>PDUQ01000021.1:0-528113 GCA_002994785.1 Heterobasidion parviporum
GTGGCTGGCTGTTCTTCGCCGGCTTGCGCGAGCAGCAAGCCTTTCCTGTTCTTGTCCTGGAGCCGGGTTTCGTGGACGACGCGGTCGGAGGTGGCGAAGGATATCCGACGCTCATGTGGTCATGGTCGGCCTGCAGTTCAAAGATCTCGAGCCACACGTCGGGAAGGCCAACAGGCATCTTCCCGACAACTTGAAGTTGCATACCTTGCTATTAAGGCTCCGAGCGGTCTCGACCGAAGCAAGACTCCCTTCTCCCAAAGCCCATTTCCTCCGTCCACTTGGTCGTGGGCGTGTCATACCACAGCAAATATCCAGCTGGCGCGGCAGAGAAGGTCTGTGAGACAGACTTAGCGGGTGACCAGTCATGGACTATCGAGCAGCTGAGTATTCCGATATACCACACCGAGGACGGTACAATCTCGTTTGGGTTTTGTTTTTGTGCATTCACTTATTTCGTGTCGTTCCCTCTAAGGCTCGGATCTCCGCCAGTTGACGACAAGTCTCACACGCTCTATCTGCGATCAAGTCTTCACGTCCGCCCTGCACTGGACGAAGGCAATTGACTTCCCTGAGTCTGCGACTCATGCAATCGACATTGGGCCTGGCGGCCTCAGCGGTATTGGTCCTCTCACGGCGCGTAGCCTCGACGGTCGAGGTGTTCAGGTCATTGTTGCGGGTGATAAGGGGGCGGGTGATAAGGGGAGGGGAGATGCGGAGCTGTACTCGATTCGTGGCATCAAGACGGAGCAATCATGGGTGAAGAAGTAGTCGCCTTCGCTGGTGAAGACCAGGTGCGCTGATATCTGGTCATTGTCTCTAAATATATTTGACATTGTTCTTTTAGTGATGGCAAGATCTACATCGACACCCCCTTCAGGCGCCTGTTTGGGAAGCCCCCGATCATGGTCGCTGGCATGACGCCGACGACTGTGAAGACCGGTTTCGTCTCTGCCGTCCTCAACGCAGGCTACCATGTCGAGCTCGCGGGCGGAGGCCACTACTCTCCTGCCAAGGTCACGGAAATTCAGTCGAAAGTTCCCGCTGGTGTCGGTATCACCTTGGATGCGCTCCATATTAATCAGCGCCAGTTCACGTTCCAGTTCCCTCTATGGCAAGAGATGCGTTTGGAGGGTCTGCCCATCGAGGGCTTCTGCGTTGCCGCTGGTGTTCCAAATACTCAGAAGGCGGCCGAGATCATCGATGGTCTTACGCGGGCGGGTATCCGTCATGTCGCCTCCAAGTCTGGTTCGGTTGATGGTATCCGCCAGGTCGTCAACATCGCTGCCGCCAACCCCCATTTCCCCATCATCCTGCAATGGACTGGAGGTCGCGCTGGCGGTCACCATTCCTGCGAGGACTTCCACCAGCCCATTCTCTCAACTTATCGCTCTATCAGGCAGCAGAGCAACATCCGCCTCGTTGGCGGTTCCGACTTCGGTGGTTCAGACGATACATGGCCCTACCTCACGGGTGACTGGTCCAAGGAGTATAGCATAGAGCCGATGCCCTTCAATGGTTTCTTGTTCGCCAGCCGCATCATGGTGGCGAAGGAGACGCACACAAGTTCCTCTGTCAAGGATCTCATCGTGGCTGCAGCCGGTGTCGACGACTCGAAGTGGGAGGGCACCTACGTCAAGGAGACGGGTGGGATCTTCTCTGTGCGTTCGGAGCTCGGCGAGCCGATTCACAAGATCGCCACACGGGCTGTCAAGCTGTGGAAGGAGTTCGACGATACCGTGTTGTCGAGGGAGAAGCGCGAGGCGTGGCTCAAGGAGCGTCGCGCCGAGGTCATCAAGAAGTCCAATGTAGACTTTGCGAAGCCTTGGTTTGGATGGAAGAAGGATGGGTCGGTCGTCGAGGACATCGGAGACATGACGTACGAGGAGACGGTCTTACGCCTCGTGCGCTTGATGTACGTCGCGCACCAGGACCGCTGAGTTGATATCTCGTTGAGGAACTTGACGGGTGACTGGCTGAGGCGTGTGGAGGAGCGGTTTGCCGGTGTCAATGGCGGTGGGCAGAAGGCGTCGATCTTGCAGTCATACATATCCCTCGACAAGCCCGGTCCGTTTGTGGAGGAGTTCTTCAAGAAATACCCTCTTGCGACAGAGCAGCTGATCGCGTCGGAGGACAAGGTATTCTTCATGACGATCGCTCAGCGCCCTGGCCAGAATCCAGTCCCTTTCACGCTGGATTCCACTTTCGAGGTCTGTTTCAAGAAGGTTAGTCCCGCGCCGCTTTTTGTTTTTTATTTTGGGTTTGACCATTCGTGAGTAGGATTCCCTCTGGCCCGCAGAGGACATCGATGCGGTCTTCGACCAGGACCCCCAGCGTGTGTGCATCTTGCAGGGTCCTCTCGCCGTCAAGCACTCGAAGGTCAAGGATGAGCCCATTAAGGAGATGCTCGACAACATCACTTCCGATCTCACCTCCAAGCTCCTTGAACGCCTGTACAGTGGCGATGAGAGCAAGGTTCCGACGCTTGAGTACTTGGGTGCGAAGCCCGCAGCGTTGCCTGTCACGAAGCTCGCGGGTGTTGAGGTTAAGGAGCAGGGTGGCGAGGTCGTCTTCACCACGTCGAGCATAATCCCTGAGAAGGACGCCTGGCTCAGCTACATCTCAGGCCACAAGCTGAACTGGTGGAAGGCCCTTGTCTCGTCGTCTACTATCGTCCAGGGCACGTCTTACATCGACAATCCTCTCCGTCGCCTCTTCACTCCTCGTGCTAACCAGAAGGTCGTTATGGCTTGCTCCTCTCGCGTTCCTGTGTCCGTTGCGCTGTACGGCGCTGCTCGCTCTTACGGCGAGCAGAGAAGCGACTTCAAGGCTGCCGAGATCGTCTACAACGACCAAGATAAGATCATTGACGTTACATTGTTTGAGTACCGTCGCGAGTCCTCAGTTCCTCTCCACCTTCAATTCCGTTACGTCCCTTCGCAGCCCTACGTGCCGATCCACGAGGTCGCTGAGGGTCGCAACAACCGCATCAAGGACTTCTACTGGCGCCTCTGGTTCGGCGACAACGAGACCTTACCTGAGACCAACGTCCGCGACACCTTCTCCGGACCCCCTGTCACGATCACGGCGGAGGACGTCGAGACGTTCTGCGCTGTTGCTGGGAACCAGCGGGAGGCTTTTAAGACCGTGCGGACAGAAGAGGTCAAGGCCCCCATGGACTTTGCGACCGTCACTGGCTGGCAAGCCATCATGAAGTCAATCTTCCCTACGACAATCGACGGGGACCTGTTCAAGCTTGTCCACTTCAACGCTTTCAAGGTTATCACTGGTGCTAAGGCGCTCAAGGCTGGCGATGTCTGCCAGGCGGAGGCGAAGGTCACGGCACGTTATCTGCGAGAGCAAGCCAGTCATTGAGGTTGCCTCGTCGTTCTTGTACCGCGGTTGGTTCACTGACTACGAGAACGCCTTCGAGGCGATTGAAGAGCCGGACTACCTTGTCGAGCTCAACAGTGATGCCGACGTTGGCGTTTCGCAGCCGAAGGAGTGGTTCGAGTGGGACGACGAGACGAAGCCTCTCCAGGAAGGTCAACTACCGCTCTGTGGCTATTTCCGGCAACATCTACATTGGCGACCAGCTCAAGCGCCTCGTCAAGGTCGGCTCTGTGCTGTACGAGCGGGACAACTGCAAGGGTAGCCCCGTCGCCGCTTATGTGCAGCGAAACGGCAGCCCACAGGGTCTCGCGTCTCCTCTCGCGAACGATGGCTACACCTTGGGCGTCGCCACCAACGCCTTTCATCAATGAGCCTTACTCGAAGATCTCTGGGGATTTCTGCCCTATTCACGTCAACCCTTACTTCTCTGATTACGCCTCCCTCCCCGGAACCATCACTCATGGTATGTGGTCGAGCGCGGCGACTCGTCGTTATGTCGAGATCGTCGCTGCCGAAGGCAATCCTGATCGCGTGCCTCCTACAAAGCCGATGATGTTGGTGGTTGACTTTGCTTACCAGGTACAGCGTCGCGTTCGTGGGCATGGTTCTTCCTGGCCAGCTCGCGGTCAAGGTCAAGCATACTGGTATGCGCGATGGCAACCTTGTCATCCATGTCACGACTTCCAACGATCGCGGCGAAAAGGTCCTTGAGGGCACCGCCGAGGTGGCTCAGCCTAGTACCTTCTACGCCTTCACCGGCCAAGGCTCGCAAGAGCCTGGTATGGGCATGGATCTGTACAACAACTCGCCTGCCGCTCGTGCCGTATGGGAGGGCACCAACGCTCACTTGCTCGCCGTCCACGGCTTCGAGATCGTCGAGATCGTCAAGGACAACCCAAAGGAGAAGACCATCTACTCTGGTGGTATCAAGAGCCAGGCCATCCGTTAACGATACATGGACATGACCTACAACACCATGGACAAGGACGACAATGTCAAGACGCTTCCTCTCTTCTCCGACATCAACCTCCGCACCCTCAAGTATACTTTCAGCCACCCCAACGGTCTTCTCTTTGCCACCCAATTCGCTCAAATCGCGCTCGTCGTCACCGAAAAGGCAGCATTCGAGGATATGCGTGCGCACGGTGTCGTCCAGCGCGACTGCGCGTTCGCCGGACACTCTCTCGGCGAGTATTCTGCCCTCGCTTCTATTGCCGACGCGCTCCCTGCCTCCTCTGTCGTCGATGTCGTCTTCTACCGCGGGATCACCATGCAACGTGCTGTGGAGCGTGACTCGCTGAACCGCTCGAACTATGCCATGTGCGCCGTCAATCCCAGCCGCATCTCCAAGACTTTCAACGGCACTGCCTTGCGCGAGGTGGTCGAAACCATCGCTACCCGCACCGGCTGTCTCGTTGAAATCGTCAACTTCAACTTTGAGGTTGGTAGATATTTTTCGTTCAATCTGTCTCAATCTGATCTTTGCATAGGATTAACAATATGTCTGCGCTGGAGAGTTGACCGCCTTCAGACACTGGCCAACGTCCTCAACTACCTCAAGTTCGAGAAGGTGGATATCGCGAAGGTCAGTACATGTGAATGTTCATAGTGTATCGATGGCTGAATCTTGCACAGTTAACGGAGATGTTCAGCATCGAGAAGGTCAAGGAAATGCTGACGGAAATCGTCGAGAACTGCTTGAAGCGCGCCGAGTCGCAGCGCAAGGCTGAGGGCCACATCAAGCTCGAACGCGGCTTCGCCACTATTCATCTTCTCAGGAGTGATGTGCACTTCCACTCTCGTTACTTGTGGGTGGGCGTCATGCCTGTCCGTACCTGTGAGTATCCCGCTCAGAGCATCTCTATCTTCGTGATAAATGCACTGCCAGACCTCTCGAAGAAGATCAACACCGCCCATCTGAACGCGGACATGCTCGAGGGCAAGTACGGTCCAAATCCTGTAGGCCAAGCTGTTCGAGGTCTCGAAAGAGTACGCCCAGCTCATCTATGACCAAATTTCTTCGCCGCGCTTGTCTAGGGTTCTGCGCAAGTGAGATGAGGAGACTTGGTACGATGTTGAGCAACGTCAGAAGCTGGCGTACATCATCCTCGGGGAGCTGTTGGCCTACCGGTTCGCGTCGCAGGTTCGTTGGATCGAGACTCAGGATTTGCTCTTCACTAAGGACCAGTTCGAACGCTTCGTCGAGATCGGCCCATCTCCTACGTTGACAGAGATGAGGGTCGGCCCTCTCACGCTTTCGCGCGCCTCTCTCTTCCTCCCCAGGGGTTGTCATTGAGGGCCCGTGGTCAGGGACGACGACAGCGATGCGCGAGCGGGATTCTCACGCGCGACAGCTTGTCGTTGTGCAGATCCATTCGCGCACGTTCTCGTCTGCCGGCCCTCGAGGTCCTCGTCTCGGGCGCCGCGTCGTCTGGAAGTCGGGGCGACAAAGAGGATTTATCTGACGTGCTGTGCGGGCGCGAGTCGGGCAGGCACATGGAACTCGGGGACGAGGGATCGAGGAGGAGGACGCATGGACCAATCGCGGACGAGGAGGCCGGCAAGGAGGGACGATGGAGGCAGGACATGGACTCGCGCGCGCATCCTCTGAGCGGGCACGAGTGGGGCAGTTACTAAGGAATCGCGGATGGGGCTCTCAGGGCACGAGGAGGAGGACGGCACGAGGAGGGAGACGGCACGAGGAGGAGGACGGCGGACGGACCACGCGACACGCGCAGGATCACGGGGCTGTCCCGGAAATGAGGAGGAGTTTGGCGGAAGGACAAGGCGCGGACGATTGGGTGGACAGGCAGACGTGGCAACGCGGAGGATGCGAGGAGGCACGCCCCGTGCGCGTGTGAGATGTGCGGGCGCGAGTCGGTCGACGCGCGTATCGTCTGAGGGAGCGGGCGCACGTTGGGCGGGCACAATCCTCCTGTGGACTAGCAGTCACGGCATCGCGGGGGAGGGAAGGAGGCACGCCCCGCGCACGTGTCATTCAAGGGAGCGGGTGCGAGTCGGGCGAGGGAGCGGGCACGAGTTGTCAGAGGGAGTGGGCGCCACTCGTCAGAGGGAGCGGCCGCGCATCGGGCGGGCACAACGCTCTTGTGGACCGGTAGACACGGAAGCACGGGGAGGGAAGGAAGCACGCCCCGCGCGTGTGTGAAATGTACGGGCACGAGTCGAGCGAGGGAGCGCGCGCGTGTCGTCAGCGGGAGTGGGCGCACATCGGGCAGAAAGCTCTTGTGGGCCGGCAGACACGAAATTTGGGCGCGGGATAGAGGGCGCGAGTCGGGCGAGGGATAGGGGGAGCGTGTCGTCAGTGGGAGTGTGCGGGCGCGAGTCGGTCGACGCGCGTGTCGTCTGAGGGAGCGCGCGCGAATCGGGCGAGGCAGCGGCCGGGTGTGTCTTCAGGGGGAGACGCACGTCGGGCGCCGGGCCTGTCGTCAGAGGCAGCGGCCGCGATTCGGGCGGAGCGGCCGCGAGTCGGGGGCTGCGCGGGTCGTCAGAGGGAGCGGCCGCGAGTCGGGCGACGCAGTGGCCGCGTGTCGTCGGTGGGAGACGCAAGCAGCGCGACTCGGGCGGGCACCAGGGATCTGGAGTCGATGAGGAGGAGTCGAGGAGAGGACGGCGCAGGGACCACACGCGGACGATGAGGCGTAAGATGAGACAGGAAGCTAGATGCGGGATGCAGACTCGCGCGCGCGTCGTCTGAGGGAGCGCGACTCGGGCGGCACCAGGGATTCGCGGTCGAGGGATGCAGGAGATGGCCGACGCAGGGACCACACGAGAAGGGACGTAGGAGCCAGGTAGAGGACCCGCAAGCGTGTCGTCCGAGCGCGCGCGAGTCGGGCGTACACAAGGTATTCGCGGACGAGGGATCGAGGAGGAGGACGGCACTAGGATCCGTCGTGGACAAGGAGGTGGGCGTGGAGGGACGTGGGATGCTGTAGCCAGGCTCGGGCGCTCGTTGTCTCAGCGGGCGAGAGTGGGCAGGGCACAAGCGTGTCGCGGGTGGAGTGACGAGGAATCGAGAGGAGATCGGTGGACGGACCACAAGGGGACGAGGAAGCTGGCGGGGAGGGATGATGTAGGGTGGAGGCGGACTCGCGCGCACGTCGTATGGGTGGGCACTGTCGTCAGCGAGAGTTGGCGCGCATCAGGCAGAAAGCTCTTGTGGGCCGGCAGACACGGAATCGTGGGCGCGGGATAGAGGGCGCGTGTCGTCAGCAGGGGTGTGCGCGCGCGAGTCAGTCGACGCGCGTATCGTCAGCGGGAGCCAGCGCGAGTCGGGCGAGGGACAGAGAGTGCGGGTCGTCAGCGGGAGTGTGCGGGCGCGAGTCGGTCAACGCGCGCGTCGTCTGAGGGAGCGGACGCGAGTCGGTCGAGGGAGTCGGCGCGAGTCGGGCAAGGGAGCCGGCGGAAGGCGAGCGAGCCCAAGAGTCCGGTGGAGGACTAGACGCGGAGGAGAAGTGTAATGAGCGTGTGGTCTGAGGGAGCGGGCGGCAGACGGTGCAGACGTGGAGGAATATGGGCGAGGAGGGACGCCCCGTGAGCGTGTCGTCTGTGCGGGAGTCAGAGATGCGTGTCGCGGACAAGGGTGATGAGGGAAGGATGAGGGCTGTATACGGTAGTCTCGTGGTGGTGGTCCGGCGTCATGCGAAGGAGAGGTGGTCGAGTGGGGGCGGTCGGTGAAGGGGTATGGGCGTAGGCATGGTATGTAGGTCCCGTGAAAGGACGACATAAGCGGTTCATACACCGCGATTCAACAGCACTCACTTGAGCTGACACGTTGACTCTCTACCAACTGCTAACGCAACCGCGCCCTCAAGACCCATCCACGTCGCTACACTTCGCGTCTCCTTCCTTCCAGCAGCTAACGTCATCCGTGTCCACAAGTCCCTTCGAGATCGCCCAGGTACACAGCCATTTCCATGATACCGTCGATCACCGTCGATCGTCGATCGTACGAGGTGAGTCGTTAAGCGTCATAAGCGGCCTTGGGATGTAGTTACTCACCGGAAGGACAGGTTCTTGAGTTGCTGGTGGGTTCGGGGGCGCGGGGATCGGTGAGTTGGGATGACTTTGCGAGAGTAAGTGATGCCTTGGTGGTATTGCGAGCGCTCTAACCTGTGGTGTGTAGGCAATGACGCGCGTCGGGTTCAAAATCAAGACTGGATCAGGATCACGCATCAAATTTAAGTGTGAGGGTCTTGTGGGAATTACTCTGCATCGTGTGGGTGGCGACATGCAATCGGACGTGGTCTTACTGATTCTAGGGACAAACGCAGCCGCACGACGGTAAATTGAATCATATTGACTGCAAGCGGTGAGTATATTCTATCATGTACGGGGGCAGTCTAATGCGTTATATTGTGCGCAGGGTGGGTAGTACACTGCGCCAGGTGTATGGATGGGATACGACAAGTTTCGAAGTCGCGTGAGTTTGGGTATAGAATTTGGGTGGTCCTAGTGGTTTCCGGGATCGATTATATTTTTGAAAAAGGTGATGTGTCCAATACAGCGCGGTCCAGCCTTAATCAGGCGGAGACACATACCTTGACGTTGCATTGTCCCGTGCCTACGATAAGACCCTTCTCAAAGAGTTTGCCTGTCGAGGGATGTTTTCAGTGCCGAATTCAGAACGGGAGTGTTCGAGTCTTTACCAAATGGGAAGGTGATGTATCTTCTGCGAATTTAGGTTGAGAATGTGTGCAGAGACATGAGTGGGGAGGCACTCACTTGGCAGAGTTTGAGTCCGGCGCACCCGGGTCTTTGGGGACGTATAAGCCAATAATACCATTCGCGTCTTGTTGCTCATTATGTTGTCGCGTTTTCTTGTGTGCTCTTGTGAAGTTTTCTTGTTGTCGTGCAAAATATATGTATTTCTCTGTCCGGAAGGAGCATGATAGATGGCGTGAAAGGGGACCTTGTGATATATGGATCTGCTGTAGGAATGAGGAGTGGGGTGTATCATAGATCACTGTGGGATACTAGATCGGTCGGGGCGGGTGATAGCCTCCAAGCATCTGCCTTTACAATAAATTATCGGGCGGACTCAAATGTTCCATTGAATGACATATCAACAGAAATGAGATAGACCTGGGATTATTCATGAGATTTCAACAGAATAATTAACGGGGAATTATCTGAGCGCATTTTGGACTGACGAACTAAGATACACCCTGGTCAAGCACTCTCAATAATTGCGTCCAATAGGAAACCGAGGATAGACTTCTAGCTAACTACAATTCATTTTGATAGCCTCCACAGTCTGCCGGGCTCACAACAGTGTGGTGGTCCATTTATCTGCCTTTACAATGGATTATCGGGGGCACCGAACCATTCCATCGAATGGCATATCCACAGAGATCACATAGTGCGAGGATAATCCATGAAAATTTGGCAGATTAATGAACGAGCAATTATCTGAGGACATTCATACTGACGAACTAAAGTAAACTTTGGCCAAACTCCCTCACAAATCGTGTCCAATAGTAAATGAAGGACAGTGTTTTAGCCAATTACAACCCATTTCAAGGCCTAAAATAGGCCTCGCAGTCTGCCGGGCTGCGGTCAACTCCGCCAAGCGCCATCTAGGGATAGCGGACCCTCCCCAATTTCCCGATGGTATCCCCACATACCTACCTCGTTCTTAGGCAGTCTTCCTACTGCTTACCTTTGTTCCCCCCCGTATCTTCCTATACGGGCAACCACCTGTCCTCCTGTACCCCAATACAGTTAGACACCTTTCACTCCACAGTCACTGCGCGACTTAGGGAAGAACCCGCTACTCTAGGGTTACCGAACGAGCAGTTCGTAACACTGGAGATGTGCCTATACATTCTGTGACCCTTGCCTCAGATGGTTCATGCTTGGTAGCCGGCAACAACAAGGTATTTATTTTCGATGACCTACGACATCCTCACTCATGTTTTTCAGGGAGAGTGCTATGTGTGGAAAATAAATGAAGAAAGCTTGCAGCTATCCTGTTTCCAACCGGTCACCAAATTTCAAGCTCATCCGAAGTACCTCACTTGATGTCTTCTCAGCCCCGATGTAAAGTGAGTTAGCCCACGAACATCCAGCTTCTCTTCCTTCTTGATATGCAGATCTCTTGCAACATGTTCAGCCGATGCGACAGTGAAAATCTGGTCAACATTACCCAATCACGAATTCAAGCTGGATAAAGTACTCCAAGGTCATCAGTGATGGGTGTGGGATTGCGCTTTCAGTGCTGACGGGGCATATTTAGTCACAGGTGAGTATTCTTCAACCTCAAAAGTGGCCACAGACGTTCAGCCGCAACCTACCAGCTTCTTCCAATCACACTGTGTGGCTATGGGAAATGGCATCTGGCAAGATGATCAGACAATACAACAGGCATCATAAAGGTCTGGTTCTCTATTCAATCAAGGTGGGACTTCTGATGGACATCAAATCCAGCGGCGGTATGCTGCACTCTCCATGATGACACCACTTGATGATCACTATCTTGTCTACCTGAAATCGCATAAAAGTCATTATCGCCCTGTTCAAGCCTAGATTTTTGTTTCACTGGGTAGCTTATTGCCCTATCCCAATTACTCTCACGCAAACTGCATTTGCTGTACCGGAATGCATGTAAATTCAAGGTTCAGTGCGATCCTTGAAACCAGGATTGCAACGTATCATTACTTACAAGCATCTCGAGTGGTCTCTTATGATCTAAGAGAACAGGATTGGTAGACGAGATGCCCGATCTGTATGCAGTGCCTGCTTTGCCACAAATCTTCGTCTAAGTATGTGTTGAGGCAACGAAAGGTTATCCAAAGTTCTTCCCATCTCGATGATAGAGGTGTGTAAAGACCTTGCAAGCAAGGTTAAGGTGTTGCTTTTGCCAAAGAACATTCGACAACTGACACCCGGTCTCTTGCACTCAGCTGTATATAAATACCGAGGCAATGAGCCTGCTGCATAGTAGGTTTATATCAATGTCATGAGCTATCAATGGCAAGGCGGCAAACCACTATTGCCATGAGGAACTTTATTCATAGAAGGCTGGGATTCACGGTACTTATTTGCAGTCCACATATGTAGTGTGTTGATTGAACGAAGGACTCAGAGAAGAGCTGATGCGCTGATGTTCGAACATGAGGGCGATCAGACTTAATGGTGATATGCTAGAGGCGTCTCTAAGTGCCGAGCACAACACCAAAATAACCTCTAGTGCAGGGGGTGCTGGAGCTAGTATCTGATACACAAGGAATTGTTAGTCACAACTTGAGAAAGCGAGGGCGCACTGAAGAGTAATGAGGAGGGTGAGATTAAAGTGCCCGAACGGTTTCGGGACTGCACCGAATACCAACCGAACGTTCAGTCGGTCAAGTTGGGTCGAGGAGTCGGTCGGTAACGAGAAGGTAGTGTTGCGATCAACAACTACGTGATTCAAGATTCACATGGGACTCTGACAATATACAAAGACGGGAGAGGGGTACAAGCGAGGAGACAAGTACAAACACAAACGAGGCCAAATGACAAGGAGGACGAGTTTGCGAAAGTCGGTGAAGACAATTTCAATGATTGAGATGAGTGCGAATGAGCTCTGAACTGTGGGGTGCGAAAGCTGGTTTATTCCAGAGTTGTATGTAGGTTTTTATAGTAAACAGAGCCCCTAAGTAAAATATCAAATGAGAAATGAGAGTAAATGCCAAACGAGCACCAAGCCCTAGCAAACAGAGAAGATAAGAAGGTAGGTGAGATGTCCATATGGGTTCCGAATGTGATAAGGTAAAAGTTAATCAGCGATGGCGAAATCCCGACCGTTTGGTATCCGTCGTCCGAGCTTAGGTAGCAGGAACAGGCGTTGGAGAACCAATGAAAATAAAGAAGAAGTAACGTACGACCAGGGTGGCCAAGTAATGGTGCAAGATTGCATTCAACCGACCATGCAGAAGTCGGGAAGATAAGCAATAAGGACCAACCGACTTACAGAGCACATCAGCCAAAACGGACTACTGGCTCTGATCTCGTAAATACCTATTGTAACACTCCTGTGCGGTCATGGTAAGTACGTGAAGTGTGGGCGAACTGACCCAAGTGCTGCCAAATGTCCTTCAGTAGCTTGCGGTTGGTCGGGTTGGGACCAACCATGTTCGGTGTGAGTCAGCGTCTTCGGTACTCGTCTAGAGCTGGTCGGCCTGTTCCCAAAGCTTCACTAATACCTTCCCCGGACCCCATAGCGGGTGCATGCTCATCAACGGTACATCTCAGAGGATTCAGTTAAGGGACTGATTGTGATTTTGAGCCAAGATTTGTTTCCAAACGTGCGTCCTAATATCTATCCTGATGCAAAAAGGGTGAGTTGCATCATCGAGGATGTGCAATTACCTTCAAACATTGGTGGTGAGAATTCCATGATCAGACATGATACACCGGCTTCCATGGGTACTGTCAATCCAGGTCCATCTTGAACCTCTTCGCACAAGTCCACTACAAGTCCTTGGTCTATCAACCCGATGAATGAAATATGTGATTGGATACTGGTCAGTTGTGCTCCATGTTCTCTCCGAGCTCGGAGGCTGATGGGAGTAATGAACTAGTAATGACCAGAATCAGCTGCTTACTGTCTCTTGTTCACTGCGTCGTATGAATAATACGTCACTGGAGTCATGATCCCGCTGGAAGCCCAAGACGTCGGGAGATCAGACTCAACATGCATAATCTCGAGAGAATTTTCTTCGATTGTCGGTCACAGATTACACCATATGAGCTAAGAATCCAATGGGACAATAGTGGCAGCGGAAAATAATGGAAGAAACGTGCGTGGAGTAGAATAGAGACTGGGTGGGATGGGTGATGTTTGCAATACGAGTAGTCTAACGTTGAGAAGCTTGCTTTGATGGACCATTCCGATCATGGGTGTCGATCTGGATGCATCTTCATTGAGGGATCGAGGTGAGCATGAGTTCAGCTATATACAGAAAAAAAGCTCACTAGACCTCAGTAGCTGTCCATGCAATCTGTCCACCTCGTCGCGAAGGTGAACTATACGATAACGGCATTGACAACAAGGGAGATACGAGAGGCTAAGTCATCTGTGTACACTCAAGTACTCAACCGTTACGCGGAAAATGATGCAAAGAAGCGAATTCCGCATCTAAAATGCCATTGCGTCCGCCGTTCAAAGCTTGTCATGACCCCAGCGTCCCGCACGGCTGTGATTTCATTTTGCGGCAGCTGACGATGACGAGCGCATATATTTCGCTGCGCTGAATCAAGAGCTTGTCTATAGAACTACAGTTGCAGTCGCGATGGTGGTCGACGTTGGCCAAGTAATCCGCGTAACGCGCCAAAGACGAGGTCGATGAGCAAGTGCAACATTTGAAATCACTTTCTGGTTGAAAGTTGTACCGCGGCAAAGTCCGATGCTTCAAGCTGGCCGTGTCGGGGTCTCCTCCGTCTCCTTCCGTCTCACATCCTCCATCAGACGAATGCGAATTTTGTCTCTGTCTATGCCGCGACCGGTGACCTCTTATCAACCCATCAGACATACCTGTTTTTTTTCGCAATCGGTCGTCTTCAAATCGGACGCGGGTGCAACCAACTACGGTTATGCTCGACGTCGTGTGAAGGCACTGTGGGGCCTTTATCAGATCCGAAGCACGGTCTTTGCTAGTCCTGTACCCATGGTCATGACTTGACCAAAGTCACTTGGTTTCTAGTCCCCCTACCAGCCAATCGTTACGACGACCAATGGTATCCTGGCCCTTGGGCCATCCTTTTGGGCCCGCTTTCGTCTAATAATTTACACATCCACGGATGTCTAATACGAGGGACTCTTTGCTGAGTTCTGTATCGACCCGCCCCGAATTCCTGCGCTTCGATCTTTCGCGAATATCCTCATGGCCAGTGCGCAGAATGTCCTACCAAATTTTGCGCGGACTGTGTGCGTCTTTCGAGTTCAGAGTTGTGCTCCTTGGTCATTGATTCATCTCGCTCTGTACGCTACTAGCCAAGGTCCCGCGCTCATAGGGCTTTTCTTTAACCTGATTCTCTATGGCACACTGCTCACTCAAACACATTATTATCTCTCCACGTATAACAGGTTCGTTTCCATTCTTGCATGCGCATTCAAAGGCTGAGTCTGTTTTTAGAGACTCTCGACGGCTGAAGATATTTGTGCGCATACATTTCTTTCTTTCTCTCGCTGGTATCCAACCATAATCTTTGACATATCCTGTGGACTTGCAGGTTGTATGTCTTGTTATTGTTGAAACCCTGAATTCGGTGTTTGCGATGTATTATACTTATGACCGCCTTGTGAACAACTTTGGTGCGTTGCGTCTCACTTTCTCGACATGAAAACCTTATCAAGAGGTTATGTACAGGAGACATGAACGCCCAGGCCGTGTCCAATTGGGGTATGCTTAATTATCATCATGGACAGCGGAATTTGGGACTGACGTGACGTCGTCGCCTATAAGTCTTCGGAATGGGTGAGTACTCGTCCCCAGTTTCTGTTATTTTCGATCGTGGAGAATTCGTTTTTGATAACGTGCTTTAGGACCTGTTACGAATGTGATTCTAGTTCTTGGAAGATCAACATGAATGTTGTGCTTATAGTTCCACAGGGCATCGTTGCGATGTTGGTTCAGATTTTCTTTTCGTGGAGGGTCAGGGTCCTCACGAACATGTTATGGGTGATGATCGGGATCGTTTGTCTGGCCGTCGTGTCGTGTCGTGAGTGGCCTAAATTTGAAGATCGCATGCTTATGTCTGACGTTCTCGCACAGTCGCTACTGTTACTGTTTTCCTTGTCGCGTCGATTCTCGTTCCAAGTCCTACGGCATCTGCAGCTCAATACTTGCAGCCTGTTGTCATCGTCTGGTTGGTCTCATCTGTGTCGGCAGATACTATTATTAGCACCGTCCTTGTCTACTATCTGGTGAGAGCGCTGTCCCGTCGACAAGTTAGAGTTCATGCTAACGCCGTCATAGCAAAGGCACAAAACGGGCTTCGTGAGAACAGACGACACCATCAATAAGATCATCAGACGTATGCATCTTCCTTTTCATTCCATCACTTCCTGGCGACGTTCATGGCACGCGATTCGTAGTTACCGTTCAGACCGGCGTTATAACATCCGTGTGGGCCACTGTTGACCTTGGCGTTTATCTGGGCGACGTGAGTCAAAAATCATTTTCAGCCTCCTGTGCTTGGCTGGATGACTGATTTGTTTGCCGTGTATAGTCGACCGCGCAGTAAGCAACTCAGCTCGTACTCGGAATCGCGCATCCGGAATACTGACCATCGCCCTTCGTACTCAGTCATTTGATCTTCAACCTCTCTCTTGCCAAGTTATATTCAAACTCTCTTCTTTCAAGTCTCAACGCGCGAGAGGGCTTGATGTGTAGTTCGACCGAATACAGCACTAGCATGAACGAGAGTCACAGCACAGGCAAGCACAAAGTGAGCCTTAAAATCCACCTGTCTCCATCTGCTCATTTCGCTTACAATACACTCACATCACCACCTTTCAGCCACCGCCGAGTGCAGTCGCTTTCGCTTCACCTTATGGGCATCCTGAGGTACGTGCCAATGAACCTGAAAACCCCATTCGTCCTATAATGCATTGCTGCAGGTGTTCATCGACATAGAGGCGCATGAGATGCGAGATCCATCGCCGATTGGGAAGCATACCCTCGACGTGCCAATGACAGGAACCGATGAGGCCTCCTCCATGATGAAACCTGCTGATGCGCTCTGACTTCGCTCTTTGTTGATCCGGTTGTATATGCTGTTCTATAATTGTGACTGCTGCTGAATCGAGCACATAATGTGATTCTAGCCTTTGTATTGGTCTTCATGATCTTCTTGTCTACTATGTACTCAAGTTACCCTCTTTTTTACTTGTCGCAGCTATGTATTCCTGTTCCCGTCAGGGAGCAGGTCTCTTTCCAGAGTTTCGCATGATATGTGACGTCACACATGGCCGTCACCCGCCGTGCACGCCGCGGTGCATTATAGGCCCTTACCTGGTCCCCGTTTGAGTTACGACGGACGTGTCTCATGCGAAAAATTGAGACATACGCGCATCCTGGGGACGATTTATCGGACGGGAACAGGGGGTGCCCGAAGGGCTGTGATATGTGTCATGATTATCATAATTTCTATGATTCAACCCAGCCTTGCGGCTATTTTAAGCTTCGAGCTTCGAGTACAATATCCGTTGGGCAATGCGCCGTATATTGATTGCCATGCCCTCAAAACAGTTTCAGTCGCATCCGTTTAGAGAGCCGATGTAACATTCATCAGCCCGGCGCTCGACCAGAAGTCCTCATCTCTCATAAGGTGTATGAAATCAATAGCACAGCTTGTCTACATCGCGATATCCGTCGAATACATCTGTTACATTTGTCGTACTGGAGTTCGTTCAAAACTTGCCCTTGATGATATCAGCCGCTATACAGATGCAGACGCAATGAGTGATGCATCCTCAATGCGAAGCAGTCAGACGTACCTTGCTCTGCCAGCCCATACACCACGGCTACGAAAATTGCTGTTGTTAAGCAAAAATTCAAGAGTTTGGTGTTTCGAGGGGACTCACATTGCGTGTGTGCCGCGAATAGAAGAGGAATCACGGACATGTCGACAACCCGAAGATTCTCCGTACCGTAAACCTTCAACTGAGGATCGACAACACCCCCCTTCTCACGTGGAAGCATAGATGCCGTCCCTGCGGTGTCTACATAGCCACCCATAAGCAATTCCTTCTATATGGGAAGGGAGAAGAAGCACTTACGGAAGGTGGTTGACATGCACTTCTTGAGCCAAGCTGGAACATGAACAGATGCCCGGATGAGCCTGGGAGTTTGGAAGAAAAGTGGGTAGGTTTTGAAGTCTTACCACTAATGTCCTCGTCGGTCTTAACGTTTGGACCCGGGTTGACTTCAGCGACTAGAGTGTTGAACCGTTCTATGAGTTACCAAAAAGCACTCGAGTATTTGATGATACACAAACCCAACAACTCCTTGAAAGGAGAGAAGTTACGGAGCGACCTGACGTACTTGATGGTCTCAACGAATGTGTGAAGGTCTGTTCAAAGACAGTCAATTGTCAAAATGCGGGTATCAAGTGGTGGGTAAGCAGACCAATCTCTTCGTCGAAGTAACGAGGGTTGATTTCAGGTTGGGCGTATGGATCGGCCGAGTTGATATGCTAGACGCGAGATGCTTCTATCAAGTCTCAGACCACAGAAGCAGGTCCACTTACGATAGATCCTCTCGACCATTGATGGTTCATAGAGAGGTAGTATGAGAAGTATTTCTTCCCGTCCAATGGGGGATCTGCCACAATAAAATGATCAGCCTGTCGCTCCGTTTCTCCGAGAGAGTAAGATTCCACGCACTAGGGAAAGATGAGAATCCGGCGAAAGGCAGGAGCTCACACCCCGGCCCGAGTTTATCCAGGCGTTCGACCATGATGTCGTACTGCTCGCGCAGCCACACTGGGTATTTATCTCTATTCTCTGCAACTTTCTTCTTTTGAGCATCGTGGATTTCTTTCGCGCGGGGGGAAAGCCACTCGAGGGGAGCAAAGACAAAGCCTAGGTGGGCTTTAGTAAAGAAGCCCTCGCCTTTGGAGCTGTAGAACAATAATATTCAGTGAATCAGATAGCAAAAAGTAAGAGGGAAATAGGTACTAGGCTTCGAGCTCTTTCGCTGCACTTGGGGGATCACGAAGAATGTCAAAGGTCTCATGCTCGTAATCATCCTTGAACTCTGTGGCACGAGCGTTTCGAAAATCAGTCCTGAACTTGGTTTGAGAAAAGTCGCTTACGGAATGAAGTAGCAACGAAACTGTGTTCTTGCACGTTCTCTCCGACCGTGGGCAGGTCCAATTTGACCGGAATATCATACTTCTCCAGGATGGACTTGCTGCCGATGCCCGAGAGTTCGAGCAGCTGGGGCGTCTTGATAGCGCTTGATGGCGTTTGAGTTCGAAGAATCTCTGATACGTTGCCATAAAGTAACTCACCCAGCAGAAAGAATCACTTCTTTCCCTGACTTAGCAACGTAAACTTTCTCCGTACTACCCTTCACCGTAAATTCCACACCAGTAGCCTTTAGAGAGGAGGCACCATCGGCTAAGAGAACCTTGATGACGGTAGACTCAAGAAGCAATGAGAGGTTCGCGCGAGATTCGTTTGGAAGGTAGTAGCCCTAGCGGAGATAAAACATGATACATGGGTCAAAATCCACATGTCTCTGAAAAGCTAAGCACGGACCGTTGTTGCGTAGGACCTGCTGAAGGTCTCAGGGTCGACGGTTATGGGGAACGGGTACCATCCTCTCGGCTGGACAGCGTTCATTAGATGAATAATTTGCCCACAGCCGATAGATGCCACTTACATCTCCATTCAGCTGTCAATGAAACAAGGGAGGGTTTCAGATGAGACGCCCAGGTATAATATAACGAGACGCACCGGTGCGGGGGCTGGTGGAATGCCCGCGGCTTTCACAGTCTGTTACGAGCTTGGGATGAGCCATGCTCGACTACTGCAATCAAGGAGCAAGCCAGTTGGATGACCACTTACGCGCGCAGAAGCGAAATCAGGCTGGGTAACACGTGGAGGGACAATGAGCTTGATCGGGCCTGTTACAGTCCCGCAGATCAGAAGAATCCTGTGAGACTACGGGAAGCGCATACCCTCAGTTCCGAGTTTCCAGTTATCCACATCCAACTCCTGTTCCTTGATCTGCTCTTCAGAAGGGGGGATAAATCTGGCGGCAACACGTTTGTCAATACGCAATGTCATGCGAGGCCGTGTCAACACATCGAATACAGTGATCAGGAAAAAAGGACAACGGGAGTGAGGGGAACGGAGATAACACACCCTTCTGCCTTTGCGGAATACTTCTGGAAGTTTGCCCAGTTCCAACCCGGGTTCCCAAGCCGTTCGAAGTCTGGCAACGCAACACAGCATCCGCGACGAGGCGTGTGCGCCGTTGCAGATAGGATTGACAGACGTCAGTCAGCGTTCCAGGCGCGGTAGCAATTGCAGCATGAGTAAGGCAGTTGCAGCGTGAATAAGCGAAAGCCAATCGCCGAATATGAACGGAGAAAAGAGAGCATGGGGAACTCCAACGTACCGTCGATCTCCTGGGCCGGCGGTTTGCAATACGCAAAGAAGTTGAGCGCGGAGCTTCCGCCCAATGTGCGACCGCTGCTCAGTGCATGTATCACATTATGAGTAAAGAAGTAGAGAAGGACAGGTCATGTGAGAAAGTGGGAGGACCTGGAGAGTCATAATGCAAATGGACCCACCGAGGCCAGAAATACTGGATTCCGTCGCTATTCTCCTGCGGGACCTGTGGATACAGAGCATGCACACGTGAGCCGCTGGCCGACAGAAACTCCGGCATTTGAGAAGGAGTCGTACCGTACGGAAGAACCAATCGTACTTCTCCTGACCAAATTGCGCAGCGAAGGATGCAAGGCGAACTGAAAAGTCCCTCAATAAGGTCGCGGGCCCTTGTAAATGAAAGGAAGTCACATACGGAGGAGGTTGTCGTTCAAATTGGCTGGGCCGGATTCAATGACGAGAACGGATGTCGATGGGTCTTCGGTGAGCCTAGCAGCTAGTACCAACCCAGCCGTCTAGGGCCCCACCGAAATCAGGATCATCACGGGTTTGCCTGAAACAAGGTACTCACACCACCACCTTCGAAGGTACAACCGTCCCGGTCAGTGCCTTCAGATCGACCCTGGCCGTCGACGGAGACTCACCGATAATGACATAGTCATACACCTTATCCACGACATCTCCTGGATAAGACAACAGAAATTGAGCACGTGTGCAGATGAAGGGATGGACGCCATACCGGCTTGGACAACAGGCATCGTTCGTGAATTGGATAAAAAATAACAACGGGCACGGGGGTAGTGGTTATCTTTAGCGACGGAGACTCAGGTAGATGTGTTGACGGAAAGTAGGTTAATGTCGAGTGGCGCGTCGATCGTATCGTTTAAATCTGATGCTGAGACCTTCACAAGACCTCGCGAGCGTCAAGAGTGGAAGATTGACAAATACCAGCTGCAAGCGTCTCTCCTAGGCCCATCATTGCACCTGAGCGTCCTCAGCTCAGTCGTACTGTCCGGCGCAACGGCCGAGATGGTCCTCAGGTCGATCCGATAGCGACTCCAGCTGCGAATTTCATCAATGCGATATACATGAGCCGCGTTTTTGACCTGCTCCCGCATCACGCTCTCGAGCGTCCGGGGTGCGTGAGACTCTTGTCCTGTCCCCAGCATTGCCTAGAAGCTATCTCACAGCGAGAACCGATAAGTGAATCATGCGATATTTCCATCAGCAGGTCTGATGCGCTTCGTGCGTGTGGTGCGTTTCCTGATCCGTGAGCAACTTCGGCATTAGCGCCCAAAACTTGAAGAGGCTGTCACTCACGCTGTCTACGCCACAAAGGCAGAGAAGACATGTCATTGCTCGCGTGCGTTGGGCGTCTCTTGCGAGAGAACATTAATATTGTTGTCAGTGCTTGTCTCAGTCGATTGAACCGGTAGGCGGGGTTGAGACAGGACTGAGAGGTGGCGTCTGTTGGAACAGTCAGCCACGCGATGCGTCTTACGTCAGCTGCCTTCCTCCTGGTCCCCCCTTGTCCCGCCAACTTGGCTGGGCCACCCCACGACGGCACCGTCTTGCAAAACTCCAATCCACATCACCAGAGACGCTGTGCTCGCACCATCAGTGCCATCAGATGGCCCTTTTTGACTCTGCTTTTCAAAGGCCATGTCAGCCCACTCATCAAATGCATCCGAAGCACCATCTCTGCCATCAAATACTAGTTTTCGGCGTTATCTGGTAGGCAGCGCCATTGCTAATGGTCCATGTCGTCCTCTCTTTCAGGTCGCATCAAACTGTCCTGTTGCGTATCATATATTAATGCCAGGGTGCATCAAAGTTGCTTCCCTTGGTTGAAATCTGTTTCCACGTTCGACCCTCCCCCGATTCTCTGCCTTGTACATCTAGCATGTCGGACAGCACCCCAATCGTCCTGCCTAATTTTGCCAAGATTGTGTATGTCTTTCAAACTTCCTTGACCCGCACGCCCTTACATATACCGGCTTTGTGTAGACAGGGCCCCACGCTCATTGGGCTGTTCTTCAACCTCATATTGTATGGAACTTTTCTTTCGCAGGCGCATTATTATTTCACTACATTTAAGAGGTGCGTCGTGTTGGTGGCTATTCTCGTAATACCGACATGCTGAATTGTACGCCTCCAGGGATCAGCGATGGTTCAAAATATATGTGCGTGCGCTTCCGATTCTTTCCCCTGCCGGTGACGAAACTCATTGATCTGCGCGGTCTTACCAAACAGATCACCGTATTAGTCTTTCTAGAGACAATAAATTCGGTGTTCGCGATGTTCTATAGTTACGACCGGCTCGTGAATAACTTCGGTGGGCTACCCTGTTTGTCGGTCTTGCCGTTTGCACAACTAATATGAGAATTTCTAGGAAATCAACTCGCCCAAGCCATTTCCAATTGGGGTATGACATCGGTCTTTCTGTGTATTGTACATTGTGACTGATACGCTGCCAATTTTTCAAGCCTTTGGAATCGGTCAGTGTTCCTTTCATCCTCCTACACTTGACTTTGTTCTCATATTCGGTTTTAGGCCCCCTCACCAATGTATGTCTCATGCAGTATTCATCCTCACCCGACACAAAACCTCAACTAAGCATCGTCTCCTTTCCACAGGGTATCATCGGAATGACAGTCCAGATATTTTTCGCCTGGCGAGTTAAAGTGCTCACGCATAGTCTGTGGGCGATGGTTGGCATCAGCTTCCTGGCTGTTGTCTCATGTCGTAAGTGCCGAATGATACTATATCTGGCTTTCATCGATCAAGGTTCTTTGCGCAGTGTGTGCCGTCACTATCTTCTTCGTGGCTACGATCCTTGTGCTCAGTCCCACGGTGTCGGCCGCCAAATTCCAGCCTGTCGTCATCGTCTGGCTGGTGTGCTCGGCGACGGCGGACACGCTTATCAGTCTCATCCTTGTTATTTACCTAGTAGGTCATTCTCTTTGTGCCTAATTGTGGTCGGCCGACTGATCTTGTATCGCTTCGCAGAGGAAGCATAAAACAGGATTTGTTTCGACGGACGACACAATTAACAAGATCATCAGGCGTAAATAATTATCCATTCTACCTGTTTTGCATCGGCTTATCGGCCTCATACGTCTTCCCCTTGCAGTTACTGTTCAGACGGGTCTAATCACGTCAGTATGGGCTATCATAGATTTGGGTGTTTACTTGGGTGACGTGAGTGCTGATCCACTCTCCTCCGTGATATCTGTTCTCACCAAAATAACTGGCTCGCCCGCAGTCAACTGGAAAGTAAGCGAAGATCATTTTCATCAAATATTACAGACGTGCTGACATCTGCATCGTGCAAACTCGAAGTCACCTAATTTTCAACCTTGCGCTTGCAAAGCTTTACACGAACTCGCTTTTGTCAAGTCTGAACTCACGAGAGGGGTGGAAGTACACATCAGCAATGGAGAACAGTGGGCAAGGCATGGATCGTAATGACCCATCTCGGGCAAATCCGAGGGTGAGTGTTTTATCCCATTCGTTGGTTTGTTGCCCATGCCCTCCTTGTGTGCTCACGACGAACTCTACCTTTCTAGCCACCTCAGGTCGTCTCCTTCACAACAGCGTCCGTTCGCCCAGAGGTCCGTCGCTGTCATTCCCTCCTGATTTTCAAACCATCTGACATCGATCACAGGTGTTTATCAACATCGAGGCGCACGAAATGCGCGACGTCACGCTCGGGAAGCACGACGGGGTAGCACCTGGTAGCTACCAGTCATCCGACCTGAACGACAAGGAAGCCCAAGCATTATAATGCCAAAGCTTGGCTGAGCTCCTCGTTCCGCGCGTTCAGTGGCATGGAAGGGACTTTTTTTCTCCTTGGATTCTAGATGTGAATAGTGTAATCATGCTCCTTAGTTGCCGTACCTGACTGTGTGTAACCTGTGAACTGTAGGCTTTATGTATTGGTTGATTTATCATTCATGTTATATACTCGGGTGACGGCACGCATCGAGCTTTCCAACAGAAGTGGGGTTGATGCTTCTCGATTCGTATTGCCTAAACGAGTTGGAAACTCTTGAACTCGAAGACGGCAATTTCGGCAACGACGAGCGGTTGCAAATGTCGACGCCACATTTGTCGATCCTGCACAACTTGGCTCTTACAGTGCCTTGGCCCAAGAGGTCGATCTGCCGGGAGCATGAGGCGCAGCGGAGATCTTCAGAGGACGATCGAGGAGAGGAAGCTTGCCTATTACTGTAACTCCGCCGCTGATCTGCCAATCATGTGCGTGGATAAGGCGCCGAGAAAACCTTATCAAGATCCAGTGCGCTTATCAATTACATTTACTGCTGATAAGGGTTTTCAAGGAGTCCCATGTTTCTATTTTTAGGTGACTGAGAAGTCTCGTTCCGCACAACCAGGTGCATGATCAAGACGACAGCTCTCCGATATCGAGCTGGATTGGGTTCCATCCTGCGAGCTTTGTGCCTGCGCTTCCTTTCGGCGTGAGCGTTGTGAGCCTCAAGGCCCGTGCGTCAAATCCATACCTCATCATAAACCATGCGTCTGTCGGCGTATGTTGAAAAAGCTCGCAGGGGGCACGATGGCTGAGTGGATATGCCGTCTGCCCTGGGATTGCTTAGGCAATCGCCGGTCATCTTGCCGCACCTCAAGGTGACTTGACGGCGTCCACTGCGAGCAGGGACACGGGCAGCACGGAGAGGAGCGACGACGACAAGAGCAACAGCGGCGAACTCACTCACTCACTCACTCACTCACTCAATCAACGGAGTCACGTGCTACGTGGGACACTCGATAATAAAACTACCTTGTGGTTAGGGTTGAAAAAGGCAGGCCAAAGAGGCAATGAAACTCCCTGGGAATTGAACCATCCCCGCAGATTTGGGTTCAATTCCCGCACAAACCACCGCGAAGTTTTAGTGGGTATTGCCGATGAGTGGAGCCCCACAGTACCCGCCTAATCTGGCAATGGGTCTGCGTAAATGCATTTCTTCGTAGGACAGTAGCGTCATCTCGTATATTACCGATAAAATCGGCCTATACGCTATATGCATAGCCGTGGAAGCTGAACCAATTGTTAGTTGTCCACGGTCTAATTGTGCTTGTCAAAAAAAAAAAAAAAGAAAAAGCTCGCAGGTCGGTCGTTCCTAGTCCTTTGAGTCAACTTTTCCACACGGTTTTGAACTTCAAAAATCCTGCGGGCGGCCAAACGTTTCTCTCTGCCAAGGCCCAAGGACCATCTCAGAATCTGAAAAAGTCTGCAGAATGCTTGAGACCACCCACCCCATTCTGCGGAGCGCCCGCACAAAAGCCGCAGAGATTCTTTCTTCCGTGCTGACCACAACAGAGGGCAGTCTTTCTGTCGTACAGACTTGGATCGCTCTATATGGTCAGAGCTGTTGGATCGGGCTGTTGCTGGAACCAATTGCGTATGTGATTCGGCTGAGCGCTCTAACCTCGGATGGCAGTCTTCCGGACAACAACTTGATGGGTGGGAAATCCAGAGGAACTTACATTTTACACTTGCCTGACAAGTGGTGTTCTATTAGGTATTTCTACGATAACGTTCTTCGCGACTCGGTGATGCTGACGGATAGCCGCTGACACGGAGGTATGTCGATTTTCACTTTGCCGCTCTACCACCGGATGTCTTTAATTGGCCACCACACGTTCGCGACCAGCCCTTGAGCGCTGCGCCCGTCTCCCTGATCCTCCTCCTCTCTTTTGGTCTTGGATGGATGATGTGTCTCAGGTTAACTTTGCCAGGACAATGTAAGTGCTTTTGATTTGTTCGATGGCTATGCTATGATGATCTGATCATTGATCGTGGGGATAGACAGGGTCCGATCATTGTTGGGGCTTTTTTGAACCTCATCCTATATGGCGTCTTCCTCGCCCAGGCCCACCAGTATCTCTCCACGTTCAAACGGTTCGCGTTCGTTCGCTTTTCGAGGCGTGTGCTTACTTGTGGGTGATTCTGTGTAGAGATCGGTCATGGCTGAAGATACTCGTGAGTCATCGAGACTGCGTAACAATGCATGACTTGACTGACACTAGCCCTGCGAATTTAGATTATGTACTTGGTGGTCGGGGAAACTGCGAATTCGGTGTTCGTGATGTTTTATAGTTATGATCGGCTAGTCAACCATTTCGGTGAGTGTTCAAGCAGTACCAATTGTGCCAGGGCAATACGAAGACATCATTCAATTACAGGCAACATGGCTGCGCAGGCAACTACGAATTGGCGTACGAAAATCCAGACAAATGTTGTATATTGGTACTGACCGTTGCTTTGGTTTTCTTTAGCATTCGGCGTGGGTAAATATTGCCTTCAATTTCAACCATGATCGGGGATGTCTGACGATGCATTCCATGTCGTACAGTCTGTTTTTTTGGTGTGAGCTCCAACGTGTACTCGAATGCATATTATCCAGCTAAAGAATTTCCAGGGCATCTTGGAAATGGCCGTCCAGTGCTTTTTCGCGTATAGGATCAAGGTATTGCACCCTTTACCCTTG
Source organism: Heterobasidion parviporum (assembly GCA_002994785.1). Classification (NCBI taxonomy): domain Eukaryota; kingdom Fungi; phylum Basidiomycota; class Agaricomycetes; order Russulales; family Bondarzewiaceae; genus Heterobasidion; species Heterobasidion parviporum. The sequence goes on from PDUQ01000021.1 coordinate 26,032, forward strand.
TTGAGGCCGGATATCAATGGTCTTGACTTTCCTTCGGGCATCTTAATTTTCAGGTGCTCACAGGCAAGCTTTGGTCGGCCGTCATCATCTGCCTTTTCGCCTTTGTTGCTTGCGGTAAGTTTCCACATTTATTCATGGTGCATGAGCTTAGCGCAGGATTTTGTCGAGTAGTGGGTGCAATTGGTGTTCTCGTTGCAGCCACCGTTGCAGCACCGACCCCCGTAGACAGCGCCAACTTTCGGCCGATCATCATCCTCTGGCTAGCGTTCTCGGTAGCCGCCGACACGATGATTACCGTTATACTTTGTCATCATCTCGTGAGTTATCCCCGAGACAACCCCTTTGAGAGGCTCACACTGTGTGTCATTAGCAAACGCATAAGACAGGGTTTTCAGAAACCGACAACGTGATCAACAAAATCATACGATGTGAGTTCTCGTTCATAGGACTCTCTAGTCTCACAGACTGATGGAGCCCTCAGTTACTGTTCAGACTGGTCTAATCACATCCCTATGCGCCATCATCGACCTCATTCTTTACCTTACGGAGGTGTGTATGTTATTTATCTATCATCTCTGCAGAAAAGAGATTTGATATCTTCCTCATAGAAAACAGGGCAGTAAGTGTCGTCTAGGCAAATTCATGCTCTATGTAGCATCTGACAGACAAATCAACACATTTCCTTCAGCCATCTTATCTTTAATCTCCCGTTGGCGAAGCTGTACACGATATCTCTGTTGTCGAGTTTGAACTCCCGCCAAGGCTGGCAATTCAGCTCACACGTGGAGTCCAATATGGACCAAATGTCAGGGAGAAAGGAGGCATGTCATCTCGTCCATGTGTTTTTGTTACGAGACTGATATCCAACGTTCCTGTAGCCAACTACCACTGTTGGCATCTCCTTCGCCACAGTATCTGAGTTACCGGAGGTGCGATTTGTATTACACATGCTCGATAGTGGACGATTGCTCACACGGGATGACTGTCGATGGCAGGGGTATGTCGACATCGAAACTCTTGAAATGAGCGACGCATCTCCATCACCCAGTGTTGATCGACGAAAAATCATCAGTATAAGCTCGGATGCACCTTCGCGGGCGACAAGTTCGATAGTATGAAGGACCTCTACATGAAGGTCTAGGACAAATATACCTATTTGGGTGGAACATTGATACAGTACATAAGTAGTTAACAACATGTAATTTTACGACGCCGTTTTTGCGCGCTTGGGTCTTCCAGGTTCCACTAACAACGGTCTATTAGAAAGTAAGACGAACTATACGCGCTCAGGTTTAAGACACAATGCTGTCTACGAGCCGCTAGGGGCGTGGACATTTGGGTCTGATCGGTACACCACTGTGTGTCGCGGCGATTAGAGTACAGTGTATAATAATGATCAAGTTGAACTTCAGTTACTTGCCCCCGCACGCTCAACAACACAAACGCCATTCCTGCCCTCATATTCATCCTCCATCAGCCGTGCTATGATGCTATAATTTGCCTACGGCCCTCGAGAGCCTCACAGTGCGCGCATGGTATCTTGCTAGCCCACGACATCGAGGACCGACACACCTTGGTTCGCCGAGCGGTCGATCTGACTGGTGGAAATGCGAAGGATGCCAGAGATTCCTGGATCACTGGCGAGGGTATTTGATCTGACGTCCATCAATTGTCAAAAAAGGACGCTGAATAACAAGCAGCAAAAGCATACCTAATCGGAGAAATATTGGCAGAGATGGTACCAACGGTGGCACCTTCTGGTTTGACACAATGAGGGTTTTGGATTGCCCTGGAGAGATGCTATTTGGGAAGTGAACTGCACCTGCCAGCGGGCAGACGAGCTCTTCCTGTCGAGGAGGATTCGATACAACACATGCTTCTATCTCTTCAATAGGGGGTTCGCTAGCAACAACGGAGACGGCATTGCGACGGGCGCGCCTGGGTACTGAGGAGGAAGAGTTCATGACAGTAGCAAGAGGGCGAGAAGATGTAGAAGACTGGGTGCATGAGCTCGAAGTAGAACATATATACCAGTGGAAACGCATCCGTATCAAGTGATGGTCAATCACATCGGCTTCAAAGCGCGTGTATCCATTTCCTTTGTTCAGTCAGAACCTCCACGGGTGCTTGGGAACTTGTTGGACATCATGATAAAGAACATCCTCATCCAAAATAGAATAAACGCCCGAGCCGGGCGCTGAGTAACGAGGGGCGTTAGATATAGGGGTCAGCAGGGACATCCAGGTCATGCTTGTACGGAAGGAAAAATAGCAGAAAACCATAATTGGTTGAAGATCGATTTTCGGCAAACGCCGAGTCAGCGCCGCCTTATCGGACATCGAGCGCTCAATTTCCCTGTTGATTTTTCTTAACCTCACAAGGCTCTGAACTGCAACTTCCTACCAAACCGCCGATCTTTCTCATAGTCTGTCACTACTGCATTGCACCCCTCAACCTATATCATCACTATGAACACTGACAATCCGTGCACGGGGTTTCTGCACAGGTCCAAAAAATCGATAGAGAAGCAATGTAGAGCCGCATGTCCCGCTGAGGTCCGTTTCTCACTATTCTAAAGGCGACGTGGTATCTGTGAATTTTTAAATGCTAGATATCTCAATACTCCCCGTCGAATCCGCGAGACAATCAATGTAGCAGGAGACAGAGGGCGATGAAGGATACCACTCACAATCTCGACATGTTCACCGTTCGCAGACAGCTCGAGCTGTCAACCAGTGCTCAACTTCAAGAAGTAGTGAGCTCCATGTGCTTAGTGGCACGATGAATTACATTCACCCTATATCACCGTTTTTTAGTATTTCCAGAACCCAAACCACTTGGTTGCATTCTCCAAGACCATGGCAAAGCTGCCTTGGGCGCATCAGGATCCGTCTACCGTGCGATCCCATGCGCGTAGTCTGGATGATCGTGGCCTTAGCGTCGTAAATGATTTCGCGAAGCACAAAGCAAGCGCTCGATACTGTGCAGGCAAGGGTGGAGACGGTCACAGCGTCCTCGGTGAAGCGAACTGCGAAGCGCCATTTTCCATCTCATGTGCCATTTCATGTGGTGTAGGGACTGTACGTAATTCTTATAGTTGATTCTGCATCTCGCTCAATTATTGCTTTCAGTTTCTTCTTGTCGAGGCTGTTCGTGGCGGTGAAAGAAACGCTCGAGATGTGGAGCTCAGAAGGACTTTCCTGAACCTCCGGTCACAAGATGCTAGAAATAATCCGAATACAACCAGGACATCTGCCAGCCCTTTTGTGGATGTCAAATCTCTTTACACGTCCGGTCTGGAAAGCTCTGATGCGAGTTATCAGCAACCCGTTACATGCAGTGTTCCTGTCTCGGAGGTTTTGAATGTCCAATCTAACCTCCTCGAGGTCGATCTTCTGTCTCTGGGTGCGATGGCGTACGAGGTAATTCATGGCTGCAAGCCGACGCACGGTTCTGAATTTCTTCGAGATCTCCGTCGTCTCCAAAAGGACCGTGTAGTCTTCAAATCCAAGGAAACCATGGACGAGCCGACGCAAGTGTCGATCTATCAGTCCTTGCTGGAGGATCTTATAGGCCATATTCTACTCGACGGAATACAGGATTCCGGGCTCCGGTGAGCACAGGCTGTTCCGCCGTTGGATTTGCAATTCATCTTCACTATGATTCTGCTGATAGGTCGAATTCTGAGGTCAACTGTCAGACCTCCGCACAGAAAGCCCGTCAGATGATGGGGGCTCCAATGCTTGCTTGCACGGACTCTAGAGATCCTCGACAAACATCTTGGGCGTCGACCTCGACTACACCATCATCATCATCTGACATCTCGGATATCTCGGCTGCCATCGACACTTCCGATTCTTTTGTTTCTGTTGTTCTTGACGAACCCGCTGCACCTGTGGCCTCGACGAAGACTTGTTCTTTTGCCTCTAGGTCATTGGCTCGTCTCAGCCGGGTTTTTCTCTGCAGAGCTCCTTGAATCTGGTCTGCTCGCAATCGCAATGACTGTTGTCTCTGACAATCTTTGGCTCTAGATTCTATGCTTGTCACTGGGAGGCTCGAATCTCGTTTCCCCCTTTTCGGCTTGTTCCAGGCTTCTGTGGGTGGATTTTGGCTCGTATCCTTCTCCGAAAGTACATAGGAAATTCTACATGTATTTTGTATGATGTTCTGTGTTGAAATTCTAACGTTCCTAAACGTTCATTCGGAAGTGTGAAAGTCATTGCTGTGACCAATGTCACGTCGGAGATGTCACAAGTTAGCTAAGACATCACCTGGAAAACCGCAAACTTAAATCTCGACGTCGACGACGCCGACGACCTCAACCCCTCCACAACTCACCCATCATGTCTGGTCAGAAGCGGGATTTGTCTGGCTACAACTATGGCGCCATCTCTTCTTTGGTCTTAACAGCAGACAGATCTGCTTTGCCACGACGCGACAGGGAACCAGATGGCGCACCTACGTCTCTCGCTGGACGAATTGACCCTAAAGAGATGGGGTCGCGTGTTCAGAGACAGGCACCGAAGGATGTTGATAAGAAGAAGAAAAAGGCTTCCGACAAGCAGGATCCGACGGAAAGGCAGCTGGCCAAACGCAAAGCCGAGACGACTGGTTTTGGCTACACAGATATCATCGAGGCCACTCAGGATGTTGAAGGTCTTGCGTATCGACCACGAACTACTGAGACGCGCGAGGTCTACGAACTCATACTTTCCACCGTCCATCGGAGTCTTGGGGACCAGGCTCAGGATGTTGTTCGCAGCGCTGCAGACATGGTCCTTGAGACGTTGAAGAACGATGCAATGAAGGATTTCGACAAGAAAAAGGAGGTTGAGCAGATCATCGGGTCGATATCCAATGAGGCTTTCTCCCAGCTGGTCAATCTTTCCAAGAAGATTACCGACTACGGTGCCGAAGATGAGACCATGGTAGATCCGGACATGGAGAGGAAAGATGCAGAGATTGACGACGAAATGGGTGTCGCCGTTGTCTTCGATGAAGAGGAGCAAGAGAGTGAGGAAGAGGAAGGGTACGAGGTACGGGACGAGTCTGACGGCGATGAGGAGGATGAGGGTGAAGGTGACGAGCCACCGCCAGACGAAGACGGCGAGGAGGGGCTCGTTATTGGAGGAGCGACATCAGGATCAGGACGGGCCAAGGCTAAGCAGGACAAGGATATTGTCTCTCCACACTCCATTGACGGTTTCTGGGTGCAGCGACAGGTATCCGAAGTCTACCCTGACCCCGTTACAGCCGCAGACAAGGCCTCGTCTGTGCTTTCAATTCTCGGCTCCGAGTCCAGTTTGCGCGACTGTGAAAACCAGCTCATGGAGCTGTTCGACTATCAGAGCTACGATGTCATCACCAAGTTCCTCAAAAACCGCGAGGTTGTCGTCTGGTGCACGAAGCTCGCACGCAGTGATGCGGACGAACGGGTCAATGTCGAGGTTGCGATGCGGGAGAAGGGGCTTGGTTGGATCCTACGGGAACTTACTGGTGATCGTCAGGCGAAAGCGCGCACAGACGCCATGGATGTCGATGACGAGGCGAAGCCCGCCAATGTTCCAAAGACGGCGACTCTTGCGCCAGGCTCGACATTACAGCCGAAGAAGACGGTCGACCTTGAGAGCATGGCATTTAGCCAAGGCGGTCACTTAATGTCAAACAAGAAGTGCAAACTCCCGGAGGGTTCGTTCAAGCGCGCGAAGAAAGGTTACGAAGAAATCCATGTCCCAGCACCTAAGCAGAAGACAACTGCCGCCAGCGACCTCGTCCCAATCACCGACCTTCCTGCCTGGGCAAGAGAAGCCTTCCCTGGTACCAAGTCGTTGAACAGAGTACAGAGCAAACTCTACCCCGTCGCCTTCGGGACAGATGAGCCCATTCTCCTCTGTGCTCCTACAGGAGCTGGCAAGGTGAGTTCACTTGCCATATTTGTCGTATCGTGACCTCAATAATACCGTTCAGACCAACGTCGCTATGTTGACGATCTTGAACGAGATGTCCAAATACCGGGACGAGGCCACAGGCGCTTTCGACCTGGATGCCTTCAAGATTGTTTATGTTGCTCCTATGAAGGCCCTCGTGCAGGAGATGGTTGGAAACTTCAACTCTCGCCTCAACCCGTTCGGGATCAAAGTTGGCGAATTAACAGGTGACTCGCAAATGACGAAGCAACAGATCTCCGAAACCCAGATTATCGTCACGACACCCGAAAAGTGGGATGTTATCACCCGGAAAAGTTCTGACACCAGTTACACCAACCTCGTACGACTGCTCATCATTGATGAGATTCACTTGCTGCACGACGAACGTGGTCCGGTCTTGGAGAGCATAGTGGCGCGCACGATCCGGCGCATGGAACAGACATCTGACTACGTGCGTCTGGTAGGCCTCTCTGCTACGCTCCCAAATTACGAAGACGTTGCAACTTTCCTTCGTGTCGACGAGTCCAAGGGGCTGTTCTATTTTGATGCTTCGTACCGCCCTTGTGCACTCCAGCAGCAATTTGTTGGCGTCACGGAGAAGAAGGCTATCAAGCGCTACCAGGTGATGAACGAGGTTTGCTACGAGAAGGTCCTGGATCAGGCAGGCAAAAACCAGACGTTGGTCTTTGTTCATTCTCGGAAGGAGACAGCGAAGACTGCCAAGTTCATCCGTGATATGGCGATCGAGAAGGAGACGATCACACAGTTCGTCAAGCCTGATTCCGCCGTCCGCGAGATTTTGACCGAGGAAGCCAACAACGTCAAAGATGCCAACCTCCGCGACCTTCTCCCATTTGGCTTTGCTGTTCATCATGCTGGCATGTCACGCGAGGATCGTGGGCTTGTTGAAGAACTGTTCGCCGACGGATCTGTCCAGGTGCTCGTGTGTACTGCTACTCTAGCCTGGGGTGTGAACCTGCCTGCGCATACCGTGATCATCAAGGGGACTCAGATCTATAACCCTGAGAAGGGTCGGTGGGTTGAGCTGTCCTCCCAGGATGTCTTGCAGATGCTCGGGCGTGCAGGTCGCCCGCAGTACGATACCTATGGTGAGGGCGTCATCATCACCAACCATTCGGAGCTGCAATACTACCTAAGCTTGATGAACCAGCAACTTCCCATTGAATCACAATTCGTGTCGAAGCTGGCCGACAACTTGAATGCGGAGATTGTTTTGGGGACCATACGAAACAGAGATGAAGCAGTTCAATGGCTTGGATATTCTTACTTGTGCGTGTATTACCAGGATTCTCGGGCGAGTTGAGTCACTGATATCTCGCAGGTACGTCCGTATGCTCAAGTCACCTGGGCTTTATGGCATTGGTGTCGACTACCAAGAGGACGATGGCAATCTGATCCAGAAGCGTGCAGACATCGCCCACTCTGCCGCGGTCCTGCTGGAGAAATGCCATCTCATCAAATATGAGCGCGCATCTGGTAGGTTCCAGAGCACGGAGCTGGGCCGCATTGCGTCTCACTACTACGTAACGCACAACTCCATGGCTACTTACAACCAACACTTGAAGCCCACCATGTCAACCCTGGAATTGTTCCGGGTATTTGCGCTGTCGAATGAGTTCAAGTTGATCCCCGTTCGTCAGGAGGTAAGCGTGATGATTCGTTTCCATACGAGATGGCATCTCATCACAACTTTTCGGCGGCTGCAGGAGAAACTCGAGCTTGGCAAGTTGTTGGAACGCGTTCCTATACCTGTCAAGGAAGGTGTAGAGGAGCCTGCTTCCAAGATCAATGTTCTTCTGCAGGCGTATATTTCCCAGTTGAAACTTGATGGTAAGTCAACATCGTTCGTTTGTACAGAGATATTTGACTGACCTGTCCTCGCATAGGGTTTGCTCTTGTTGCTGACATGGTTTTCGTTCAGCAGTCCGCTGGACGGTTCGTACATCTCGTCGTACATGACATCGCATAGTCACTAATCGGTCGTTCGCAGTATTCTCCGTGCCGTCTTTGAAATCTGTTTGAAGCGAGGCTGGGCTATTCCAGCTCGTGCTGCTCTAGACATGTGTAAAATGGTCGAGAAGCGCATGTGGGGTTCCATGACTCCTCTGCGCCAGTTCAAGGGTGTTCCCTCTGAAATCATCAGGAAGGCCGAAGGAAAACAATTTGTAAGTTCGTTCGCCGCTGCAGTGTTCGCTTATTGACTTCTGTATCATCAGCCATGGTATCGCTACTTCGATCTTGTGAGTTGTATTTTGCCTTCAGCTTTTTGTCACTGATCAAAATGTTTATCAGAGCCCGCCTGAAATTGGCGAGCTGTTAGGCATTCCTAATGCGGGACGGCTTGTTCACCGTCTTGTACACAATTTCCCTAAGCTACAGTAGGAGTTCACTCGTTCGATCCTGTTCGCACATGTATTGATTGCCTTTTAGGCTACAAGCTCAGGTTCAGCCTATCACACGCTCCCTTCTTCGTATCGATCTCTCCATAATCCCTGATTTCCGTTGGGATGAGAAGGTCCATGGAAATGCCGAAAGCTTCCTGATCACGGTCGAGGATGTCGATGGAGAGGTCATACTTTTCCACGACTCCTTCGTTCTTCGTCAGAGGTACGCTGAAGATGAGCACAATGTGACGCTCACTGTGCCGATGTTCGAGCCGGTCCCACCGAATTACTACATCACTGTCAACTCGGACCGGTGGCTACACGCAGAAACTCGACTTCCTATCTCCTTCAAGCACCTCATCCTACCTGAGAAGTTCCCTCCACCTACACCCCTTCTCGATCTTCAACCTCTTCCTCTCTCCGCACTCCACAACAAGGAGTTTGAAAGCATCTACTCGACTACACTTCAGACGTTCAACAAGATTCAGACACAAGTGTTCCAAGCGCTTTATACCTCAGATGAGAACATCTTCATTGGCGCGCCCACAGGCAGCGGGAAAACCATCTGTGCCGAGTTCGCTCTGCTGCGGTTGTGGAGCAAACGCGAACAGAAGCGCGCAGTCTGCATCGAGCCATATCAAGAGATGGTAGACCAGCGAGTAGCCGAGTGGCGGAATAAGTTCGGTCAACTACAGGATGGGAAGGAGATTGTAGGTTTGACGGGTGAAACGAGCGCAGACTTGCGCTTGCTCGAGAAGGGTGACGTCATCGTATGCACGCCTCTGCAGGTGAGAGGCTTACTCCCTGTTATACATACAATGTTTCTGATTATTTGTTGTAGTGGGACGTGGTCTCCAGGCGTTGGCGGCAACGTAAGAATGTTCAGAACATCGGTCTCCTCATTGCGGATGAGGTTCAGCTCGTTGGTGGCGAAGTTGGACCCACATACGAGGTTGTCATCTCAAGGACACGGTACGTGTCTGCCCAGACCGAGATCAAGACCCGCATTGTTGCGTGTGGTGTCTCGCTGGCCAACGCTCGTGACCTTGGTGAATGGATAGGTGCACCTTCACATGCCATTTTCAACTTTCCTCCTAGGTAATTTATCCTACGATCTTGCTTGTATGCAGCTTATGCTTTCGCCCCAGTGCCCGGCCATTGGACATGGATATTCACTTGCAGAGCTTCACTATTCCCCATTTCCCGTCCCTTATGATCGCCATGTCCAAACCCGCCTACCTGTCTATCCTCGAGTATGCTCCGACCAAGCCTGTCATCATCTTCGTGCCCTCTCGCAAGCAGTGCAAGATGACCGCCGATGATTTGTTGCTGCATTGCAGCGCCGATGACAACGAGGACCGATTCTTGAACATTGAGCTGGCGGACTTGCAGCCTCATCTAGACCATGTTAGCGATCGGACGTTAGTGGAGACGCTCAAGCACGGAGTTGCTTATTATCACGAGGCCCTCAGCAAGCAAGATAAGCGGATTGTGGAGCGTCTTTTCCAGTCCGGTGCAGTGCAAGTGCTCATAGCTTCGAAGGTCAGCCTCGCTTTGTTCACAACGTGCGCGACCTTCTTATAACTTCATCAGGACACTACGTGGAGTATCCCTGTGGCCAGCTACATGGTCATCATCATGGGCGTACAGTTCTATGAAGGAAAGGAGCATCGCTATGTTGACTATCCTGTCATGGACGTCCTGCAGATGATGGGTCGGGCCTGTCGTCCAACCGAAGATGACAGGAGTCGATGCGTGCTGATGTGTCAACAGACTCGCAAGGACTTTTACAAGAAGTTCCTTGCAGAAGGCTTGCCCATCGAATCGCACCTTCCCACACATCTTCTCCATGATTACTTCCTCGCTGAAATCGCTGTCCGGACGATTGAGAACAAGCAAGACGCAATGGTAAGTCAATATGATTATTTCCTTCGATAGCCTCTTAATGGCCTTGCAGGACATCTTGACCTGGACGTACTTCTACCGACGCATGACGCAAAACGCCAACTACTACAACTTGCACAACGTCAGCCATCAACATCTTTCCGATCACCTGTCTGAGCTTGTTGAGAATACCCTCAATGATCTTGTGAACTCGAAATGTATTTCCATTGGTAAGAATTTCTTGGTTTCGACTCCACAGCGTGTACTCAATGTGATATCACAGAGGATGAGATGGACGTATCTCCTCTCAACTTGGGAATGATTGCAGCCTATTACAACATTTCGTGTAAGTGCTCTGATTTTCCATCATTTCTTGACGGTTCTCATTATCTGTCCTCGTATATAGACGTTACTGTCGAAGTGTACACTCTGTCGCTGAAAGAGCGTACAAAACTCAAGGGTCTTCTCGAGGTTGTCTCTTCTTCTGCTGAGTTTGAGAACATTCCTATTCGCCGACACGAGGATTCCCTGCTTCGTCGGATCTACGACCGCGTACCGGTGAAATTGGATCACGCTGACTTCGAGGCGCCCCACTTCAAGACGTTCTTGCTCCTCCAGGCACATTTCTCCCGCCTGACTCTTCCCCCAGATTTGGTCGCAGACCAAGCCTTGGTCCTCGAAAAGGTTTTGAATCTGCTCTCGGCATGTGTGGATGTAATGTCGTCCAACGCTTGGCTCAACGCTCTGGGCGCCATGGATTTGTCGCAAATGTGCGTGCAAGCGATGTGGGAGACCGACTCCCCACTGAAGCAAATCCCGCACTTCGAGCCCGACGTTAGTACATCATACCGTCTGAATGATTTTGAACTTACAACGTTTCGTCTCGCAGGTCATCAAACGATGCAAAGAGGCTGGAATCGAATCTGTTTACGATGTCATGGAGATGGAAGATGACAAGCGGAATGCACTTCTCCAGATGGATTCCCCACAGATGTAAGCTTTCAATTCTGGCTCATCGTACGTCGTTTAACTGTTACTCATCCAGGCGCGACGTTGCCGCGTTCGTCAACTCTTACCCCACGCTTGATGTCACACACGAGCTCGTCAAGGGAGAGTACACAGCGGGCGCCCCCATCGTGTTGCAGGTTGCACTCAGCAAGGATGCAGACGAGGAGGAGGCTGGCGATGCCTCCGTCGTCGCGCCGTACTTCCCTGGGAAGAAGCTCGCCAACTGGTGGGTCGTGGTCGGCGAACCCAGCACACGACAGCTGCACTCCATCAAGCGCGTGACCGTCACTCGGAGCCTCAACGTCAAGCTCGAGTTCACGCTGCCGAAGGGCACGCACTCGCTCAAGCTGTACGTCATCTGCGACTCGTACGTCGGCGCCGATCACGACATCCCGCTTGACCCTATCGATGTTGCGGAGGGCGAGGACAGCGATAGTGACGACGACGATGCTAGCGACGATGCTATGGAGGAGTAGATGGGCGGATTCTTCGCGGACTGCGTGTGGCCCCAAAATGTATTAGTAGTGGTTGTTTGCTTTTTTTGTGTTCGTGTATTGATGTACCATATGTACCCGTTGGTGAACAACGTTATTCTTGCTTCTCGCACGAGTGAACCGAAGTAGATATTTTGCAAGTCAGGGGAGTGCAGGCTCTGATCCTAGTCGTCTGCGGACTACCATCCTTCGTGAAAACCAATTACCAAATAGTGTAGATACATCCAACAATGAACCAACATGTGAATCCAATCACGACATAGTCTATTCAGTACTCAGCCTTGACTAGGCCGACATCGATGACAGCCATCCGGCTCGTGTCCAGCGCACCAGCCTTCTGTTTCTCGAGCGCATCTTTGAGGTCTCTAAATATCTTCTCCTTGTCCGTCGCCTAAAACGTACACACCGTCGCGGTGAGCGTGCCAACGACGCGAAAATCGACTCAACGCACCTGGAAATGCGTCACACGCCCCGAAGTGCTGGGACACACAAAGAAGAGGGTCTCGCGGATCGCCTAGCAAGCGATCGTTACGTGGATCGGCGTATGCGTGTGGTGAGAGGGCTGGGAGCGCGTACCTCGGAAGGCGGAGGGTTGTACACGAGCTTGAGTGGCAGCAGGCCGACCTCGGGCGAAGCGACAGTGCCGGGTCGCGCCTTCGCCTTCGAGCCTTTTCTGGCTGCCGCCCCTGCTGCGCTGGGACTCGTGAAAGGAGGAGCGTCTTGACGTTCGACGACGGTCGCGTCCTCCACGAGACCCGAGGCGAGCCTGGAGCCGGGGGACTGCGTGTGCGGCGGAGGCGGGGGCGCAGAAGCAGCGGCAGCGGCCGCCTGGTCGCGGAGCGCGCGCAGGACCACGCGCGCGATGCCCATCCCGACGAAGCATACGATGCGCGGGCGCATGCGCGCAATCTTCGCGAGGAGCGCGGGCACTGACGCGGCCATTTCGGCGGGGGAGAGCTCGCCCGCCTGGCAAAGGGGAAGTGCTGTGTGTTGGCTGTGGAGCGAGAGCCAGAGGGAGGGGGAGGGGAGGGGGAGAAGAGAGAGAGGAGAAGGTGGCGCACTTCGCTTGAGGGGCGCTCGACGAGGTTGGTCTGGAAAGATATGGTATGAGTGCGGATTCGGGCGCGGAGTGGGAGCGGCACTGACCAAGCCGAGATTGAACCGCTCAGGGAGCGTGTGGTCTTCCGTTGGCGGAATCCGGGTCGGCGTGAAACCTGCGAATGCCCATAAGTGTGTTGAGATATCTATGGAGCACGGACAGCGGTGCACGTGGGGACATACCCGACGCGTGCAGGCAGCGGTAGAAGTGGTTGGTCGGGTTGCAGAAGTGGTGGCCCTTTTCTGCAGACATGTATCCCGGGCTGAACGGCCGCGCGCGCGCGGTGTTCGTTAGAGCAGGGCTTGCGCACCGCGCACCGAGCGGGAAAGCGCGCCGCTTACTTTATGCCACAGAATACGACTGTGGAGGAGCGCGACCGACGTGGGTGGGGATAGAGATCGAGACTTGTGTCAGGACCAGGCCAAAAAGCGTACGCGCGGTGCGCGCACCGTCCAAGCCCGGCGCGAGGTAGTCGTTCAGCGCGGCGAGGTGGGCGTACGTCTCGGGGGGCGCGTAGCCCCTCTTCGGCTTCTTCTTCGGCGACGTGCCCACCTCTTGCTTGACTCTCGTGCTGCTTGCCTGAGAAGCGGACCGCTTGCGAGACGTCTTTCGTGGCGTGGGAAGCACGTCGTCGTCGTCGTCGCCGCCGCCGCCATTTAACACGTACTCAGACTCACGTTTCACAGTCGGGCGGCGCTGGCGCTGCGAGCGCCGCAGAGGGCTTTCGCTCTTTGCGGGCGAGAATCTGAATTCTGAGAGCGCAGAGCGGAAGTTGATGATGGAGTCGTTGTTGTCTGCGACGGCGTCTTCGGCTTTGATGCTCTGCTCGATGGTCATGGAGTCGGTGAGAGATGGGCTGACCCTAGTCTGACCCCACGCTGTCCCAGTGGGTTGGCTCATTGAACTCGGGTGGAGCAAGTTGTGCGAAGCCGCATCGTTGAGGCTGGCCGAGGTGGCGAAGTGCATATATATATGCGACTGCATCTCTCGAAAATTCATATGCAGAGATCGTCACTCGATATTCTGCCAGAATGCACCGTCTCCCGCCCAAGAAACCAGACGGACAAACAAAGCCACCAAACACGACCGTCGCTCGTTCACCGCACGCAAACAAAAAAACAACAGTTTACAACCTCTCGTAGTACAAGTCCTCGTACACGCCCGCCCGCCTCCGACCGCGCTCCACTCCACTTCTTTTCGCTTGTTGCATGGAACGGGGCACCTCGACTGCGCTGGGCACCAGACCACAGACACAACACGACACGACACGACATGCGCGGACGACATGCGCGGATTGACACCTCAAAAACCGATAGCTACAGGCTCACTCCCATGCCGAGACCGAAGCGGCAGCCACGACAGCACACACAGACAAGGACACGGACACAGACACGGACACGGACACGGACTCAAACACGGACACGAGAACACGAACACGAGAAAACAGACGCAAGCCACAGGCAAGGTCCGACAAGCCGCCGCCGCCGCCGACTCACCGCTTCCCGCGCCACCCGCCGCCCATCCCGCCGCCGAGCGCGCCGCCCCCGCCGAGGCTGAACGCCGCAAAGGCGGCGCCCGGGCCCGCGCTCACGGGGCTCATGCTGTCCGGCCCGGAGATGGGGCTCGACACGCTGCCGGTTTTGCCGTGGAAGGAGGAGCGGAAGGAGGATTGGGGCACCGCTTGGATGGAGAGGAACTTGTTCGGCAGGGGGCGGTCTTCCGTGTTATACTATTCCGAAAAACAGACGCGGAGGCACGAGAGAGAGTAAATGTCAGCTGGGAGCCACGAGACGAGAAGAGCCTCTTGAGTGGAGGGCGCGCACCTGGAACTCGAGGCCGATCCCGTCTGCCTCGGAGACGTCCAGCAGCTTCACGAACTTGCGCCCGATGCCGTTGATGCGCTCCACGTCGTCCTTGCTGCGCGTCCAGAGCTGGATGCGGTCGACCTTGCTCCTGAGGCTGACGACCGCGCCGCAGATTTCGTCCGTCTCGTCGAGCTCCTCGCCGACGAGCGCCATCGTGAGCCACTGCCAGCAGCGGTCGAGCAGCGCGGGGTTGTTCTTCATCGTCAGCACCCACTTGCCGCCGTTTGCGTTCGCGTCGTCCTCCCACATGGGCTTGATGCCCGACTTGAAGATGTGGTAGTTCGAGTTGCGGTCGAGCTTGCTCGGCGGCTTCAGCCAGTTGAAGTAGCGGCAGTACGACTCGACGGTGTCGAAGTCGCCGACGGTCGTGAGCCCCGCCTCGTACACGCCGGCCTCCGCGGGCGCAGGGTGGTTCGCGCCCTCGACGACGGCCGCAGGAGTGAAGGGGATTTTTGTCTTTGTGTCGTGGTAGATCGTCCTGTGTATGTGCGCCGCACAAGGGCAAGATTCGTGTTAGCGCCAGGAGGGAGCCCCGCGAGGGAGCAGCTGACGCACCATGGATGTTGCAAAGGGTGTTCGGGAGCCTTGGTCATGAGGCCCGGCGTCTGGGGGTCTTCGATGGACTCTGCCTCGGGGGGCACGGGGGTGCCGTCGACGCTGAGCGTCCTCGTCCTCGCGTAGTGCGCGGTGATGGCATCAAGGCTGGGGATGTTCTTGTATCCCTTAACCTTCTTCGGGGGCTTGTCGCCCGTCTCCTGCGCGAGCTTCTCGACCTTGTCGAAGGTGAGCGGCTCGCCGACGTCGCCGTTGACGGAGCCGGCGGTGGAGTTGGGCGGGGAGATGGAGAGGGCACCGGGGGAGGTGGAGCGGGTGAGGGGGGGGTTGACGGCGGTGGAGTCGGCGGTGGAGGTGGTGGTGGAGAGGGAGGTGGTCGAGCCCGTGCGGAGGAGGGAGGCGGCGAGGCGGGGCCTGTTGTTGACGGGGGAGATGGAGGAGGAGGAGTTGGCACCGATGCGGGCGGCAAGCTGGTTCAGGGAGGGCAGGCGACCTCCAGACGGCGCCCGCTCGGCCTTGGAGGCGGCGGTGGCAGCGGCGGGAGGAGGAGCGGCGGCCATTGTTGTGTGTGTAGACGTCGATGGCGGGGTCGTCGGCGTCGGCGTCGGCGTCGTGTTCGTCGTCGTGATCGAGGATGTGGAGAGACCACAAGCCTGCGACGAGCGTGTTCGGCGTCACCGAATGCTGTGGTACGGGTTATGTAATGTATTCACGTGCGCTGACGCGTGCCCCAGTCGCGCGACGCGTGCCAATGGGGCGTGTCGCCGTCGCCAGGAATGGGCAGCCAGGCAGGTCGCCGTCGCCATTATCGAGGACATCGCACCCAACGCATCGCCAAATAATCCGCTCGCGCGTAGTTATGTCCCGCCCAAGCCAGTCCACAGTGCGTCATTGCTTTCTCGCCGCGGCTCTGATCCTATCGCAGCGACGCAGTCCGAATGACGCATCTGATCCAGCCACATGCCGCGAGACTGGAAGAGCTCGCGGTCGAGATCGCGGGCCTTGACAAAGATATATCCAAGCTCAAAGTGGCGCGCCAGAATTGCATCGATCGGCGCAACGAGATCCTGCGCTCACAGATGAACCCGCGAGCCAGCGCGATCTCCCGCAAGCCCTCGATGGGTATCTCTGTGCTCTCTGCCGACGTGCGTATGGACTACTACGGCCAGTTCGAGTGGTCGCAGGAGCTCCGCCTACGCATGAAAACTATATTCAACATCGACGACTTCCGTCTCTGTCAGGAAGGGTGCGTACTCTGCGGGCTGCACGCGCCTTTTCGCTCACAATGGAACACCCCATACAGCGTGTGCAATGCGAACATGGACGGTCGGGACATCATCTGCATCATGCCCACAGGTGACACTGCCCAGACGCCGACATCTTCTCGCGCGGCCTCCGCTCATCGCCGCCCTCTATCACTTAGGTGGCGGCAAGTCGCTGACATACCAGCTCCCCGCGCTCCTCACTCCAGGCTGTACTGTGGTCATATCGCCCCTCATCGCTCTCATGACGGACCAGATCATGCACCTTACAGAGGCCGGCGGTGAGCTTCTCCTCTCGCCGTCCCGCTTTCCATAGGCACGCTTTCTGACAGCGCTCCTTGGATTCACGCAGTTGAAGCTGTCATGCTTACCGGCTCCAAGTCTCGTCAGTACCAGGACGAGGTACTTCGCCGCCTCGAGGTCGGCCGACGAGCTCTCCAAAACAGCGCGCAAAAAGAGATTAAACTTTGTTACGTCACGGTGAGTCAGACACACTGCAACTGTGTATGCCCCCGGGCGTGGTGTATTCTGCTAACGGAGCCCTATACATCTGTTTTGGACGGGTATGTGTGTCCAGCCGGAAAAGATGACCAAGGACAAGAGGATAATGGAGGTCTTTGCCAGGATGTCTCAAGACAACCGTCTCGGCAAGTCGCAGGCCATTTATACCTCTTCGCCGATCTGTGCTCAAACTCATTCCTTTTGGCCAGCACGGTTCGTAATCGACGAGGCCCATTGCGTCTCGTCGCTCGGACATGATTTTCGGTTCGTCGTGCTACCCGCAGGCTGCCAACCTATCTCTCACACTCCCTCGCGCTGACCTCGCCTCTTTCGTATTCAGGCCGGATTACAAGTCCCTGTCGGAGCTCAAGAAAAATTTCCCGAAAGTCCCCATTCTCGCCCTGTCCGCGACGTGCCCCCCGCGGGTTCTAACAGACCTGCTCGCGACGCTGCGTCTCGGCCCCAAGACCGACGGTAAAAGTGAGCACTCGGATCGGCGCGGCGCCGCACTGTGCTGGCCTTCTCATCTTTCTTTCATTTGCTGCGTTTCTGTTGCTCCGCAGACGCGAGCCTGAAGGGGACGGTGTCCTTCTCGAGCCCGCTGTACAGGCGCAACCTGCACTACAGGGTCCTCGCAAAGCCGAACAACGAAACGCTGCTCAAGCTCATGACCGAGTACATCCGCGCCTCGCATCCAAACGAGACCGGCATCATCTACTGTCTTTCCCAGGCGGTGAGTCCGTGTCCCCCCCTCCCACGTTCGCCAGCACACTAAATACGGTGCGTCGGAATAGGATGCCGAGAAGGTCGCGAAGGGTATATTGGAAGAGAGCGGGGGGAAGATCAAGACGGGCGTGTATCACGCGGGCATCGCGGAGGACACGAAGGCGAAGCTGCATGAAGACTGGACGACGGGGAAGGTGCAGGTCGTGTGCGCGACGATCGGTGAGTGCTCCATAGGAGGAAGGGTTCCCGGCCTGACGTGTCGCAGCGTTCGGTCTCGGCGTCGACAAGGCGGATGTCCGCTTTGTGCTGCATCATTCGGTACGCGCCCTCTATTCGCGCGCTCTCGCCTCACTTACCGTGTACCTGGCGATCCACTTCAGCTCCCGGTGCGTCCCATTTCCGCTGTGCGCTACGATCGCCCGAGCTCACTGTTCCCTCCTGCGCCGCAGACGTCGTTGGAAAACTACTATCAAGAGTCGGGGCGCGCGGGCAGGGACGGCAAGGACGCAGAGTGCATACTGTACTACAAGGCGCACGATGCGTTCAGGCGGCCGAACATCCTCATGGTTGACCTCGACGGCCAGACCAAGAGTAAGCCGACCGCATGTCACCGAGCGCGCGACGCACTCATCGCTTTATCGCACCCGCGGGCCAATGGCCCGTGTTGCAGTCCACCGCATGCTCCAGTTCGCGCAGGACCTAGAGGAGTGTCGCAACGTACACTTCGCGAGGCGAGTGTACCCCTCACCCCCCCTCGAGCACCGCACCGCACCGCATTGTCTAACCTGTCCACCCCTTTTTCCGCGTCTCACGCGCGGCGTGCTCCAGGCATTTCTCAGACTCCGCGGACCGCGCGATGGCGGCGTGGACGGCGGACAGCGACAGAGACGGAGACACGCTCGCGCGGTGCGGGCACTGCGACAACTGCACGCGGCCGCCAGAGACGATCGACGCACGCGACGTCACGCTCGACGCGTGGCGCGTCCTGCGCGTCGTGCAGCGCGTCGCGCAGAACAAGCGCTACGTCACGCTGCCGATGCTCACGGACCTCGTCCGCGGTGCGCAGAACGAGCGCACCCTCAAGCTCGGCGTGGACGTGCACACCGTCGCGAGAGGCAAGGTCGCCCTGCGAAAAGAGGTGCGTGCTCGCGCTCGTGCTCGTGCTGTGCCGATGCCCGTGATCGTGCGGCGGCGGCGACGTGTGCTGACCACGCTTTTCGACGACGATCGTTCGGATCGACGCCGTGCGCAGGACGCGGAGGCGCTCGTGATCCGCCTGCTGCTCGCGAACTACCTCCGGGAGACATGCTTGACCAGTGACTACGGCACCGTCGTGTACCTCGTGCTCGGCCCGTGCGCTGAGCGGTTGCTGGACAGGCGCACGCCGGCGGACGTGGAGGCTTTGGAGGAGCGTGTGGTCTGCGTGTTCGAGAGGCCCGCGCGGAGGCAGGCGCCGCGGCGCTCGCGCGTATCGCATGCGGCAGAGCGGTCGCGGCCGACGCCGGGGGCGGAGGTGAGGGTGAGGAAAGGCAGTGCTTCTCGCACTCGGAAGCGCAAGCGCGTCAAGAGCGAGTATGATGAGTCTGTAATATTTTCCCTTAGCGAGAGCGAGAGCGAAGACGAGGACGAGGATGAGGATAAGGATGAGGACGCGGACGCAGACGCAGACGCAGACGAGAACGGCGGCGGCGAAGCGGGCTCCTCGTCCCGCGGGCGCGCGCCCTCCTTTTCTTTCCCGATGAAGAAGATCGTGCGCGCCGCCGAGGACGAGCATTCAGAGTCAGAGTCCTTGACCGTGATTGGCGACGTGAGGTCCGCCGCGAAGAGGAAAAGGAGCCGAGAGGCGACTGAGGGCGCGCGGTCGGGGAAGCAGAGAGGGTCGCTCCCAAGGCGCAAGGGCCGTCGTCGTCAAATGGGTATGTTCGCGATCGACGATGACGACGACGACGACGACAAGATGGAGGCTGTGAACGAGGGAAAGAATTATTGGATACCGAACATGCGTGACAGCGTCCCTCCGCAGAGTGGATGGAACGCGCGGCAAGAAGAACCGATAGAGATTTCGTCGGACTAGGACCGAGTGTGTTGAATAAGTTTTATATTGCTTGTAGGTACGTGGCGGTTAAGGTGTGTGTGTGCGTGTAAAAGTACAACTACGAAAGTGCATGCTATGGTGGAATGGTATACAGCGCGTCTGACGGAGCCTGCTGTCAGACGCACGACGACATACGGACGGTCCGGAAAAATAAAGGACAGCATGAACGCGAATAAAAGTGGCATCTGATAGAGATCGAATAACTGAGTAGGGCGGGTCTGGTGTGCGAAAAGTTTCATAGCTGTCATCGCTCAAATGCTATTCGCGTGACCCTGAGGGTACTTGGGGCGTTTGAGCGCAGATCGCAATACTTTGGGCATAAGTCGGTGCTGCATGTCGATTCGGACGCCCTCTTCGTTCATCCATCCGACGCCGTAATCTGGGTAATTTTGTAGGTCGAGGGGGTATTCCTGGCCTTGCGGCGCAGGCTTGTATGCGCCGACGTTCGTCCACAATTGATCTCTGTGGGAAGGGGGGCGGGATGTCGGCGGGCTGAAGAACGTGAGAGGAGGAACAGACGTACCCTCGGCGGTTGAACCAGCCTTTACGGCGCTGATGAGTGGGTATGGGAGATGGACAGATCAAAATTTCATTCCATCGCACGCAGCGCGTGTTGAGGATCGGCTGCGGCCGAGCGGGTGCTCCCGCTTGCGGGATTTGCGCGGGCGCACTCACGACGTCTCTAGGGTCGGACGGATGCGCCCTGTTCGATGACGCCGGTGCTGATGGGGGCAGTGTCGGGCGCTGGCTCTGGTCAGAAAGCGTGCGGCTGCGCTGTGGTGGGGGTCTTGTCGGCGCGGACGATGAGGGCCCGGCAACGCGTGCATCTGGGACTCGTGATGGGGCGGGGGGTTCATTTGGACGAGGTGCCGGAACGGAAAATGATTCTCTGCGCTCCCTGCGGACGGGCGGAGGAGCGCTGTGCAATTCAGGATGGCGGTCAGCGACGGGGCTGGGTGGTGGTGATGATGACAAGCCAGGCGGAAAGGCTTGTCGTCCGTCTGCTACGGGACGGTCGAGCTTTGGCTGGCGAGACGAGCCAGGTTGCTCGTCCCGAACAACCATATCCTGTCTACGGAGGGCAGCAGGTGCGGCAGAGCGGGTGGGGTAAGCGTTGGGAGGATGGATCTGTCGGGGATCCGGTCTTGCCGCAGATGTCGAAGAGTACGTTCTCTGTCGATAAGACTCCCCAGCGGCGGTGCTGTCGCTATCTGAGTCTGAAGATGAACCGGACCCTGAAATCGCAAACGATGAGCACGTCAAAAGAAGGACAATGCCGCTGTCGCGCGCACCTTCTGGAAGAGAAAGGTTAATGATCCCGGAGCCGGTGGATTTCTGAGCGACGATGAGGGCAGGAAGATTCGCTGGGACTATCCGGCGAGGCGGATGTGTTGACAAAGCGTCATCTACGTCCGAGTCATCATGGTGGTTTTCCGCGGCCAACGCCAAGGTGCTCAGAAGCGTCTCTGTACTACTGCATGCACGAACAGAGGAAATCTCGCCAGAAAACGACATAATCGAATCATCGTCGGCGTCGTGCGGTGACATACGATCCGAGAGAGACTGAAGGTCCGATTTTGACGAGACTGAAGCTTCGAGAATATACGTATAACGAGAGCCGCCAGGGTAGACACCGTACCCATGAGTTGCAGAGGGACCCTTACGGGCGTAGTTGCTGTCGACAGCAGAGTTTGCTGGCAATTGGCCAGCAACAGGATGGAAAAACGTGTTCTGAGCCGGCGCGAATTTTGCCCCTGCCGTTGTGGGTTGCACAGCAGATCTCGGTAGGGGGTCGGAAACGGAAGAGCCGTTCGGTACGCCAGACTTAGATGAAAAAAGGCCTGAGGTCAGCGAAGCATTGTCGAAGAGCCGTAAGGACAGTCCTCTGGGCAGGCCAAACATAGTGCTCTTATGGAATCACATAAGCTAGGGCTCAAATGAACTGACAAGTACCAGACTCACTTTGGTCGTCCCAGTGCGAGCATTTTTCGCAGAAGACATGTCAGGAAAGGTCCGAGAGTAGGAGACCAACCAGCGTTAGGGGTCGATATAAGACAGAGGGTCTTTAAGCCCCGGCCAGCGTTCTATCGGTTGACCAACGTCATGCCTTCTACACGAGTTTGAGTGTTTGATGGGCGTGTCTGCACAGTCTCAGCATGCCCACGAAGAAGACTGGATTGAGGACACGCCCAAAAGGTGAGGAGATGATCTCGACCACTATGAAGTGTCAACTGAATGTGTGATATTCTCCAGGCTCGCACTCTAAAAACAGTCAGCCTTCCACGATCGTCCCGAATTTTGATGTAGTCAGGTTAGAGTTTGTCGCGGAACCCATCACATAAGGGGTCTCGAGTCATTCCAGTGCACAAGACCTGGTCAAACCTCCTCGCATTGCCCTGTCCGAAGTGGATGTTGCGAACATGTGTTTGTGACAAGCAGTCACAGAGGGTCACATAACGATGCATGTTCATCAGGGAAGGTCACGCGATCCACTCAAAGGCCTTCCACTTTCTTCGTGTCTATCGGCTCTATTGCCTGTGTGTCGCTGTTGTACAGAGCCGGCGTGGAACGTTGAAGAGGACGCATACGCCGTGGAAAGTTGTGGTAGCTTGTCGGACAGCTCAAGCCTCACAACGAGTGAGATTCTTTCTCATTTGCATCTTCTCGGACACTCATTTCGTCATTTGTTTTATCGACACAGTTAGCATTACAACTTTGAGCTGAGGCTCAATTGATCTTCATACGTTCATAGATGCATGCACTTCGTCAAGAAATTCTTCCACCTAATGGTGTAGAATTCGCTGCGAGTTTGAAGTTAACCCCCTCGACTATTGCCGACGATACTGTCCCAACACCTTCAACCTCTGCAGTACAAGACAACAACACTTCTCGCGCTCTCTACAATCTCGTGGTCGCACGTTCCAATATCCTACGCGTCTTCGAAGTCAAAGAGGAACCGGCGCCCATCTCGGCTCAACTAGATGACGAAAGGGAGCGGCGGTCTAACGTGAGGAGAGGGACTGAAGCTGTGGAAGGAGAAGTGGAAATGGATGAGCAAGGGGAAGGCTTTGTGAACGTTGGCTCCCTTAAGGTGATTTTGAATACCTCCTGTCATCTTACAGCGGAACACACAATACCAGCCGTCGATCCCGTTCTTTCTTGGTCGCGAACGTTAAAACGCATGAGAATCGTTGCTGATAGACTCATACTTGTCTTCAGTCTACCGGACCTAAGGGTGCCACCCGCGCGCCGACTGTCATTCGATTCCACTTTCTTCGAGAGCACCGTCTTCACGGAACTGTAACGGGCTTGGAAGGCATACGAATCATATCTTCTCTGGATGACAAGTTGGATCGCCTCCTTGTTTCTTTCAAAGAAGCCAAAGTTGGTCATCAAGCTCCCCACCGACATTATATTGGCTGATGACTCTCCTTAGATCGCACTGCTTGAATGGTCTGATACGGCACGCGGGCTTGTCACTGTATCTATTCACACATATGAAAGGGCTCCTCAGCTGGTACATGTCATCGTTCACTCATGACACATAAACCCTTGCCTCTGACGCCATAAACAGCTATCACTAGACTCTTCCCTATATACCGCCGAGCTGCGGTCCGACCCTGTTTCACGATGTGCGGCTTTAAAACTCCCTCAAGATGCGCTCGCCATCCTCCCGTTCTATCAGACGCAGGCTGAGCTTGATGTCATGGAACAAGATCAGACCCGTTCAAGGTGAGCACCTCATGTATATCTTCTGCCCTCGGACTCACCTGGTTATCGAAGGGATGTTCCTTATTCCTCGAGTTTCGTCTTAGATTTGGCGACTGACGTCGATGAGCGCATTCGAAATGTTGTCGATTTTGTTTTCCTCCCCGGGTTCAACAATCCTACAATTGCCGTGCTCTTCCAACCGCAACAAACATGGACGGGGTAGAGTGACTTCTCCCAATGTTCTGGCCCTAGTTGACGCTTTCTCGCATTTCAGCCGTCTGAAAGAATTTAAGGACACTGTGACGCTCTTCATTTTCACATTAGACCTGATCACCCGAACCTACCCAGTCATCGTGGCGGTCGACGGGCTGCCCTATGACTGTATGTCACTACTCCCATGCTCGCCAACGCTCGGAGGCGTGGTTGTGCTCACAAGCAATGCCATTATACATGTCGATCAGGCATCCCGCCGGGTGGTTCTTCCCGTTAATGGTTGGTCATCACGCGTCAGTGACATGCCTATGCCTTCTCTCTCTCCGCAGGACCAGGCACGCGACCTGCAATTAGAGGGCTCTCGCTTAGTTTTTGTGGACGAGAGGACGTTATTCGTCATCCTCAGGGATGGCACGATCTACCCGGTCGAGTTTTTCGTGGACGGCAAGGTCGTGTCGAGGCTGTCAATGACAGCTGCGCTCGCTCAGACTACGATACCGACTGTTGTAAAATTGATGGGCGAGCATCTGTTCATTGGGAGCACGGTCGGCCCTTCTGCTCTGCTTCGAACTGCAAAGGTCGAGGAAGACATCAAAGAAGAGGTAGACGAAAATGGCTTGACCTCGGCTCCTGCAGCCGTCGTTGATGCTGCGAATGCCATGGAGGTGGATGACGACGACGGCGAGTACCACGCGGTCCCACTACGTCACTCAGATCACTTATGACTTCGCAACAGACATATACGGCTCCTCGCTGCAGGACCCTCAACCCACTACCCTAGGCGGACTCAATGAGACGGCTTCTACGGTGAAGAAGAGGACCGTCATCCACCTGTCGCTATGTGATTCCTTGCCTGGTTACGGGCCAATCTCTGATATGGCTTTCTCATTGGCAAAAAATGGAGTAAATATGCTATCTACTATCAGACCTGTGTTCTGTTTAAATTTGTCTTTCTAGGATCGCCCAATGCCAGAACTGGTAGCAGCAACAGGTTCAGGCGCCCTGGGAGGGTTTACCTTATTCCAGGTAATAGCATTTTTGAGCCCTAGATCAAATGCTTGCTCAACTCCTCACCAGCGCGACCTTCCTATCCGAACGAAACGCAAACTACATGCCATTGGTGGTGCACGAGGGGTGTGGTCGATCCCTGTCCGGCAGGCCGTCAAAGTCAATGGAGTTTCATATGAGCGACCCATCAACCATTTCTTTGCAGACGATGACTCCGTCATCATCAGCACCGATGCAAATCCATCACCAGGACTCTCTCGGGTATGATGCTTGCGCCTGGCTGGCAGTCATAACTTAAACTTTACCCAGATCGCGGCACGATCACCGAAAAATGACATCACCATCACGACACGCATACCAGGAACTACAATCGGAGCAGGGCCCTTCTTCCATGGGACCGCTATCCTCCACGTCTTGACAAATGCTATTCGCGTACTCGAGCCAGGTTGGTCTCTCAGAGAAACCTTTGATTGAACTTATTCATTGCGTCTAGATGGTTCTGAGAGACAAATCATCAAGAATATGGACGGGAATAACTACCGTCCGAAAATCAAGTATTGTAGCATCTGCGACCCGTTTGTGCTCATTCTCCGTGAAGACGACACCATTGGTTTGTTCATCGTGGCAGAGGGCGGCAACAAGATTAGACGCAAGGACATGTCACCAATGGGCGAAAAAGTGCGGTTCATTACCCTCTGTGGTGTCAACATCTTTATTGAACCACTCACCTTCAGACATCGCGTTATATCGCTGGGAGTTTCTTCACGGACACTACTGCATTGTTCCAGACGCACGCCAACGGCGGCACGAATGGTTCAAACGAGCAGGCCACAACTTCCACTCTCCAGGCTGCAATGAATGCAGGGACAAAAAGCCAGTGGCTTGTCTTATGTCGACCGCAGGGCGTGATGGAGGTGGGCCAACAGTTTCATCGAATATCATCATTGCTCACTCTCGAATCCGCATCAATAGATCTGGTCATTGCCAAAGCTGACCCTAGTATTTTCGACAACAGCGCTGGCTTCCCTTCAGAGTCTCCTCGTCGATTCCTTTGACCCTCCCACATTATCACTTCCACAAGATCCTCCCCGCAAACCGCAAGAGTTGGACGTCGACCAGATCCTCATTGCTCCTCTCGGAGAGACATCACCTCGTCCGTACCTGCTGGTGAGCGATGTACGGCCAAAGTTGTGCTGTCGTTGTTGAAACGTTGATAGGTGTTCCTTCGATCCGGCCAACTAGCCATTTATGAAGCTGTCCCGTCGGAACCGTCAACCGATTGGCCTCCGGCATCTCGAGCGTTATCCTTATCTGTCAAGTTCGTCAAGGTGCTCTCTCGGGCCTTTGATATCCAGCATCACGATGAACAAGAGAAATCTGTCCTCGCAGAACAGAAGCGGATATCACGCTCCCTTGTCCCATTTGTCACTTCTCCCTCTCCCGAAACCACCTTCTCTGGGGTATTCCTTACAGGTGATCGACCATGCTGGATTTTATCCACGAATAAGGGTGGCGTCAAGCTCCACCCATCGGGGCATGCAGTCGTTCACTCATTCACAACGTGTTCCCTCTGGCAATCGAAAGGAGACTTTTTGTTGTATACAGAAGAGGTAAAGCATTTTGTTTCAATGCGAACAATGTTGTCAATCATCATCTTGACAACCTCTCTAGGGCCCAAGCTTGCTTGAATGGATGCCAGGCCTCCGGTTAGATATGGATCTACCCTATCGATATGTTCCTCGCGGAAGACCATACACCAATGTGCTGTTCGATCCCGCGACATGTTTAATCATCGCCGCGTCTTCGTTGCAAGCATCGTTCACCTCTTTTGATGAGGATGGGAACCAGACATGGGAGCCAGACGGTCAGTTTTTTTTTTCGATTTGCATCGTTAAGAAAAATCTGATCGGCAAATTTTCTTCAGCTCCCAATGTTTCGTACCCCCTGATTGATTGCTCTACCTTGGAGTTGCTGACTCCGGATGGCTGGATCATTATGGATGGGTAGGTCCTGTCCTATGATCAATCTGATTAATCATTCAACGTATGCCCAGTTATGAGTTCGCCTCAAACGAATTTATCAATGCCATCGAATGTGTGATGCTCGAGACCGAAAGCACGGATTCGGGCACCAAGAATTACATCGCTGTCGGGACGACTATCGATCGCGGCGAAGACCTTGCAGTCAAAGGAGCAGTAAGATTCGTCTCCGTTTGCCTTCTTCTGAGCGGCTAATGTGTTTCCACGTCAGACTTATATCTTCGAGATTGTGGAGGTTGTTCCAGATCCTTCATCGGGGCTCAATCGTTCCTTCAAACTCCGGTTGCGGTGTCGAGACGATGCTAAAGGGCCTGTTACAGCGCTTTGTGGCCTTGACGGGTATCTCGTTTCCTCTATGGGACAGAAGGTGCAATACTTATATCTTATTGAATCGATGGCGTGTCTGACAATGATTAGATCTTTATACGAGCCTTCGATCTGGACGAGCGTCTTGTTGGAGTAGCGTTCTTGGACGTCGGGGTCTATGTTACTTCTCTTCGAGCGCTCAAGAATCTCATTATTATCTCTGATGCTGTCAAGAGCTTGTGGTTTGTTGCTTTCCAGGTACGTGAAGTCATCTATCCACCTACAGATGGGAGACTTAAGTGCTTGCAGGAGGATCCATACAAATTATCCATCTTGTCGAAGGATCCACATCAGCACCATGTTGTTTCTGCAGACTTCTTCTTCGCAGATCAACAGTTATCCATTGTTTCCTGTGACGAGGAGGGCGTGATTAGGATATATGAATACAACCCTCATGGTAAATACATCATTCTGGTCCCCAATGCCGTCTTACCTTCTCTACAGACCCTGAATCCAAGAATGGGCAGCACTTGCTGTGCAGAACTGAGTTCCACGGGCAGATGGAGTATCTAACGTCTCTCACTGTTGCTCGTCGAACGAAGGGAGAAGACATGGCCACGCCTCAAGCCAAGCTCATCTGTGGTATGGCATCGCCTGTTGTATCGTGATGGGTTTGTCTGATTTCTGGAATGTAGGAGCTCCAAACGGCTCGCTGACGGCCCTAGTCCCAGTTGACGAGGCTACATTCAAAAGATTGCATTTATTACAGGGCCAGCTTACGCGGAACATGCAGCACACAGCTGGGCTCAATCCAAAAGCTTTCCGGTCCGCAAACCCTCTCTTGTTTACAATATTGGGTCTACTTTACTAACACTCCGCTTATAGTATCGTACGGAACGACTACGTCTCCAAGCCTTTGTCTAAAGGTATCCTTGATGGGAATCTTCTTGCCTCGTTCGAAGAGCTTTCGATTACTCGGCAAAACGAGATCACTCGGCAGATTGGGACGGAGCGAAGCTTAGTGTTACGCGATCTGAGTTCGATGGGTGGAGCCTGGTAATGTGTCAAGCGTCGAGCACTTGTTGTTTTACCCAATGTTATTATATGTATATCATCGATAATTTTGCGCCATGTAGGACATGGTTGTCCATGGCTTCGGCCTGTCTGTTCTTTTTGTTGATTCAAGATGGCTGCTTTGGTCCAAATTCGGCGATCTTTTGCACAAACTTTACTTTTTGTCGAACTTCTCTCAAACTGGTAAAAGCGTCAGCTTGCTCGCTCACTTGAACAGGTTCACCACTAGACCCTAACATCAGGACGCAACTGGCGAGAGCAATCTACGTCAAAGCTTCCTTCCCTACTCACCGACTTCGATCATTGGCATATATTTTTGACATTCTGCATGCCGTTCGGAGAAATTGTGGTTGGATCTCCAGGAAGCGGAAAGTCGACATATTGCTTCGGCAAACACCAGCTCTTTTCTGCTTTAAATCGTCCCATCTCCATTGTAAACTTGGATCCTGCTAATGACAATATTCCATATCCCTGTGCAATCGACATTTCATCGATCATCACGCTTCAAGATGTCATGACCGAACACGGTCTGGGGCCCAACGGCGGCATGCTCTACTGCATGGAGTATCTGGAGGCGAACTACGACTGGCTGGAGGAACAGCTGGGCGAGCTAGGAAAGGATGCATACGTCTTATTCGACCTTCCTGGGCAGGTAGAGCTGAGCACGAACCATCATAGCTTGAAGAGGATCGTTCAAAAGCTGACGAAAAGCGGATTTCGGGTGCGTAGGTATTAAAACTCTTGTGGGCTCTGACAAAAAACTATTCTAGCTAGCCGCTGTCCATCTCTGCGACGCACACTATGTAACCGATGCATCCAAATATGTGTCGGTTCTATTATTGTCTCTTCGAACGATGCTTCACCTGGAGCTGCCACACATCAATGTCCTCTCAAAAGTAGACCTGATCGCGCAGTACGGAGATCTCGGTACAAACATTCCTTCGTCTCCCACCTCCCGTTGTCTTATTGGTTTCTTGCAGACTTCAACTTGGATTTTTACACAGAAGTACAGGATTTGTCACACCTGGAGAATACGCTTTCGTCTGCCGCACCTCGATTTGCAGCCCTCAATCTAGCAATATGTGGTCTCATTGAAGATTTTGCGCTGGTTGGATTTGAGACACTGGCGGTGGAAGTACGTGCGCCTTTATTCGAGCAAGAGAAACACTGCGTTGAACTGATTGTGGACTCATGTTGTGGCAGGACAAACATTCAATGTTGCATCTAACGAGAGCCATCGACCGTGCAACAGGCTACATATACGTTCCACCTGCTAGTACGCCTGCACCGCAGGGGACTGTCGTTGATCCAGATGCTCCTAGTGCACAGCGTCCGAACTCCTACGCGCTGTTCTCGAGTGCCGCCGGACCGATGTTGGGTGCGCGGAGCGACGTGCGCGACGTGCAGGAGAGATGGGTTGATGCACGGGAGGAGTGGGATGCCTATGAGAAGACGCAATGGAGAAAGGAGGGCGAACTAGTCAGAAAAGAAGTTGAGGCAGCTGCGAAGAAAGGTAAGATTAGGGAGAGGAAGGGGCCGACAGTGCAGCGATGATAATTCGTCTTCGGTGATTAGACCTTTGTAGTTGTACCCATCCAGTTTCACGACACGAATTTGATCGACCTGACTCCTGAGGTGGTTATTAGAGATGGTCACGTGGGGACTTGAGGGCAGGCGTCAGAGGCGCGACACGTCGGCAGGCATCGTCACCGCGCAACAGTTCCATACTACTCAACCCCACCATGAAACTCAAGGAGATACACAGGACATCGACATTCGCGTGGTCCCCGCTCCCCTCCATCCCGCTGCTGGCAACGGGGACAGTCGCGGGAGCTCTGGACGAGTCTTTCAGCAATGAGAGCCAACTCGAAATATGGGCACCTGACTTTCTGAACAAGCAAGAGTATGACCTTGGTGGGGAGGGTCAACCAGGTCCAAAGGGCGTTGTTACGGACAGCGCAAGGTACGTTCATGTTATTTCTCCTCCGTCGTGACGGAATTGTTCAATGAGGTTGAATAGATTTAACCGCATTGCATGGGGATATGTGGATGGGAGCCGCCCGCAGGGTGTGATCGCTGCGGGTATGGAGAACGGAGAATTAGGCATCTGGGACCCGGAGAAGATAGTTGCCCACGCGCCGTGAGTTCATTGTTCAGCCATATCGGCTGGCTGTTGACTTCAGCGTGTATAGCGTTTCCGAATCATTGATCTTGAAGAACAACACGCACACAGGGCCTATACGTGGTCTCGACTTCAATCCCATCCAGACTAGCCTGTTCTCGTCCGGTGGAACGAACGGCGAGGTGTGTCCTGACTTGACGTCGCTAGGAGGCTGCCGCAGCTGAACTTGAACTTGTTTGTAGATCTACATCTGGGACCTCAGAGATCCGAGCAAACCCTACTCCCCCGGAACACGCAGTTCCAAACTCGACGAAATTACAGCTTTGTCATGGAACAATCAAGTTCCTCATGTCCTTGCGACATCGAGCAGCACTGGATACACTGTTGTTTGGGATTTGAGAGGTAAGCGTGAGGTTGTCGCTCTTGCGTACGGTGGTGGAGCGGGAACGCTTGGTGGCGGCATGCAGGGTGGTGGAATGGCCTTCGGTGGTCGTCGAGGCATGAGTGATGTTGCTTGGCATCCTGACAATGTGAGTGATGCACGCGATGAACGCGCGTTTTTCTCATTGTCTTCTCGTGCAGGCCACGAAACTTGTCACTTCATCTGAAGACGACACCTCTCCTGTGATCATGGTGTGGGACCTTCGTAATGCGCGCGCGCCAGAAAAGGTGACACAATTTCCACCTCGGTCTATCCTAGTCTAACGCAAAAGTCGTCAGATTCTCACTGGTCATGAGAGGGGGGTGCTGTCCTTGTCGTGGTGCAAGCAGGATGCAGACATGCTTCTTTCGAGCGGTAAGGACAACCGCGCGTTGTGCTGGAACCCCCAGACGTCCGAGATTATTGGCGAGGTGTGTATATCTGCTACCAGCTTTGTCCTCATCATCACACCTTTCGTAGCTTCCTTCTGCAGATAACTGGGCGTTCCAAGTTCAATGGTGTCCTCGGAACCCCGACCTTTTGGCAACTGCCTTCTTCGACGGAACTATTGGCATTCATTCTATCCAGTCCACCAATGATTCTGCTTCTGGTGACCTGCCTATCACGACACCAAGGCCTGATGGAGGAGATGTTTTTGATGTCCCCGGTTTCTCGCGTACGACACAGGCGACTTTCTCGCTCAAGCAACCGCCAAAATGGTTGCGCAGACCCGTGGCGAGCTCGTTCGGGTACGGCGGACAATTGGTCTCGGTGTCGAATCTGCCGTCAGCTCAGGGAGGACATCAAAGCGGTGTTGTGCATTTGCGCAATATCGTCACGGAGGAAAGCATTGTCGAGCGTGCGAGCAAGTTGCGCGCGGCTCTGGACTCTCAGGAACTTTCGGCTCTCGCTGCCGAGCGCAGTAGCGAGGCAGCGGACAAGGCAGAGGAAAGCGAGGAAACTTGGAAGGCACTCTTGAGTCTGTTCCAGACTAACTCCAGGGAGGAACTCGTCACTCTCCTTGGCTTCTCCAAATCTGAGATCGCAGCTCGCGTTGCTGAAGCCGTTGCCGACCTCAAGGCGGCCGCCACAGCTGACAACACCACCACGACTCCGCCCTCGCCATCAGAAGGTGATACGCTGGATTCCAAACCCCATGAACCTGTCGTTTCGTTCGTCGAACCTGAGCGCAGTCCTTCCGAGCTTGACGAGGACCCCCTAGAATCGGCAGGAAGTGTCACTGAGAATACGCCATCAGAAGTGAGCGCGAGCGCCGCATCAGACAACACTAATATCACACCTTTGGCCGATGGCGAGTCGACGACAACTGCTCCTAGCCTCTTTGGTGATGACAACGCTGTGGGCACGCCTCATATGGACGCAGCTGACTTTTTCAGCACTATGGGGATCAGTCAAAGTACCGCAGATGATGGTCAGGTCGTCCCGCATACTAATTACGGTCTGGACTCTTCTGTTGCTGCGACCATTGGATCTGGCCCCTCTTCCGTCGCCTCAGACACCCTGAAAGGCAACACTTTCACAATCTACCCCGAGGACGAGTCTGAAACGGACCAGCTGATTACAAAGGCTCTCGTAGTTGGTGATTTCGAATCCGCGGTCTCATTGTGTCTGTCCACCGATCGTTTCGCCGACGCTATCCTACTGGCGGCAAAAGGTGGCCCGCAGCTCTTGGCTCATACTCAAAAGGCATATTTCGAACGTCGGACCACCGCCCTGCCTTATCTGCGTCTATTCCAGTCTATCGTCACGAATGACCTTTCGGATATTGTTCAAAACGTTGACCTGAAAGAGTGGCAGGAGTGCTTCGTCGTACTCTGCACGTTTGCAAGCTCTGAAGAGTTCCCGAACCTCGTAGAACAACTTGGCACGCGGCTCGAGTTCCAGGGCAGCCTTGCCAAGTCGTCGGACCCAGACACTCCATCGAAGGCGCGGGGCTTCAGGAAGAATGCAACCCTGACATATCTTGCAGCGGGACGTCTTGAACGCCTCGTCAACATATGGATCGAGGAGTTGGCAGAAGAGGAGAGGCGGATCCTGGCGGATGAGGGCCAGTCCGGCGTATCACGCTATACTGTACATGTATATGCTCTACAGACCTTCATCGAGAAAGTCACCGTCTTCCGTGCGGCGATTCGGTACGTGGACGACGAGATCGAGGCCAAGGCACCTGAAGATGGCTCTGCTAGTAGAGTCTACAAATTGGCGGCGCTGTACGACCGTTATTTCGAGTATGCCGATTTCCTCGCCACTCAGGGGTTGGTCAAGGACGCAGTAGCTTTCTTGAAGCTCACGCCGCAGCATTACGAAGGCTTGCCTGGCTCGCACGTTGACTTTGTTGTAGGCAGAGAGCGTATACTGATTGCTGGCGGAGTCAGTAAACCTATCAGTGCTTCAGTAGCTATTGCGCCGACAGGCCTGACCGCCGTGTTGCCATCTGTCGCTCCTTTGCCCCCTTCCAACTCCTCATATGGCTATCCTCAGTACGGAGCTCCTATACAGCAGCAACCTGTGGCACCTGTGGCACCTCCCGCTACCTATTCGACGTATGCCCCTGCACCGGTGACCACTGCATCCATAGGCAATGCTTATGCTCCAGCCAACCCAGCTCCGGTATCTCAGCCATACCCCCCTCCCGCGGGAGGTTACGGGTATGTTCAACAGCAGCCTCCGACCGCGCCGTCAATGGTTCCTCCCCCACCCCGCCCTGCCGCCGGGAATGGTATCTCAGCGCCAGCACCCCCCCAGAAACGAAGGGAGAATGGTGGGTGGAACGATGCACCACCGTTGTCCGATCGCCGAACTCCCAGCTCGTTGAATTTGAACAAGCCTTCGGCTATCACTTCACCCTTCCCCAACGCCCCATCTCCAAGCATCATGCCTAACCCTGCATACTTGGGCCGAGGTCAGTCTCCTACTCTACCCCCTCCCCCTCGTCCGGGCAGTGTCCAGGCACGCGCTCCTCCTCCACAAGGCCAGCGCATGCAACATCCTCCGCAAGGTCCTCAGGGACCCTTCCCTCCCCCTCATGCAAGACCACCATCCGGACCGCCTGGGCCCCCTCAACGCATGATGTCTCCAGGCCAACAGATTCCCTCCCAGGCCCAATACGCACCTCCTCAGCGTGGCCATATCGCCTCTGGCCCCCCTGCAGGACCGATTGGGGTAGGGCTTGGGGGACCCCCTCCATCCTACGCTCGTGCCACTCCACCTCCAGGACCCGCAGGCATGAGTGCGCCCCCACAAGGATTTGGCCGTGCAGGGCCTCCTCCACCTGGGCCTGGTCAGTTTGGCGCTCCCGGATTCGCTCCGCCACCGCCACAGGGTGCACCACGAGGCGGCCCGCCGTCTGGCGCCGGTCTTCCTCCACCGCAGGGGCTGACGAGAGGTCCCCCACCGACAGGGGCTGTGAGCACTCAATCAGCTGCTCCTCCAAGGGCTCCTGTAGGTCCAAAATATCGTAAGTACAAGTCGAATTGTGTTAGCTTAACAGCTTGGTGACATGATCATTGCAGCTCCAGGAGACCGTAGCCACATACCCGAACTGCTCAGGCCGACGTACAGCGTCATTTTGGAGCAGCTTAATCGCTTGAAGCAGACTACGCCAGTATGTATCATCTTTGTCTTTTCCTGACATGACACTGACAGCTGCATGTAACCTAGCCCCAACAAAAACGCCTCGTTGATGATTTGGAACGGAGGATAAACCCGTTGTTCGACGCCTTGAATTGCGAGTCTCTCTCTCAACCTGTCGTTGAGCGACTGCTTGTCCTCACCAAAGGTCAGCCATCATGCCTCGTTCGTTTGAATGATGAACACTGACGTACTCATACAGCTATGGAAAACCACGACCGTGAAACGGCGCTTGCGGTTCATGTCGATCTACTGACGACGACTGTGAGCGACGATATCGCATTGTGGATGTCGGGAGTGAAACAATTGATCATGCGGTTGTGATGAATACTGTAGAGTAGTTACGAATTATGGATGTGCGGAAGTGATGTTTTGTCTTCAAGGACTTCGTTTTGCTATACACAAAAATTTTCAGTCTCTTTTGCACTTCTTGTCATAGGTATCGAAGACGCGACCAAAGCCCTTCATACAAGTACACGAATACGGCTAACTTTGCGCTCATTTCAAAGATTCAAGAGTGCTATCGAAGACAGTTTTCTTCCTGTCTTGCGCATTTGCCGTATCGACCCACCAACTGCTTCCAGAACCTGTGCGGTCAAGTACCAGCCGCTTTGCCAACGTTGGGTAATGCACAACGTCTATGGGCTCCCTGCTGCCTCCAACGAGGTACTGCATGTCGACGTCTCCGCTGAAGAGCTTGCGCGCCGTGCGCATGCCCGCGGGGAAACCGAGGAAGTCGCCCGTCTGGAGAGGTACTTCCTTGACCTCGTCCTTGCCCTCGTCACTAGTTTCATGGGCGATCAGGGACGCATTCGGCCCGCATGAAATAATATAGAGCCATTCGTCGTCCGCTGTGTGCCAGTGCAGGATGGTGCTTTCCGTCTGCGGCTCAAGGCGGCAGAGGTGCACGCCTGTGCGCGTGAGGCCCGTGAGCAAGCCTAGCGAAAGCTGCTGGCGTTGCGCGGCCGGGTCCAGAGGGTGTTGAAAATTTGGCCGCGGTTCCAACAGTGCGTGAATCAAGTATGGAGGCGAGATAGTGGCCATTGTTGCTTCTCTGCCCGCCATCCAAGGTGCCCGAATGAGCTTTGCTGTGAGGTACAAGTGGCGCAAGCTCACGCGGCTCACAGATCAGTACGAGGCCTTGTGTCGAGATGCGGTCGAGCGACGACGCAGCGGTCGTAAGCAGACGACAGCTAAGATGATTTGACAAAGGAGGCAGATGCACTGGAATCCTGTTCAGCGCATATATTAGCGGATTCAACTGCGAGTTACCGACATGCAGAACGTCAGGTTCGGTGTGTAGGTTTTTCTGTGAATAGTGATGGCTGGTGACAACGTTTAGGCTTGTATAAGTCGGTGGGAGAGTGACTGGAGCAATGTGGCCGTGCGGGCCGGTTGGAGGGAACGGGCGAATTCCCACGATGGTCGTTCTTGCTCCCTTGAGCGTCGATGTCGACGGCGCCGATGCCGGTCATCTTTCGTTGCGACAGCCATGTCTGACTTTCCGCCCAACATCGCTCCACAAGCAGATGGATCTGCCGCCGCCGTTGCTATTGCACCGCAGGAACCACCGAAGGCAGCACCCATCACTGAGCAGGAGGTGGGCGAGTATCGCGAACAAGACCGCTACCTGCCCGTCTGTATCAACGCGTGTTATTTCCCCCCTTTGTGCTATGCTGACTCAGAAAAATTCTTTCAGATTGCCAACGTGTCGCGTATCATGAAGAACGCGGTGCCCCCCACAGCAAAAATCGCGAAGGACGCCAAGGAGTGTGTCCAGGAATGCGTCTCCGAGTTTATCAGCTTCATTACGTCCGAAGCGGCTGAGAAGTGCCAGCTCGAGAAACGCAAGACGATTGGTGGAGAGGACATCCTTTACGCCATGATATCGCTTGGGTTCGAAAACTATGCGGAGACGCTCAAGATTCATCTTGCAAAGTTGCGGCAGGTGCGTGTGTTTTGCCTCGTGATCACCAGCTGCTAAAGCCTCCACATGCACCCGCTCTTCGCACAGCACCAAGCTGCGGTAGCTTCAAATTCAAGGGGGGATGGTCATGAGGGACGTGGCGATGATGATTAACAACTGGAAGCATAGACGCTCGACTACTGTATTGTATTGTATCTATTGTATTCTTGCTATCCTGCCGCTCATCTCAGTGTATCACGGTCTCTTGTCATCCTTTACCAGAAGGTGTTTCTAGTATGCATCAAGACAGATATAGAACTCCGCAGACTGTGTTGGAGGTTGAAGGAGGGTCGCCATCGCTGCTGTCTTTGGGAGACCAATCAAGCTTCAAGACTGAGAACTATCTGCACAATCAGAGGTTATAACCTTGAGATATCTCAATAGCAATAGCAAGAAGAGAGTGCGGGAAAAGCTCGTCGCCCCTCGTACATAGAGTGCTTATGAACAAAATGCTATGGTATTACCTCGTCAGCGTGGAAGAATTGATTTCCATAATCGATCAAAATTTCTTCCCCAGGTCCAATGTCCCTGACTACCAGCACAACCATGGCGTCAGCCGCTCCTGTATTTCTGCCGTACAAAACGTGCAAAGCTTACTGGCAAAGATACCAATCCGATTTTCATCGTTCACTTGACGTACTGCCATAGCCACATGAGGCCACGCGTGCACCATTCAGTGTGTCAAGATTAGCCACTCACAACGGGAATAACAATTTGCGTCGTCTGCATGGTTGATGTAGCGCGAGATATTGCCAGCTGATGTAGCATCGATTGCGAATGTGGTGTCGAGTCCGAAAACATAGTTGCGCTTCCTATGCCTAGCCAACGCGCTACATTGATCAATCAACGCCCATGTCAACATCCCGTACAAGAAGAAACCGAGAGGCGATTACATACTCGCGGGAGTCGATTGTGCTTCCGTATATGATTTCTCCAACATACTCTACAGGATTAAGCCGGCTCAGGACATTTATGAACTGACGGCAAAATGGAAAATGATGAATACGTACCGAGCACGAATTCATCCTCCTTTACAGGCTCGGTGGTAAAGAGCCCAAGGCCATGTTCAGACTCTCGTACCTCCAACGATCTCTGCACGGCCCGCTGGATGCCACAATTCTGACAGTCCCTTGCTATACGCGCAAATGTTGCGCTTATCAGTCATATCCGCAAAAACGCAGAGATACTGTCATGAATTGAACCTACACCTTTACAAACTACGTTAGAGCATTGTTCGATTTCATTTGTAACGAATACGGTGGCGGTCTGCACTCACATGCATCTCGTGCAGAGCTTGGGATCGCATTCTCTGTTGGCGCAATAACATGGGCATCTATTTGTGCGACATAACTTAGAGCCCACAGTGCTGCATTTGCAGCCCTTCCAACGCTGCGAGCCTACATTTCAAACGTGAGCCCGTTGAGCCATGACGTGAGAATTCGGAAGAACTGACAACTCGAAGGGCAATGGCAGTTTCGCTGGCAGTGAGATTGTGAGCGAATGCAAGGGCACGAAGCTCTGGTACATGGGCCGGTATGAATGCACGGCATCCCCCTATGTGTCTCACTTCGTGAGCTATGACATCGTTCTAAAAAGAATTGCGGGCGTACGGGCGATTGTATACCGCTGCGCGAAAGTGAGGGGAAGGGAACATTGAGCGTCATGGATAGGATATAATAGCCGGACATTGACCCTTACAGAGTTCCTGCTTATTAATC
This sequence comes from Heterobasidion parviporum, assembly GCA_002994785.1. Taxonomy (NCBI): domain Eukaryota; kingdom Fungi; phylum Basidiomycota; class Agaricomycetes; order Russulales; family Bondarzewiaceae; genus Heterobasidion; species Heterobasidion parviporum. The sequence goes on from PDUQ01000021.1 coordinate 64,082, forward strand.
GATGGAGTAGGACTCCTGGATGGTGTACGAGGCAAAAGATCTGGCCGCATCGCATACACCTATGAATGAGAGGTGAACCTCGATGATCGTATCTGGCGATGCTATCGGCCTGCTTACTTCACGACAGGGCTTGCGAATGAGGACAGCCAAATCACAAGGCGTAAATTTGATGTCGAGTAGAAGCAAATCGCGCAGCTCATTTCGCTCGGATTCTTCCCATTCCACATTTCCCTATATCGATAGAATAATCGTTCAAGTGCGGATACGGGGATGAGGTTTGACGTCTCACACCTCATGCCACGTCTCGTGAGAAAAGCAGGCAATGCCACAGGGTGTAGTGACCTTTTGGAGAAGCTGCTCTTGCGAACGAGGGACAGCAGAAGGAGCCCGCAAATGTGTAGCCTCCACTGTCGATAAGTAGATGTCATGCCATGCTATTACAATAGAGCAGTAAAACCGAAGCATACCATGCGTTAAACACATATACTCGATGCAACTCGGATTTGGACAGAAAACAGCGGTCGCACTCTTCACCCTGCCATAGAGATCGTCTACATCAGGGACACTTCGCTTCTCAGCGTTTTCCAAAATCGTGGGCGGTCCAAATGGCCAGCGAACAAAATCCCTTCATTTCTATGAGAGTTGAAAGAACAGCAGTGCGAAGATGGTAATACCTCTGCAGACCTTGATGGATGAGTCCAGGACTAACCTCTGGTTGTATCAAAAGTGACCGCGGAAATACGGTCATTCTGTCCATTTGTTCTAGAGTGATAGACCATGCTCGTTGAAGACGCGATGCAGCTTCTAGAATGATGAGGTCCTCTGTGAAACGACATACAGGATGAGACGAAAGACGCATGGCTTGATATATTGGATCGTTACTCACGGTCAGGATCAAAGAATCGGCTTTCCCAAGCTAGATATGTGAAGAATTCGGCATTTTCGGCCCAATCAAACCCTGGGTCGTCGGCAAATGGGATGAAGGGCAAGTGGTCGGAGTCATCGCCAAGAAAGATGTTGCGGCTTATTGGAGTACACCCCTCATACGCACTGTATGGTTTGAGCTCGGGTAACGAGGATATAGATGCAGTCTGTACGGGAACGTGTGTAGTCTTGGAAATCTTGCCATCCTCTGAATATGTCTCAACAGCGAGGAAATCATCGTCATCTGTAGACACGGTCAAAATCCTCCCTCCATGGAGAGCATTATTGATGAGTTGATCATCTTCGATGAACGCTTTAATGTCTGAGGGAAGTTTGCGTGTCCTTGGACCATTCGAAATCCCTCGTAGAGAATCGATAGCGCGCCGGCAGTATGACGGTTCCCAGTTGTAAAAGTCTTTCCAAGTTTGCCGAAAGACAGACAAGGCAATTTCATCGGTTACGGACTGAGTGGAATTGGAGGGATCTACGTTGGAAGAAAGCATAGCGCAATGCGTTTTTCAAAAAGGTACAGAGGGCAGCTAACAACTTCAAGCAAGGCTTATTGTCGAAATTCAGGTTCAAACTCAGCATCGGCATCATGTTCTCACGTGAGTGAAGTTTCGGGACCTCCTAACGAATGACGACTACGACCTGGGTACTTGCGAACACGCTTTCTGACCTCCGGCTTTACTGCCTTATACAAGATGGCCCTGCTGGGTGGGTTTCAGTCAAGGAACCCTCAGACGCGAATGTTCAAACTCTGAAGAGCGTCATCTAGTCCGCCGCCCAACACGGGTTCCTACACGCAATAGATGCGAAGAACCTGGTAGTTTGGAAGGCAAGAGTAAAGTCAGTCTCCCATCTTGGGCATGAAATTGACCTTGTCTTCAAAGCTTGACTTGCTCGAACCCTTCGAATCCAGTATCACTTTCGAGGAGTGTGTGCAGCTACAGCTTGATCAACTGTCAGATCGAGCAACACAACTGTTCTCTTGGCAGAAGATATCGAACATCTATCCACAGCAGCCTGAGAAGTCGGGCATTCATATGATTGTTCAGCGGCCGAGTAATTGTTATGAACATATCTAAACAACCGTGAGTTATCCCACAATCGGCATTGCATGCATGTCTCAAGTTAGGTTCTAGGAAGTATAAACTCCCAGAGCTCCTAATAGGTTGCGAGGGCTTTGACGTGGAGACTCATCGCTTGCTAGTCAGTATCCCACGTCTAGTACAAATTGATGGTCACTATCTCATCCTGCGCGTCGTTGCAGGCTGGCCCGAAGACTCATCACACCCGCGGTCGACGCGCGCGTTGTCCTTACAAAACGAGGGCCATCCTCTCGTCAGCTTTGATTACACACTCTACAAGACGGCGCACACAGAACTGATGAAGACATGTTACGAGGGAGCTGTGGTGCCCATGCTGAATGATTAAATTGCCACCGCACCCGGATGCAAAGGGGCGGATACGAAGGGAACGGACGTGATGGTGACTTGAAATCGTATGGAATTCCATACACTATCGTTATTGATAACTATTATTGTTTTCGATGTAGCATTGTGTGGCCACCCCTGTATTTTGAGTGAATGTGTACGTTGTTGTCGTCCGACCCTGGTGACTTAGTTGCCGCTTCTCATATGCGGGACCATCGATCCGGACAACAGAGTACTGCACTGGATTGTGTTTTTTTTGAGTGCCAGTACTATAATACAAAGGATGCCCCGACGATTGAGAGGCGGTTAGTTGGCGTGAGGATAGTGTGTGAGTGGTGATAAATGCGAGGCAGGACGAGAGTGTAAATGCACATGGCGAAAGAAGTCCTCACGGGCGGGAATGCGCTGCGTCCCACCATTTTCGAGCCTCTGCGTCGGTTAATGGGGGTTCGAAGTATCTACACCGGGATGAGAATGCTGAATACCCAGACCCTGAGCGTGAGCCTAACAAGTATGTGAAGATGCTAGCGTACCATCGAGCGAGCGCTGTCGCACAATCTTCTCCACAGAAAGCTCGTTGTGAACTTGATTCCTCTGTGAGGAATGTTGAGGATGTAGGGATGCAGCATCATGCCAGTAATACGCGACGGACTGCATTCAAGGGACTCACCTTTACTTCATCGGCAAACAGATCACCCTGAATCTTCCGTTGCTCCGCTGGATCTCCAACATTATCGCCTAGCGCCTGTCGCTTCTGCTCCATGGACTGATCGACGACGCCGACGCAGTACTCGATCACGTCCGTGCGACGTTTCCAGTTTTCTGTGGCGATTCCTTATTTAATTTGCTGACGAGATGCCGAAGAGATCACGCTCACCGACAAGCTCTCTCCAGATGTACATGCATGTCTGGTCCTGGACGCTGCCCTTTCCGCCCGTTCCCAGACGGTCTCGGTCTCGGAACTGTGCGTTCGTGCGATTCAGCCTCATAGTGATCGCGTCGTCTAATCTGCGGTACTCTTTCATGAGCTCTGACGAAGTGTGAGGGATGAACAGAGGCTGCATTCAGATACATAACGCGAATGCTGATTCCGACGCACCCTTGAAAAGAGAGAGGTTATGGCAGGTTGATGGCGAGACGTGCACAATCTGTGGTGTCAAAGAGGGGGCTTGCACAGCTAGACTACCCAAAGCTGGAGATTTTGGAGGCATTCCTGTACCTTGTGCAAGGTATAAAGCCGTGTAACGGTTCAAGGTGGGATTTCAATCTCTGTTGCAAAGCAAAGTTAGCAAACAGTAACACGTCGGCCGTCATAGGCGCTTGATGATCTAGACCCCCACGTTCGGCAGCTCGGCACACATCAGGTCAGCTCTGGCCAGAAGCCCAGCTCCGGGCTGGTAGTCAGCGCTCAGCAGTGGTCAGCCCATGGCCTCCTTCCGAGGTTTTTTATCCTCCGTGGAAACGATGTATTCAAAGACTTGACTCACGTCACAAGAGGGCAGTCACAAAATAAAATCATGTATTCCAAAGATGCAAAGTCGACATGAACCAAGGGAAGGAGAAACAACGATAGCATATACAACGCATATTCACAGCAAAGGGTAGGCTGGTAGAGAACAGTTCCACGATGGTACAGTACATGCGAGGAGGGGAGATGAAGCATATGGAATGGTACGCACCCCTGAGTAGTTGAGTTCACATTTCTTTTCCAGGACAGTGCTCAGGATGGATGTCGATTATATGACGTGTCCGTTTGCTTGGATCCTGAAACGCGTCCGTGCAATAATAGCATATCCAAGGGCGTTCAAGCGTGCTGTGGCATATGTTACAAAAAAATATCAAATCTGGATTTGAGCACGCACTGGCCGATCAGATGCGGCCTTCCGTTCGACTTCTGCGTGAACGTCTGGGGGCACCAGGTGCACTTAAAGGGTCTGTATGTATAATGTGAGCAAGCGCATCTGAAGGTCGGGCCATTGTGCTGACCGGACGCGCATGTGGCAGCTTTCATAGTGCGCTTTCATTCTCCGCGTATTCCCTTCATAATCGCATGAGACCACGCAAGCGTTTTGCATAGTTTGCGCTTTACAACGCAGGTGTTTCTTGTTATATCCAGGCGATTTGCGAGGGGCGTCTTTGGGCTTCTCGCTATATCCCCTCCATTCTTCCCGGTCATAGTTGATATTGATTTTCACAATATCGAGAAGGACACCATCTTTGGAGATAGTGCCAGTGGCCGTGTGCGATGGAGGTGATACAGTGCTGCGAAGGTTAAAAGATGAGGTAGAAGAAAGATCAGACGAGTTCATAGCAATTGAATCGCGTATATATAGCTCACTATTTATTCTTGGCGCATTTCAAAGCAGCTCTAACAACATATTCCTCGTTTGAGCTACTGAAAGTGTATCAGCAAGTTGGTGCACTTCAATGACCTTCGGGGGTACTCACTTGAGCTCCTCAAGCTGTCTGTTTGACGAGCTCACATTCGCAGCGTGGTTTTTTCCTGCACTGTGGAGAAACCCGTGTCAAGTTCAATGGGCCACAGAGTCCAGACGGCTTGCATTGATCACTTACACAGCCCTGCGGGGATTCCTGCGCCTCGGCAAAGCCTCGCCTTTGTCTGCACATCTTGCGAGGTGAGAGGTGGGCAGTGGATATGGCCAAGAGCGATTGAAAGGAAAAGAAGGCCCGTCGTTCGCATGGTGGTTGCTTGGGTAGAATATCAACGTGATTGTGATAATTGAAGTATGAATGGGACAAAATGCTCACTGGGGATCTTGCACTTGCGTGGCCCGTTCTTGTTGTGACAACCCGGAGCTCGGTGAAATATTGAGATACTTCGCCAACGTGGCTCGACTAACATACTTGTAACCTGAAGGGAGCCTGTGTTGGTGTCTAAGCGGGCTGTCAGGATAAAGATGATGAGTATGATGTGGACAAGGCACAGATTAACTAAATTGGCCTACGTTCGCTGGCCAGGGGAATGAGACGGAGAAGACGTGGAACAAGGCCAAGAACTTGGGACGATGAATGTTGACATGGACTAGAAAGGTGAGAGACTGGGCGAAGAGTAGTGTAGTGGGATGAGATCAATGTCGCGACAGCCTTTAAACGATGCTCCACAACAATACAAGCGCTCTTGTTGGACACGCCATGCTCGGGGAAATGCTTGTCAAACTGCAGAAGTCTGCTGAACACCCCTATCTAAGACTTCCAATTCTACCGAAAAACATGTTCGGCGGCAACACCGCGCATTTGAGACATCGGGGAATTGAATGGCGTGGGGGCGAAGAGAAGTTGGCACCCAAGCGCAGTGATCGATCAGCACATGCCAAGGGAAGAACGGGTTGTTCAAAAGAGTATCGATTGAGGAGATACGTAGCAAGATTTGTTTATGGGGAGCAGACGCCATGAGAACTGACTGGCTCTTACTCTTCGCCGCGCAGTCATACGAAGGGCCACGGTAATTGAATGCTTCGGCGTTACGTAGCAATTACAGCTCGAAATGCCGATTAGGAACAAAATCTGATTGACCCAGGAGGTTGGAATAGACTCTGCCCAAGAGATGCGTTCTGGATGAGTATAGTATCTTGCGATGCAGACTCACCTAGACTCGTACGGCGGTATATCAGAAGCAGTTCGTCGCAGAATCGTACTTTGAGACTTCGAGAATCGAAATGATGGGTAAGAACGACCGGCCTCTGCATAGCCTTATCAGCGAAAGAGACTGTGATAACAATGCTGTCCAAATAGAATCATCAGTCATGGTCTTTCACTGATGTATCTCATCAACTTCCTTGTATCGTTAGTATACGCTACACAGCATAGGAGGCAGATCTGAGCCACCATTAGCCAGATGATCTGTGTCCATTGTAAGATCTCCCCATGAACGACATACCGAAACTCAAGTTACAATAATGCGCACCGTATTCTCCAAAGCAAGATATAAATTCTCCTCTCGTAAAAGGGACTTGTCCCCCTGACTCCAAGTTTGTCGGCCTTGTAAGAATGTCCCGAAGAACAAGGACATAGCCAGATGACAGATGCAAACTGAGAATTTGCTTTCTTTCAAGCGACAATATGCTGTTGTATTGATTTATATTCATGAAACAACATGTTCAGCTGAGCTGTTCGAGACATGAGCATCAGCCGATTCCAGTCCAGAGGAAAGACAAGCACCTTTGATACAAATGAAGAAGACAGAGGGAAATGGAGAAGGGCATCATGTACATATATCTGCATAGTAGGCCATACCCTCTGAACTGTCAAGAAAGAAATGCGGTGACAGAGGAATCGTAGAACTTGGTCGAACGTGAGCCCGTCAACGTGTCAACCCTAACCCAGTCTCCGATGGGGAAGCGCTCAGATCTGCTCAGATTCGTCTTCTGCTGCCCTTCTGCTCGTTGTCATTGTCATAACCGCCAGTGACTTGCAACAAGTTCAACCCTCTCCTGCCATAGTCATCGACTTACTGGTCCTGATCTATATCTGCGCATTTGCTGCTAAATCACGGAACCTCCCTACAATGGCTATATATAGGACAGCGCCTTTCGGAATTCGCCTTTTGACTCATTTCAACCTACCTTGACTCGTGCGACGCAGCGACGTGCACACCAGGATAGTTTTATCAAAGATTCCCAAGGCATACAGAACGTCCGAAAGAACTTTGAGCATTGTCCGTCATGTCGAGCAAGCTACCATCCATCCCACCTCCTGGGCTTTACGTCGCACCGGTTATGTTTTTTGACGATAACGAGGAGTTTGACTTTCCGGCGATCAAACTTCACCTGCTCAGGTTGGCCCAGGTAAGTTTGTGGACATCCTGCTAGCAATTTACCACTTATCAGTTCTGTCAGGGAGGGGTAACTGGCATATTCATCACAGGCTCATACGGAGAGGCGCAGCACCTTTCCCATGATGAGCGCAAAACCATCATTCGATTCACTCGCCAGACTCTCGATGAGAACGGATTCAAGGATATTGTGCTTATTTCGGGCACCGGGACACAATCGACGAGGGAGACGATGAAGCTCAACGTCGACGCAAAAGAAGCCGGTGCCGCCTACGCGCTCATCTTCACCCCATCAACTTGGAGAGCATGGATGACTAGGGAGGCTATCATACGTTTCCACGTCCAGGTATGCACTTATGGCCTCCGCTGAGCCTTATGTCTCATGGCAATGGCTCCCAAGGTTGCGGACGCATCGCCCATACCGACCATGATCTACAACAATCCTGGCAATACAGCAGGCATCAACATTGACTCCGATATGTATGTGCTCTTTCTCTCAGGCATCGCCATTTCATTCCTGATGTTCTCATCGTCTTAGGTTCATTGAACTAGGCAAACACCCCAACATCGTCGGCGCTAAGCTAGGCTGCTCTGACCTTGCAAAACTCACGCGTATCGTCACCACCCTCCCCCAGTCGCAGTTTTCGGTGTTCACTGCGACCTCCGATACCCTTCTCCCGGCCCTTATGCTCAAAGGAGCGGGCGGCAACACAGCGCTCCTGAACATCGCCCCAAAGGTGCATCGTCGCATGCTGAGCTTGTACGAGGCGGGACAAGTTCACGAGGCGCTCGATATTCACCGGATCCTTGCCCACTGTGACAACGTATCACGAAAGCTCGGAGGACCTGCATTCTTGAAGGCCATCGTATCGAAGGAGTTTGGGTATGGAGGTGCGGTGATAAGAGGGCCTCTGCTCGGGGTCCCATCTGTGGACGAGCTGCGAAGCGAAGACGCCGAGCTTATGAACGAACTGATCAACCTTGAAAAATCGCTCTAGTTTGGAGGAACCAGATTCCAATTCGATGCGTTGATTTCGTTAAGGCCAATAGGTTGTATTTCTGAAAAGCAGATACAAAATAAAGTGACTAGAATCCCATAGAGACGATGTGAGCGTGAACTTGCCACAGTGTTGTCCCTTGGAATGGATGCGCATGGCGCGCTCTTATACACAGAACGACTGTCTTCTGTGTAAGGTCAGCCACGGAGACTAATGGCGCGCAAACCGCTGTGCTATGCAGTCCGCCTTCTCGTATGCTAGAGAGCGTATCGTGTTCGGCACTCCGCTCAATGGTACGCAGAGCATACGGAACTGTTCAAAAATGCTTCGGAATAATCATACGGGCCTCTAGGGAGATATCCCATTACATTCCTGTTCAGAGATACTGCTCAGGAAGGGACAGACGTAATGTGGCCGCGGACATCGAGGAAGGAGTAAGATGATGGATAGATCAAAATTTTGGCATGATTATTCTTGGAATCTGAGCGGCTTCGCTTCTGAATAGATGATATCGGGAAGTATAGTAACTACTTATATTCTGTATGTGTCTCGAAGTTGCTCCAAACCGATGACAGCGGCAGCAGATATAGTGGGGTAATAAGAGCGGAAGAAGACTCACCTTGAGATGCTTCGGAGCAAGGGCCATATCATAGGCTGTGGTCGACGTAAAAGTCCTTGCATGGCTGCCTACTAATGAAGAACAAAAAGACGCGCGTCGCGAGGGTCAATGAGTGATATGCCATCACTGGGAGCACACGACGAAGGAGATTGCAATCATCGCCCGAGGAATGCCATGCTGTTATATTGTAAGACTGACAGAGATCCAAAGGCAATGCATGGGCCTGGCGAAGTGGAGGGACATTCGCGCAGACAATAGGATCGGGACATCCGGATGGATCGGAGTCTGAATAGCGCAACGACCCGGTCTTCCCGATTAGGCAAGAGTGAAGAGAGCTGTTCGAGCTATTGTTCCGCAACGACAATACCGCCTTATTACAAGAGTATCGCTATGGTTCATTCCATACTAAAACTGCTGGGCAGCGCCCCCATCTCCACCTCCTCACCATTTTTCTAGGTCTTCCATCTCCTTCTTGGTTCTACTCTCACGTAGTTTGACGACCTTTTATTACTCCTTCAGACTCGACTGCAACCTGTACTTGCATCAATAGCCTGTCATCCATAGACGACAATTATACAACGACATCAGTGATGACTTCATGTGAGCAACCCATTCGTTCAATATATGATCTTTGTCTCCTGATGTGACGACTCTCCGACAGTTCTCTCTACCCATAGTTTCCTTCCCTCGCTCAAGCGACAGCCAGCAGTACGCAATCGGGGTAGTATCTCGCGCTCAAAGACTGCCCCAATAGATTTTGCCTCATCTTCTACCAAACCTCAAAAACACTTAACTCTCCCTGTACTCTCAGAAGAGCCTGAAGAGGAAATAGCATCGTCTTCAACCTTCGGCCACAACCGCTCCCGCTCCGACTCTCCCCAACATGCTGCGTATGTCTCTTCTCGTGCACATGTCAACAGCAATGCGAAGGACGTCCGAGTTGCGACAGCGACTAAACGGCTCAGCAGGTACGGTAGGGCGGAGTTTGCTGGACCACAGGGGCTCGGTGAGCTGGAAGAGGATATGTCATTGATGGCGCCTAGGCCAGCTCCGCGACCGCCTGTTTCTGTTCAGACCCGCAACGCATCCGCACCCGTGGCTCGCACATCGTCTCCACCGCGCCCTGCAGCTCATTCTCCAGACCTCCTCAGCATGTTTGAAATGTCCTTCGACTTCTCCAACCTCTCTTCTCCCTCAGCATCGCACTCCGACAACGAATCTACACCCACGTCACCGCAGACGAATGATCGCCGCTCCCATTCGCCCTCTTCTTCTGTGTTCAGCGATTCGACGAGCACATCGGTCGGCATGCCCGCAACGCCAACAACGTCGGACGACGAGCTCCCTCCGCTCACGCGCTCTTGCAAAGCCGTGGTGCCTCAGCGTATCTCCATCCGACCTCTTGTGATCACCAAGTCCATAACTGCGTCACATCTCATGGAGGACAGCCCAGTTGATGCCTTCACGTTCACCGTCGTGCCTTCCATGACGGTGGATCTCGAAGACGAGCGCGAGCCTGAATCGGAGCCAGTGCGTGAACAAGCTGATGATGAATGGGTTGACGACGATGGCGCATGGTATTCCCGCGAGATGTCTGACATCTTCACTCTCTTGCCCTCTGCACCCGTTCCCTCCCCCGCACGCCCAGACTCGCTTCCCCCCACGCCGTGTTCCACCCGGGGGGAATACCGCAGCGTGCGCCGAACGACTGGCTTCCTGCCTTCCCCACGCCCCAGCGCGCAGCTCGATCCCGCGTTCCCACGTCGTCGGCGCATTCCTCTTCCCACGCGTGCACCCCCGCCACCCCCGCCTTCAGGGCCGCGCTACCGGTCCCACCGTGGTTCCGTTAACCGCAAGTCCCTGACGATTGCGGTCCCCGTCTCGATATTGGCTACTCACACGCCACGTCCGCTCCCTCGCACACCTATACCCTCTGACGCTCAGGCGGAGGGCGCAGATATTTTCGACGATTTTGCGTCGTGGGACGTGGCACCTTTTGCGCATAATCTTCAAACTGTCACCCCGGCGCAAGAAGCGCGCCCTCTCTCACCTCCGCGTCTTCCACAGACGCCACAGAGCAGCGGTTCTGCGAGCACTTACTCCCGGTCCAGTGCATTTCCCGGTGCACACGCGTTTGAGCCCCTTCCGCTGTCTCTTCCTACATCTCCACTCGATCTCGGCTTGTTCCCAGCATCCCCACGGCGCTTTATTGAGGAGACTTCTATGCCTGCGACTCCCGCTGCTCTGGAATACGTCCTGAGCCCAGCAATTGTCGTTGATCAAGAGCATGAGCAGGAAACAGAGACGGAGGAAGGTCACGAGACGGGCCTTGAGCCCATGCTACGCTCGCGATGGTCGACTTCCACTCTTGGTTCTCTTGCCGCTGAGCCCACTACTGTGTCTTCGCGGCTTCTGCGATTCCCATTCGGGAAGCGCGCACGAGCGCGGAGGAGTAGTGCCGTCGCGGAGAAAGAGCGGGAGAAGGCTAAGGAAAGGGAGAGGGACGGAAGGGGAGGGGGGAGAGAAGCGCGGATGTCGATTGACTCGACGTCCTCGTCTGAGGCGTCTAAGAGCGAGAGCGGCGAGAGCAACACGAGCTCGGGACTGCGGAGGAAGCCGATCCCTGTGGAGATGTTCATCCGGCGATGATCATTCAAGATTTCGTTTCCTCGCCGGCCTACCATGCATGGCTTTTCCTTTTGGGTTTTCATCTCAAGCATGTTCGACCTTCTTTGCACATCATTGGTATTTATGCATCGTTCGCGCTGGCTATCCCGTTGGCGGTTTCAACACAGATCTATTCTCGGCTTTCATCTCTTGGGTATCTCCTTCATGGCATTCTTACATACTATCACATCGGTACTCCATCTTACCCCTCGCAGCTATAATCCGTGCTTCGTTTGTCGCATGCAGTACGCGGCCTCCTCGACCGCGCCCACATACTTTCCTTAATTGTTTCTTTTCAGCATGTCTATGCTTGTTCGTGTCTCGTTCTCCCTCCCTTCGCGTTTCCTCTTTCTCCCCTGTCCTCTCTTTCATGCTCTTTCGGCGGTCCTACGTTGTGTTTCTAGTAGTTACGTCGCGTCGCATCGTCTCCTCACAAATTGTAGCATTTATGTCGGTCTCATCTGGTGACCGCTCATCCCTCCTTGTTTTATTAGTCTTTTTGACCACGTCTTTGGTCGTGCAATGCCAATCATGATTGTTTTTTTTCGTAGTCGTGATGGGTTGGAATCGAGACTGCCTCATTCTTTCGTGAGGTATGGCGGAATTGGACCGATTCAGCCGACGTCTGATTGGTCAATAGCACCCATTCGGCTTTTGCCGATCACGTCGTCTTCGACTGGTGTTTCAGCGTGTTCTGTACACTCATTGTCTCCGTTCAACATAGCCATTTCATTCACAGAACCGTTGAATTCTGGACACGTACGACATAGGGCATTGCAAGGGCCTCTGAGCGGATAGTCCGCGGAGGCTTAACTGTGCCCGTCGTTACTCTCATAGGGTGCGTGAACTCGACTTGCCAAGAAGATAAAGCGATGATCAGATCTTAACAGAGTTTCGGAGTGTACATGGTTTATTTTCCATAGCCCAGGTCGGATTTGAGAAATCAGTTTCATTGTCAGATGTCTCTCCTGAAGTGCTGAGCATTCCTCCTTTAGACCCATGCATGGATGGTATAGTGATCACGTTGTGGATCCGAGCAACATTTGTATCTCTCTCAACTGAACGGTGAGCTCTCACGATGTCAACACAAATGGGCAACTTTCATTGAAGCCACGATAAGGAGGTTCAGGTTGTGCTGCCAGACAGACGCTCCGCTCACGGGAGCGGCATACTTACGACATACAAGGCGTATGCTTTCTGCGCCTCTTAATGCGGGGGCTCGTCCCTGACCTTGGACTTCCGATAGCTTCTAACAGATAAGGAATGGTACAGGTGCCTGTCCAATAATGCTAACACTGGTAATTTGGGAATATGCTCTCTGTCACCTTAGTGTTTTGCAACGGTTCAGTCTTGACACCATCGTTTGATGTCCATCAAGGTCCTGTATATACAACGCTCTCCCACTGCGATAGCTAAGAAAATGATGACCGTGGACTTCAAACAACATGGGGTTTCAACCTCCTGCCTCAAATTTGGATGGTCAGGGCAGCTTCCTCCCAAAGACTGCCCTATGTGCTAGTCGTGTATCGTGCGTTCCGCTCGATATGCCTATGATTCGTGTTACTGATCACACCACGAAGAAAATTTTGATGTCCGTTCGTTGATGATTATATCTATGAAACATCCAACATCGGCCTCTTAACGGTCGAGCAACTTCTCATACCCAAAGGGGAGGTTGTGCTGTGCTTCATGAACCTTCCGGCCCAGGATTTCCTCCTTTTGGGGGTGTTTTAATTTGCTCACCTGAGAGCGATCAACGGTGATATACCCTGTCAACAGAATCTTGCCAGACTTGATTTCTTTCAGATGCCGATTACTGTCAAAAACGTGATCCCCACTGCATCACCGCTTCTTGAGACATGTGAGTGTTGGCACTCTTTCAGATGGTCAAGATCAAGAATATGTAGAACATCGACGCTTACAGATGCATTTGACCTTTCTCATGAAGGTTTCACTGATCCTCCTGATAATCACTCTATAGATATAAACAACCTTCTGGAATCGCCATACGTGTCGTCGATATTTAAAATGTGGCCACAAAGGGTGCCCAGTCTGAGTGCATTATCATCATTGTGGCACGGACGTTGACTCACTTGGACATCTCAAAATAGGCTGTAGTGATCATGTGGCACCTATGCATTGATTCCAGGGCCCACTCTCTGTTCAACCATTCGAAGCGCTGACATCACCATGTTTCAGAGCTGCGATTGCTTTGGCCATCATCACCAAATGAATGCCACCTCAAATATAGAGCAGCTGTCTGAACAATGTGGCATATCATCCTCCCTGCTTCACTCCCCCTTTGATATCAACTATCAGACCCAAAGCGATGCTTCGAGAAACTAAAGAAACCAGATGTCAGTGACACTGTTGATTTCCTAGTCTTGCCTGACGGTTTTATAGCTTCCGTCATACTGAAAAACTGTAGGATTGCTCCACTGAACTCTGACGACCATGGTGGTGAAGAACTTGAATTTTCAGACTTTCAAAAACAAGGCGAGCAGGCGGTGGTCAGTTATGAGGAACACAAGAATCAGCAACCAAATGCCCAAAATAGATGGACTATTGTTTGTAAAAGTATGTCTACTCCGCACATCTGCCTGCCCTTGTTGTCATGCTGATAATTGACACTTGCTTGCTAGTACACAGAGTCGTCAAAGGTAGTGCTTCCAGGGAGCGTAAGACTCTTGCGAAGGAAGCAGCTGCTTGGCAAGCTTGTTGGGCCCTGTATCTTGTCTGAATGGCATCTGGTGGCTCTCTTACCTACACCATGCCCTCATCAGGCTATTGCCATGACCCATGATCATCTCCACTCCATATCTATCTCGTACTTATACCTTGTCCGCCATTTGTCGAGTTTTGCAATGATCCAGTGTGTTTGAATCCATGATTTTGAAATCTGTTGGTTTTGATGTGTTGCTCATTGCTGTGACTGTGGCAAGGGTGGCCCTCGACACTCAGATACATATCCGCAGTTTCCAGGATGCTGTGCGGAAGGCGGTGGAACACTAATGTTGACAAGACCAACCGGAGCGAAGCTCCGGTTCATAGCGGCTTATTTGCCTTGTCCATGAATCACTCATCTTTTTAGTTACATCTAAGGTAATCTTTTCGTCAGTACTTCAGTACTCAGCCTCACGATCACATCATTGCGGTGTTGGATGTGCGAAAGCATGGGATAGAGTTGACCGTGCAAGAATGCGGGAGACATGAGGTCTATGGAAACCTTGTCGAGGGTTAATCCTTGACAACTATTGAAAGTTGTGCTACAGGCAGGTGCTTGCGGGAATTGTCTGCAGACCAAGGTATGTGCTGAGTGCAGGGTGTGGTGAAATGGAATGTGGCGGATGAGAATTGGTTCTGCATATAAATAAGAGGGGAAGGGGCTGGCGAAATTGCTGAATAAGAAAAAAGAAGACATTTATCGAGGAAAGTCATGGATGAGGTGGGATCCAAGGTGGTTCGGGGGGCAGACAACGATAGAGAGGTGCAACGGCAGGATAGTGGTCTGGTTTTATACAGGGGATGGCTAACAACATATTGCAGTGTACAGTAAATGAAATCGGCCGCCGAGGGCAGCATTATGTTTCTGTGCCAAAAGCCATAACTGAGGACCATTGCATGTACAGATGCATAACTCCACGCCGTAACATTGCATGCAGCATACATAGGAACATGGGGCAGGGCTGTATGCATAGGCACAGATATAAGACGAAAAAGGCTATAATGAGGACAATGTTGACATGCGGTGTAAGTTTGCATGCATAACTGCGCGCCGTAGCGTTGCATGCAGCGAGTATGCAGCGTACAAAGGAACGTGGGCAGGGCTGCATGTATAGGCACAAATCTTAGACAAACATACAGGGACGGGGCTAGTACAAAGCGAGAGCATGAACAATAACAGGGGGTGGCAACCAAATACAAACAAATGAAATGGCAACCTTTCTGTAAGAGTAGAGTAATTAGTTTGTCGGCAGTTGCCAGCCCGACCAGGCAGAAGACAGCAGAGGGCATACTAACGCGGTGATGAGCATGGGTGCACTCTAGGCACCAATACCCCACTTTTCACAGCTTTTCAGTATTCTTTGACCATTCGGCACACTTAGGACCGACCGATCCCAATCCAGTCGGCACTCTCAGTTATTTGTCAGGTGCCAACTTTGCATGTAGACCTCCACACAGTCGTTCGGAGCTGTTCACAGTCATCTTAGGCATCCATCAGCACTCCCAGCATTCGGGGCTTCCTGCAGACTGTCGTGGCCAATCGCCGATTAGTTCAGTATGCTTCACATTGTCGGCACATTCGGTCAGCTTCGGTGTCCCGAATCGGAGGCGGCCGAACACTTTGTTGACTCGGAACAGATCTGTCTTTCTATCTCTTATCGTCCTTATGCCTTCTGTTGACCTATCCTTTGTTATCTTTGAAGCTCCCATGTTTCTGATTGGTTTACTTACTTATCATCAGATCCTTATCTCCGGGCCCATGTGCACTCACCTTGGCAATCTCTCCACTTATTTAGACTTTAGAGCTATTGCTTCTTATCTTCTATTGTTCGCATCATCACTCCTTTATCTTCTTTACCTTGACAGCTCTTGGCATGCATTTCCGATTACTCTATGCCTCTGCTGATCTCCCTATCTTGTACCTGTTCGGACTTACTATAAAAGGGCACCTATAGCCTCGCAATACACCAGCTTTGGCTCCCCCCTCGTTCCAATTCCATTCGTGCACTTGAGTCCATGAGTCCTTGAATCTTTGCCTTCCGATCCTCGTTCACATTCTGCCCCTTTGTTTGTGTTGTTGCATTTGATCACAGCCCTCCGTCAGAGCCCTCGTCGTCTTGCTCTCTTCCTCTCATCTAGTTTGTCATCCTCCGCCAGTGTCCAGTGTGGCCTCGCACCCATTCCCTTCCTTTTGCATACCGATCAAATCCCAATTGAACACCGACCAACTGACCGACTGACCAACTAACCAACCAACCAACCAAATATTTCGATTTTGGAGTTGTTTGTTCAGTCCACATCACATTCAAACAGCCCCACTCCCTGCCAATCGTGTCAGCATTACTTTGATTGCAGCTATGCTCCGACCACTTTTAGTACGCTCCCTTGTTGGTTGTTGCACAGCTGACAGTTCCTTGCACACTAGAACCAGCTCCTGCCTACCTGCACTTGTAGGGGTGTGTCTTGGGTGTGTTTCGCACTCAGAGGCATCACTAGTGTATCAGCGGCCCTGCCACTGCCACCTACTGACTGCAACTGTTACGAACTGCCCTGCTTACATATGCTTACCTACATTTTCCATTCCTTTTCCTGAACCTCATGACCTGACACGTGACTCTTTCCCACGTTCCATATGCATACATTCAGCCTTGACACACGCTTTGGCTCCTTTATCTACCTGGTCCGTGCGCTTCTCATCATGTATATAACTGGTCTTGTCCTAAGGGTTACTCCTTAGGTTATTCACCTTCGTCATACCTTGTGAACTGCTGCCTTCAGTCTTCACTTGATCCTTGACAGGTCCGATAGCTCATCCGCTTATCTCTCTTTGCATCCTCTTCTCTCTCTTCTTGTCTTGTTGTTGGTTGTTTGGTGGCTTGGGCTCATCTGTGCAGCACGTTCCTGACAGCAACTATGCAGATTTTCTTCAATTATACCCCTATCGTTGTGAACATGTCCATTTCAAACAGGACCAACCTCTTATGTCAAGGTGCGGGGTGTCATATCGGAAACAGACCCTGTATCATTGGAGAATGCAGCAGAGCAGCGTAAGGGGTACTTGACCGCTGAAGCATCATATGGATGAGGGCAGATGGAAGCAACTAAGAGGTTGGAGCTTTGCTCTTGGGATTATGGCGTCTCTTTGGGTGCATAAATCTGTTTATCATTATTGAAGGGATGAAGATACAGAAAGCCATAGACCGAGTGCTGGGGCAGTCTTTTCCTAATGTGTCCATTGAAAGAAGTGCAGTGCCATGTTTGTCGACATTGAGATATCCGCGACTCTCATGTGAGTCATGATGGCTGGTCGGATCCCAAGTAATACAGTGTCTATCCTGCCGCCTACACAATATGTTTGATCACAAACAACTAACTAGGCATAAATCGGTTTGTGAACTCAGATGAGCTGTGAGAGCATGCTTGAATCCACCTCGGGTTCAAACATGAGTTTCAGCCATGCTAGGTAGGAGTTTTCATGCATGATCAAGTTCATCTCCGTCTTTCGTGGCACTCTTGCTTATTTCTCTCATGTGGAACCAGGTGGTTAAATCAGATATGTTGTTGTATCTAGTCAGCATTTATTGTCCAGATGCTATGTCAATACTATGGGTGCCTGGTCTTGGGCTTGTATCATCTTTTCTAGCGTGCAAGGTGATCTGGATTAACACTTCTTGCTGCCAAAGGAGCTCTCATTTTCAAACCAGCAACTGAGCTTAGCCACTGCCTGCTAGAGGCTTTACTAGGACTTGCATGAGGAAGATTTATCTTGTGTCTCCCTCCCATCATCTCCAGTCGTTTCTTGTCTTGAGGCTGTTCTTAGGACAAGTGTACCAAAGCTATCGTAAAATTCTTCAGGCCTTTCAACTTGAGAGGTATAGTGTGTTGTGTTCCAGGTTGGCTCGACTGACCTCCCAACAAGTGCATAGTTGTCAGTCATAGATTGAAACATGTCCACGCATTTTCAATTGTCTTCATTACGAAATATGATTCCTGCTCATTCATGTGCCCAGATGCCCAAATAGTAGTGGCCGTGCTGTTCTGTCTTTAAAAAGAACTGAGGAGAGTGTAGACGCCATGAGAGGGCATCCAAGTATCTGGTGAGCTGCAGCATGTCTTGTCAGACGATGCAATTGATCGATTAAAGGCTATGCTACTTGTAGTTGTAGGTTTCCCTCTTTCAGTGCTTGTATCTGGGTGGATCAGGCTTCTGCTCTCTGTATCCATGCCTCGCACTAAGGTTTACTTCCATTTTGATCTAGATCACGAGTAATAGGGCTTAACGCGGTTCGGGTCATCATGAGAACCATTGATGTTTTTTCAGCAGGGATGTATTGTTTGTCTTGCAGTTCTCAAGTCCGTGATCTGTTTCTTCTTTCTTTCTTTCTTTCTTTCTTTCTTTTTGCTAAAGGTATTGCTGATTAAACTCTTGATAGGATTGTTCTCAGTTTGAGCTACTTGTTGTTTAAATTCTTGCCAATTGTTGGTGGTGTTTCAAGGGTACCAGATGATGAATAGTATCCTCTTGTACCTAAGTACAAACACCATGGAACATGATGCATTATCTGTATTGCCACTTGACGCTGTAACACTCTTTGATAGTGACAGAAGCTTTTAATCCGGTGCAGACTGATTTACCTAGATGGGGATCAGGTACCTTTTTCATGGCGTATCCTGACAATCCCGCTTGTATGTTCAGCCAAGACTTTAAAAGGTTCGCAAGTCCCATAGTATCCACTCACTTCACTCCTGTACACCCCATAATACACCCCTACACATAGCATTGAATGTCTCAATACATACCTATGCTTGCACATTTCTCAGTGTCAGTCATCTGATGTCTTACATGCATTGTTCAAGGCTAACAAAATTCTCTGGGTGAATAGTGAGGAGCCCATCTTCCTGAGTCCAACTCTCATCAACTACATGGCTCATATATCCAGGTGATTCTGCTCATTTATTGTTGTCAAGATTAGTCTCTCAATTGACGTTGTTCAGTGCCAAGAGATCAAAGTTCCAGGCCAATGCCCTTGAAACTAGTGTTGCATAAGCCCCTGATCTGCGGTCTTTTTATCTCAATACTTGCACCCACTAACAAATTCCAAGCTACAGAGTTCAAATAATCCCCATAGACAGTGGGCATTGGTGTCAGTACACCCAGCGCCTCACAGACCAGGTTTCTTGGTGTAAATTTCTTTCCTACCCCAATGCAACCTGTGGATACAAAAGCAAGACCACCCTCGTGAAGCGCCATGTGGTGACCCAACACATGTAAGAATGCTTGATTGATCTTTTCAAGTTTCAACTCAAAGATATATTCAAACAGGAAGTCTTTCATATGCACTCTGTGTTGCCAAATGTTTCACCGTTATGGTGATGTCGCCAATGCTCACATTATCGCACAGTATGTTGTTAATGCCTACTTTTGTTTTTGAGCATACATGAACTCAATGAGCCTCTGTTTGTTGCCAAAGTGGTCACCAGAACAAGTCCGATCAGTCATCCAAGTAGAGTACTTGAGATGCAGTTGGTTGCAACAAATGCTCTTAGGCGACTGCGATTGACATGGTGAGACGGAGGCTTCTGTGTCATTGGTTGATTTTATTTGTATTGTCTTGTGAATTGTGAATAGATGCTACTGATTATTGCACAATTGGATTTATAATGTGTGACTAACCGCCAGTGCTAAACCTTTCTTACATGAGACCGATGTGATTCTATGCTTTGAGATTGCTGCCCTTTGTGTAAGGCCTCCTTCCGTAGATTGACAAAATAATGATTGAAGTCCATGCTTGATACAAATATAGTGCGAGTAAAAGTGAGCAGTTGAACTGTCCATCAAGCAGTAATTTAACTATGACGAGAAAAGGTCTAGCAATGGAAGTGTACATATACATCAATACTCAACACTTGCCAGCAAATGAATTATTCAGGAAAGGCTGTCCATAATTGTCTCTCCAAGTCATGAGATTAGGATTTGTATATGCTTCTTGATATCTGCTCAGAAGTCCACATTGTCAGCCTCTATCCTTATCCTCTGCAATGAAACAAATGATGATCACATACTTTTCAATGTATGTGGCAGTCGGGAAGTCTTCCAGATCACATCTAATATTGATAGAGTCAGAGCGCTGGTAAACACGGACGTAGTCGACTCGTAACGTTGTCGGGAACATGAGTGTGTCGAAATCAACAGTTCTAAAGTTTTCAGATATACCAAGATTTCCGATGAGGTCTATGTTAGTTGCATGAGTGCTGGCGCCGTGATGTGTGATATAGAGCAAGATAAAGACGCACACATAGGCTCCTGGGTCACAGCCTGTGGGCCAATCTCGACCCTAGTATCAGCTCCCAATGCTCTGGATTTAAGCATCCATGCAGTCTTATTGTTATTTATCCAAGAAATATACTGATGCAGCCAAATGTATCGTTAGCAGGGCACATCAAGATGCGCTATTATTAACACACCATGTCATCAAATCTGGGCTTGTATTCAATTGCATACACCACATAGCATCCATCGGTTAGTTCGAAACAGCTCTGATTAGCAGTACTGATAGCAGATACTGTATGTTCTATTAGATATTTATATTGAATGAAGATGAAGAGATGGACGCACTGCTTTGCTGATAAACACCACCAATGTATGAGTTCAATTCAGTGACAGTGCCATTGATATGCTTGAGGTGGCTCTAAGTGCCGAGCACAACACCAAAACAACCTCTAGTGCAGGGGGTGCTGGAGCTAGTATCTGATACACAAGGAATCGTTAGTTATGACTTGAGAAAGCAAGGGCACACTGAAGAGTAATGAGGAGGGTGAGATTAAAGTGCCCGAACGGTTTCGGGACTGCACCAAACACTGACCAAACATTTAGTTGGTTGAGTCGGGTCGGGGATTCGGTTGGTAACGAGAAGGTAGTGTCGTGGCCGACAACTACGTGCTTCAAGAGCCACACTGGACTCTGAAAATATACGAAGACGGACAAGGGGTACGAGCGAGGAGACGAGTACGAACACGAACGAGGCTGAACGACGAGGAGGACAAGTTTGCGAAAGTTGGCAAAGACAATTTCAATAATTGAGATGAGTGCAAATGAGTTCTGAACTGTGGGGTGCGAAAGCTGGTTTATTCCAGAGTTGTATACAGGTTTTTATAGTAAACAGAGCCCCTAAGTAAATATTGAATGAGAAATGAGAGTAAATGCCGAACGGGTGCCAAGCCCTAGCAAACAAAGAAGATAAGAAGGTAGGTGAGATGTCCATATGAGTTTCAAAGGTGATGAGGTAAAAGTCTATCAGCGATGATGGAATCCCGATTGTTTGGTATCTGTCGTCCGAGCATAGGTAGCAGGAACAGGTGTTGGAGAACCAATGAAAATAAAGAAGAAGTAACATATGACCAGGGTGGCCAAGCAATGGTGCAAGATTGCATTCGACCGACCATGCGGAAGTCAGGAAGATAAGCAATAAGGACCGACCAAATTACAGAGCACATCGGCCAAAACGGACTACTGGCTCCAATCTCGTAAACTCCTATTGTAACACTCCTGTATGGTCATGGTAAGTATGTAAAGTGTGGGCAAACTGACCCAAGTGCTGCCAAACGTCCTTCGGTGGCTTGCGGTTGGTTAGGTAGGGACCGACTGTGTTCGTTGTGAGTCGGCATCTTCGGTACTCGTCTAGAGCTGTTCGGTATCTCCCTAAAGCTTCCCGAATACCTCCCTCAGACCCTAGCGCAGGTGCATGATCATCACCATTCAGGATGTTATAATTGTCTGTAGAGTTGGGCCAATAGTAGCCATAGTTGAATGGCTGTTGCAAGGTCAATGCATAAAGGATATCATGGATTGAGAGGGAAATAGTGTACCCCATTTGCGCTGACTGAGATACCGTGCCAATCAAGGGATCTCCTTCAACCTGAAAATCACTTGAGAATGGAAAATGACCACAGACTTGTGCGAACACGCACCTTTGCCTCAAACATATTGATCTCAGGTGCCGATCTGCCCACATACATTCCATCTGAGTGCAACGGGCCCAGATGTGATTCACCGGGACATGTGCAGCGTGAAAGACATTGACCAGGCAAGAAGGAGAGTACATTGTTGTTATAGGGGTCTCCATCAGTGGTGGTAGTGAGCGGAAGCCCATCCTTCGTCTGGTTTGCCATAGTGCCTACATCGCACATGTCATAGCTGTATGGCCACTGCTTTATGCTTCAGTGTCATTTCAAAGCAGCAAAAACAAGTACATATGGTTCCTTCCAAGGATGCACCATAGCCTGTACGACCAAGGTTTCCCATAGTCCACAAAGACGGCCACAGCCCACGAACATCAACAGATCTGGGGAGAGTCAGGGCAGCCTCAAAGATACCACCAGTAAAACAGAATTTGTTTCACATGGTCAACATGCCTCCTTGATAGTCTAGACCGTGGGTCGACTTCTTTGAAAGCGTAATTTTGAGCACGCCATCCTTCGTCATGATCACTGAAGGATCATACCACTTGAGGTTATTTGTCTGCCAATAGTGTAAATCAACAGCCTCCCAGAAGGGGTCATTCCCAGTGAGAATCCCCCCACGGCTGAGAGGACGAGGTAAGACGAGATCGGAGCTTCCTATCTCATCCTACCTCGTCCTCTGGCGTCATCAAATCTGGACTTATGCCATCAATCCATCTGAGTATATATCATGTCATCCGAAATTTCCGATGCTTCCATATCCTCTCATCGGTCCCTGTAGGAACTTCAGATATTTCACTCTTTTATTAGAATCACAATAAACATTTGAATCTTATTTGTTCTACTACCAAAACATACAAGAAAAAAAACATTGCGGTGCAGGGCAATCACACAAACAACTACACGACACACAAACATTACTGTAGCGAGGAACTAGCGCCGCTCGGTGCGCCTGCGATTCCTCCGTCGCACTCCGAAGGGATGACGACAAGCGCATCCTGCTTGCGCTGTTGCTTGAGCTGCGCAACCTTCAACCTGTAGAGCTGAAAATACGAAGGTTAAGCTGTGCTGATTGTACGAGGAAGCCTATACTCACCAGTTTCGTGGCCTCGTTAATGGCCAGCCACACCTTGGTGAACTCAGCGACAGTTGTCAGTCCGTGCTCCTCTACATAGTCTTTCATAAAGAGCAAGCTGTGGAAAGTGTTAGTATCAGTTGAATGTGGGTAACAACCATGCACCGATTGATTTGTGGCTCTGCCGGGGGAATGCACATCTTCAGCTTCTGCTCGGAGGCGCTCCTCTTCGCCTGCCTGGGCTTGGGTTGTTCTGCAGCATCATCAGCATCTGTGACTTGAGCCACCAGCGTGGCAGTGGAGAGGGAAGGCGGGGACGGGACGTTCAGCGTCGAGACGCGCGAGACGACAACAGTGGGAGTGGGTGTCCTTGTCAACGAGGTGCTTTTTGTGCTGTGAGCAATCATGTAGTCAGTGTGATAAGATTTAACATAGATAGAGTACTCACAAGGGGGTCATAATCTTGTGAACTGGAGAGGAGACGACGCCGGTCTCGGTCAGATACAGTTCAGTAAAATGAAAATGTGGCCAAAAACTTACTACTATTGCTGTCGGTGGCTTGACCGTCTTCGACCGGAGCTCGGGAACGGCCCCCTCCCGTTCCTTGCCTTTTAATGGCCCAGCGCAAGGGAGCAAGAGCGTCGCATTGGCCGTCTATGAAAGTGGGACAGGTCCCTCGTTGGCACGCATGCCGGAATCGACCAGGGCTGCTAGCATGATTGGTACTGTTGAGGGAACTTCTTCCAAGGGAGAACCTGATATAAAAAAGGGCATGATCAAGAGTAAAACAAAATAGTAAACCATGTCTGAAAAAAACCTGTTGGCAGCGCAACTGCGTCCATGCTGCCATGCTCCTCGAGCCGACTCACCATCATACTTGCCTGCAGCGGTACGTCCGTGTCTGTGTCGTTGTGCTCTTCATGGCGATGCGCGCTGCATGAATTTAGTGACATGTCCGAGTACATGCTGTCAAGGTTTGTCAGGTGGATTGGTAATGCGCTCTAGCGGAGGGTGTTCGAGACGAGAACAGATAGAGAGAAATGAGGATACACACTTGGGTATTCCCCTCCTTGCTACAACGTTGAGTTTCTAGTTCTGATCGTTTTGCAATTTGTGTCGGTGCACACACGTGCTGTTTGGAGGATGCGCAGTGAGTAATGTCCATATATGCACACAAATTGCTTACCTCGAGGCTTGTAAATCCCTCTTGAGCCCATGGCAAGTCACCTTGAGTGTTCCATGTTGTTAAAGCAGACATTTTAAGGCTAAATTTTTGACCGAAGGAGGAGAGTTGTGAGAGAGGAGATGATAGAGAAGGTTGAGAGAACATAGCGCGAAGTCGACATGCCCCGCAAGCAGCGACATACCGCATGCGGCCGTGGATCATGTGACCGTACCGACTTGTCCCTCTCGCAAGCCATAAGTAGGTGTCCTGCAGTATCCTACTCGTCGGCCAGATGCTTCACCTGACAGTGAGTACAACCCACTTTCCGTGCTCTGCCTCTGTCTCAACCTCGATCCACCCAGTTGTCCAGCAGCCTTGATCTGTACCGACAAACTGAGCACGTAGCAAAGCTAAGTGCACGGCTCGTCTCACGCCTCTTTGTCTGCCCTGATGCCCCTCCATCGAGTTCCGCTGCCTCCATCCCTAACTCACGACTGGACCACTTTATCGCGTACACCCTCCATTGGACACGACTCCCCACTGCTGTCACCTTTGCCTTCCTCTACCTCCTCCAGTGACTCAAGGCCCGCTTCCCTGCCGTGAAGGGCTCCTCGGGCCACTGACTATTCATTTCAGCATCCATGATTGCCTTCAAGATCATCTGTGATGATACCTACTCGAACAAGTCCTGGTGCATCATGGACCAGGGTATGTTTGCCCTCCGTGAGACCAACCAGATGGAGCGTGAGATGTGCAGCTATTTCAAGTGCCAGCTCAATGTCGAGCCCTCGATCCTGCACAATCTCGAGGCGTAGGTACGCCGACACTTTGCTAACCCTAGAATCTAACCTATCCTCAGATCATCCTGCCCCCACCGTTGCCCTCCACCTTCCCGCACTCCATCCCCATCCCATCTCCACCTCCTTCCCCATGTTCAGCCCACGGACGTTGCCGCCCAAGCCCACGCAGCCCGCCATCGTGTCCCACTCGATCTCGTACTCGCCCACCCCCGAGACGCCTGCATCATCACACCCCACCCCGACCTCCCCCGCGTCCTCTATCTCGCCGCAGATGCCCCAGGACCCTCAGGTCAGTGACTTTGTCAAGGTCCTCTCGGGCTCCGCGTCGTCGACCAACATGGACCTCGTGGGCGACGCGATTATGATGCCACCTGTGACAACACACTCGATACCCCTCCCCTCCGCCAGCAAGCCGTCCTCAAAGCCGTCCTCTCCCGAATCAATATGGTCGGTTCACGTCTCTCCTGCCTCGTCGACTCATCATCCAAAATTCAACACAAAAGAACTACACAATTTGCCCTCCTCCTCCTCCCCTCGTCCTCGTCCTCCTCCACTCGTCCTCCTCCACCTGCCCTCGCTCGCTCGCTCGCCCTCAATGTTTTTACCATCCCTGTGTCGCCATTGATATCCTCATCACTCCAGCCTCATCTCTGTATCTCTTGGCCCCCCGTCTCTCGCGCCGTGTCTCTCACGCTGTGTCTCGCGCCACGTCCCACTGCCCCGTGTCTCGCGTCTGTCGCGCCTCGTCTGTCTCTCTCGTTCTCTGCCTCTCGTTCTCCGCATCTTGTTCTCCATCTCTCTCTCTCGTCTCTCTCGGCGCCCTGTCCGTCTCTCTCATTCTCCGCCTCTCGTGCTCCACTTCTCTCTCTCGTCTCTCTCTCGTCTCTCTCTCGGTGCCCCATCTCTGCCTCTTGGTGCCCCATCTCTCGGGCCGTGTCTCGCGACGCACGGCCCTGTGCGCCTTGTCTCGCGCCGCGCGGCCCTGTGCGCTCTCTCTCGCGATGGCGAGGCTCTGTGCGCGGCCTTGTGCGCCCTCTCCCGCGACGCGGGACCCTGTGAGCCCTCTCTCGCAACGCGAGGCTCTGTGCACGGCCATGTGAACTGTCTCCCACAAGACACGGTCCTGTGAGCCCTCTCCCATGACGCAGGACCCTGTGCGCCGTCTCCCGCGCCACGCCGCTCTGTGAGCCCTTTCGCATGCCGTGCCGCGCCGCGAACCATCTCCTACGCGACGAGGCTCTGTGAGCTGGTTAGGTTACGGTCGGTTCACGTCTCTCCCGCCTCGTCGAATCATCATCCAAAATCGAAAGCTGGCCGTGACATGTTCGCGTAGGCAACATGGACCATCTGGTAGTTGAAAACATCTCGTGCTTCTTTGTGTCTTATTTCTTTCTTTTGCTTGTACATGTACCCACCAATAACTGTGTATCTAGTGTGAATACAATATATACAGGTGCTTGTATCTAGAGCGCCTGCGAGCGCGAGCACAACACGAGCGCGAGGTGCGCCAAGTCGCACCGGAGCAGTCACATAACAAGAAATAAAAAGTTTGCGACGGAGAAAACAATTCAAAAACAAACAAAGACAAAAGAAATACGGAAAGTTGAAGAAACCAGAAGATTCTCCTTAGTTTCTCAGTTCTTTGAGAAGGTTTTGACAGCAAAATCTCTTTTTTCCTACCTGCTCCCACCTGGTCACATTTCCGTGTGAAGTTTCCTACCTCATCCTCTCAGCCGTGGGGGGATTCTCACTGGGGGTCATTGCCAGGATAGAAGCTGCGACCGTCCATGTTGAATTCGTCCGAGAAAACGAGTGTGTAAACGACATCTTCACTAGTTTTGTCATTGAATGACTTGCGAGTGAGAGCCCGTTCTGGCATGTCTTCATCAACGAGGCTCCATTTTCTTGTTGTAATGGTCATGATCTGAGATGATTAGGTGGAGTGAATAAAATGTGGTGACTATAATGCATGGAAACTACATTTTCAACTGACAAATCTAGTACAAGCTCTGCAGTTTTCTTGGTGAAGTATGTCGCAAGAGGATACCCTAAACTGATTCAAAAAAAGAAATTATGAGCAATTAATATGAAGGCACATAGAGTCAAGTGTACAAGAGTCCAAGGACAGCCATTGTTAAAACTACAAGACATCCAAGATTCGCTAGTCCTTGTGTGCTGAAGATATTGCAGCTATGGTTCATAATTGCATCATGATCTGAATCTACTTTGTGCAGATCGTCATCAAAGTCGCGGACATATCCTGGTGTCCCTGGAGGTAGTATGTTCATGGAGCCCCAGGATGATGGATCAGGACTCAATGTAAACTAATAAAGTGATCAGGTGATATGACGAACAATCTCAGTGAAGACCCACCTTTTCTGACAAAGATCCAGCTGCTGCTGCGTCTCATGACGGACTGCTAGGCTAGAAGCATCAGGCAGGCATGGGCAAGTTGCAAAAAAGAAAGGGGACCATAGACACGCACCGAGGACATCCAGCTCACACAAAGGGAAGAACATGGTTGAGGCACTGCCCTTCTCTCTTCTGAAGGAGAAAAAAGAGAAGTGTAGTACATGGCAAAACGTGAGTTTTGATTGTTCTTAGAAGGTCGATTTTAGGGAAATACATAACTGTCTCACATCAAAAGATTGCCCAGAATTTCTTAGAAACTATTAAAATGCTCTAATTCTAAGAATTTATTGGTATTCCTTAGATATATCTCAAAAGACCTGTCAGGAGCACACAATATGCCAAGAAAATAAAGATTTTCTATGATTGTGTTGGTGCATGTTTGGTGCCATGTCAAGAGTCCATGACTCCGATTTGTCGCTTTTTTCCCATCTCCCATCTCCTCTGGCCATGGTGTCTTCTTGTCTTCTTGCCCCATCGCCCTTGGGCCTCCCTCGCCTCAAACCCAGTTCTCACATCATCCTCATCCGTCTCATCCTCTATCTGTGCCTCTTATCACACCACTGACTCGTTACAATGGCTGCTCGATTGCTCAGATCCTTGTGAGTACCTGTGGCCCTCAGGTCTATACATGACTAAATGCTGTCTCTTTTTCCCTGTTCTTGTCTCGTTGACTTGACCTTAAGGTCACATCGAAATTCATCAGCAGGACTTGAAGTCTCACACTGAACCTCGTCTGGTGAGTTAAATGCAACTTGGTGTCGTTGTCGCCTTCACGCACACAGGTGCACCCATTGCAGGAGTCTCAGTGCTTGTAGAAAGCATCGGTGTCGAAGCTTGTGTGTGCCGCTGAGACAACAGTACGGTGACAATGTGCGCACAAACATGCTGAGCCTGGGGTTCTTGAGCCTGCTGCCATCTCCAAGGCTGTTTGAGCCAGATGTCATCAACAGTGTCTGCTGTGGCAAGCCCGAGAAGTTGGATTGCTGCTGCTGCTTGTGCTGCTGCTGTGCGATGAGCATGAGGGACATGGCCACTGCTGTTCCTGTTGGTAGAGTGGGCGCACGGCAGGCGAGGTTGGCACATCTCCTTCCTCCTCCTGGTTCTCATTGATACTTACATCCTCTCTCTGTGCTTGGGACCTCACATGCCTTGGGACCATGTTTGCCTGTACAGACCAGACAATGCTTGCACCACATCGACACATTACTGTGTGACAGCCCCGCTTGATTCCTTATACACGCTTGCCATCAACTTTTCCGCGGTGTCTGTCAACAGGTCCAACAGTGAGTGTTCCTTCTAATATGTACTCTCTTTTTCTTGTACTCATTGGCTCTCTTAGTCACCGTGACGCTTGATCACTCGTACAAGTACATGATGCTCTCAGCCAAGCAATCCTCAACTTTGTCTTTTCATTCAACATATCATAATCAATCCCAGTGGATGCTGAGGATGTCATGACGGTTCTGATTCAGCATGGTGTGTCATTAACGGTAGCATACAGCCACAATCAGGCCAGGGGTGTATCATAGTACCATTGTACATAGACAAATGAAATGCATATGATTGGTTGATAAATGTTTTTGGGTGGCAGGGTCCAAATTCAGAATTTATAAAATATTTAGAATTGAAAGTCTTCCAGATGATGAAATAGAATATTCCTAGAATTGGGAATTTTCTATTTAACTCTAAGTAGAAATTCATCAAGGACAGAATAAAACATTACTAAACCTTGGGGTTTCAAGAATTTTCTCAGAACAGTGTCCGGCTGTGTACAGACTAGTCATGAACGAAATCAAGGAATGAATGCGCTAACAGGAGAAAGTAGGAAGAATACGAGTAGGCGTGTGTGCGTTATCTCAGCCCTTTGCGCAGTACTTACGTTGAGGAAATCACCCTCACTAAATAAAGCTGTGGAGTCCCGCCAATATTAGACATTCCGAAAATTTCACCGCAGTCATTTTCTGGATCATTGTTCTAGCCTCCACTGGTGGCTGGCACGTCAGCACGCCACAAAGAACCTTTTTGAGAATCGGAGTCTAAAGCTCAGAGCTCGGCCGTTGTCCGGGGCATCAAGCTTCAGGCTAGAGTCAAGTGCTCAGTGTACAAGGGCGATGAGCCGATGACACCCAAGATGGCCTCAATTGCGGCAACGTTATGATAGCAAGTGAGTGCAATACTAGATCCTGTGAGAATATGGGGATGGAAATGAGCATGGCTTGTGACTCGTGAGGAACCTGTTACGAACTGCCCTGCTTACATATGCTTACCTACATTTTCCATTCCTTTTCCTGAACCTCATGACCTGACACGTGACTCTTTCCCACGTTCCATATGCATACATTCAGCCTTGACACACGCTTTGGCTCCTTTATCTACCTGGTCCGTGCACTTCTCATCATGTATATAACTGGTCTTGTCCTAAGGGTTACTCCTTAGGTTATTCACCTTCGTCATACCTTGTGAACTGCTGCCTTCAGTCTTCACTTGAACCTTGACAGGTTTGATAGCTCGTCTCCTCTTCTTATTTCCTCATCCTCTTTTCTATTCGGCTTGTTGTTGTTGGTTGTTTGGTGGCTTGGGCTCATCTGTGCAGCACGTTCCTGACATTTGAATAACCTACCCATAGCCCACTCCACTCTCTGTCCCGACCCGGCGCTGCCAGTTTCTACCGAACCCCTTTCCTGTTTAGCATTTCTCCACAGCAGAACAACGACTACCTATACACGGCGCTAGGCAGTCCCAAAAGACAAGCGCACGTCGACCGTAGTAGTTACTTTACACTTCTCGTGAACGGTTGGGAGATACCCTCTCATCAGGGGTCTCTTTAGGTTGTAGAATATCGCTGTCTGGTAATCAACCCAGCAGAGGTACAACCGACACAACTGCACTTGACGTTATATCACGTAACACCTGCACGCAGAAATAGACTATTTTATACACCTTACTGTACTCCGACGACTGGCCGGCTGACCGATCACGGTGCCGAAGAATTGGAAGGAAGGATTAACAGATCCACACCAATTATCCCTTTATCGACTCTGAGCTTCGTAGAGCCAGATTAACGCACGAAAAGAAAACCACGATGGTCGATAACACGTTCCTGAACCGCCCCTCCACCTTTGATGGAAACAAAGCAAACTTCGATTCCTGGATGATGTCCTGTAACCTATACATGCAGTATTATGCGGACCAAATCAAAACCGACCGTCAAAAAATCATCTTCTTGATCTCATACATGAGAGATGGGACGGCAGTACGCTGGGCACAGCATTATTACTCAACAAAGATAGAAGGAAAGGACATCACGTTCGCCACGTTCCTAAAGGACTTACAAGACGCATTCCGAAACGACTTGGCAAAGCAAACGGCCAGAAGTAACCTGTTCACGATCCGCCAAGGAAAGGAAACAGCCGATGAATTCGTCAGTAGGTTTAGATTGGTGGCCGACGAAGCAGGATTCGACGACGCCGTAGCCCTGGAATACTTCCGCAGAGCCATACGCCCGGACTTACTCGAAATCGTATACTCCATGGAAACCCTCCCGACCACCCTGTCAGATTGGTACAAATATGTCATGCGCTTTGATGGCCAAAAGGAAGAAGCGACCTCGATCATATCACAGTCACCATTCCAAACGCATCAATGGTTCAAACCACGCCCGTTCCCAGCAGCCGCATGGCCAGGCCCACCACGTTTGACAACTCAACATGGCCTGGACCTACTACGTTTAACCAAGTACAACCAATGGAGATAGGACGCATGTTCGATCCAACGGAGGTCTTGAAAGAGTACAAGAAGATACAGAAGGAAAAGGCACGGCTGGCGATTAAAGAGGTTCACTGGAGCGACGAACTCTCTCGGCCACGCGAAGACGAATGGGACTACTGCATGCTGACGAACGGAGAAATAGTTGGCTTTGAACCAGATGGTACTCCCTTCGATCCTAGGTTTGACGATGGACACACGAACAGATACACAGTTGATGAAAACCTTGGCGAAGGATGGTGGGACTACATTAACGAATGGCTGGACTAGACGCTTACATCCGCAACGATGTAAAACTACACAGTCCGCGATGACAAAAACTATGATGACTGTCATGAATCAGAACTGTTCGCAATAACGTTAAACTAAGACTCGGACCTTTGATACGTTACCTCCTGATCGTTCTGTTGTCTTAACCGATGATTAGCTTGATACGCATTCAGACTTTGTCACTTACCTTTGCCGTCTTGAAACCGGACGTTTAAACTGGTTGAACTTTATCCGTACCTGACTCCTCTCTTCCTGATTTGTACTTGCACGTCTTCTCATTTTCTTGACCCGGTTACCACCGGTTTTCCCTTGGCTCAGCTTGACTTCAGTTTCTTTTCTGATCCTGGTCAGCTCTCGCCACTTTCTTATCCGTCCGTGCTTGTCTTGTCTTGATCAAAGCGGTTGTATGGACACCTGTCTGTTCTTGATATCTTGCTCCCGATCTTACCGTCTTCTTGACCGTCGATTGGCCTTGTAGTTATCTTGACCTGATCTCTCTCTTTTGTGTTCGAATGTCCCGGCGCGTACATTCTAGAGTAGGGGGTAATGTTACGAACTGCCCTGCTTACATATGCTTACCTACATTTTCCATTCCTTTTCCTGAACCTCATGACCTGACACGTGACTCTTTCCCACGTTCCATATGCATACATTCAGCCTTGACACACGCTTTGGCTCCTTTATCTACCTGGTCCGTGCACTTCTCATCATGTATATAACTGGTCTTGTCCTAAGGGTTACTCCTTAGGTTATTCACCTTCGTCATACCTTGTGAACTGCTGCCTTCAGTCTTCACTTGAACCTTGACAGGTTTGATAGCTCGTCTCCTCTTCTTATTTCCTCATCCTCTTTTCTATTCGGCTTGTTGTTGTTGGTTGTTTGGTGGCTTGGGCTCATCTGTGCAGCACGTTCCTGACATTTGAATAACCTACCCATAGCCCACTCCACTCTCTGTCCCGACCCGGCGCTGCCAGTTTCTACCGAACCCCTTTCCTGTTTAGCATTTCTCCACAGCAGAACAACGACTACCTATACACGGCGCTAGGCAGTCCCAAAAGACAAGCGCACGTCGACCGTAGTAGTTACTTTACACTTCTCGTGAACGGTTGGGAGATACCCTCTCATCAGGGGTCTCTTTAGGTTGTAGAATATCGCTGTCTGGTAATCAACCCAGCAGAGGTACAACCGACACAACTGCACTTGACGTTATATCACGTAACACCTGCACGCAGAAATAGACTATTTTATACACCTTACTGTACTCCGACGACTGGCCGGCTGACCGATCACGGTGCCGAAGAATTGGAAGGAAGGATTAACAGATCCACACCAATTATCCCTTTATCGACTCTGAGCTTCGTAGAGCCAGATTAACGCACGAAAAGAAAACCACGATGGTCGATAACACGTTCCTGAACCGCCCCTCCACCTTTGATGGAAACAAAGCAAACTTCGATTCCTGGATGATGTCCTGTAACCTATACATGCAGTATTATGCGGACCAAATCAAAACCGACCGTCAAAAAATCATCTTCTTGATCTCATACATGAGAGATGGGACGGCAGTACGCTGGGCACAGCATTATTACTCAACAAAGATAGAAGGAAAGGACATCACGTTCGCCACGTTCCTAAAGGACTTACAAGACGCATTCCGAAACGACTTGGCAAAGCAAACGGCCAGAAGTAACCTGTTCACGATCCGCCAAGGAAAGGAAACAGCCGATGAATTCGTCAGTAGGTTTAGATTGGTGGCCGACGAAGCAGGATTCGACGACGCCGTAGCCCTGGAATACTTCCGCAGAGCCATACGCCCGGACTTACTCGAAATCGTATACTCCATGGAAACCCTCCCGACCACCCTGTCAGATTGGTACAAATATGTCATGCGCTTTGATGGCCAAAAGGAAGAAGCGACCTCGATCATATCACAGTCACCATTCCAAACGCATCAATGGTTCAAACCACGCCCGTTCCCAGCAGCCGCATGGCCAGGCCCCACCACGTTTGACAACTCAACATGGCCTGGACCTACTACGTTTAACCAAGTACAACCAATGGAGATAGGACGCATGTTCGATCCAACGGAGGTCTTGAAAGAGTACAAGAAGATACAGAAGGAAAAGGCACGGCTGGCGATTAAAGAGGTTCACTGGAGCGACGAACTCTCTCGGCCACGCGAAGACGAATGGGACTACTGCATGCTGACGAACGGAGAAATAGTTGGCTTTGAACCAGATGGTACTCCCTTCGATCCTAGG
Source organism: Heterobasidion parviporum (assembly GCA_002994785.1). Classification (NCBI taxonomy): domain Eukaryota; kingdom Fungi; phylum Basidiomycota; class Agaricomycetes; order Russulales; family Bondarzewiaceae; genus Heterobasidion; species Heterobasidion parviporum. The sequence continues at coordinate 97,949 of PDUQ01000021.1, forward strand.
TTTGACGATGGACACACGAACAGATACACAGTTGATGAAAACCTTGGCGAAGGATGGTGGGACTACATTAACGAATGGCTGGACTAGACGCTTACATCCGCAACGATGTAAAACTACACAGTCCGCGATGACAAAAAACTATGATGACTGTCATGAATCAGAACTGTTCGCAATAACGTTAAACTAAGACTCGGACCTTTGATACGTTACCTCCTGATCGTTCTGTTGTCTTAACCGATGATTAGCTTGATACGCATTCAGACTTTGTCACTTACCTTTGCCGTCTTGAAACCGGACGTTTAAACTGGTTGAACTTTATCCGTACCTGACTCCTCTCTTCCTGATTTGTACTTGCACGTCTTCTCATTTTCTTGACCCGGTTACCACCGGTTTTCCCTTGGCTCAGCTTGACTTCAGTTTCTTTTCTGATCCTGGTCAGCTCTCGCCACTTTCTTATCCGTCCGTGCTTGTCTTGTCTTGATCAAAGCGGTTGTATGGACACCTGTCTGTTCTTGATATCTTGCTCCCGATCTTACCGTCTTCTTGACCGTCGATTGGCCTTGTAGTTATCTTGACCTGATCTCTCTCTTTTGTGTTCGAATGTCCCGGCGCGTACATTCTAGAGTAGGGGGTAATGTTACGAACTGCCCTGCTTACATATGCTTACCTACATTTTCCATTCCTTTTCCTGAACCTCATGACCTGACACGTGACTCTTTCCCACGTTCCATATGCATACATTCAGCCTTGACACACGCTTTGGCTCCTTTATCTACCTGGTCCGTGCACTTCTCATCATGTATATAACTGGTCTTGTCCTAAGGGTTACTCCTTAGGTTATTCACCTTCGTCATACCTTGTGAACTGCTGCCTTCAGTCTTCACTTGAACCTTGACAGGTTTGATAGCTCGTCTCCTCTTCTTATTTCCTCATCCTCTTTTCTATTCGGCTTGTTGTTGTTGGTTGTTTGGTGGCTTGGGCTCATCTGTGCAGCACGTTCCTGACATTTGAATAACCTACCCCATAGCCCACTCCACTCTCTGTCCCGACCCGGCGCTGCCAGTTTCTACCGAACCCCTTTCCTGTTTAGCATTTCTCCACAGCAGAACAACGACTACCTATACACGGCGCTAGGCAGTCCCAAAAGACAAGCGCACGTCGACCGTAGTAGTTACTTTACACTTCTCGTGAACGGTTGGGAGATACCCTCTCATCAGGGGTCTCTTTAGGTTGTAGAATATCGCTGTCTGGTAATCAACCCAGCAGAGGTACAACCGACACAACTGCACTTGACGTTATATCACGTAACACCTGCACGCAGAAATAGACTATTTTATACACCTTACTGTACTCCGACGACTGGCCGGCTGACCGATCACGGTGCCGAAGAATTGGAAGGAAGGATTAACAGATCCACACCAATTATCCCTTTATCGACTCTGAGCTTCGTAGAGCCAGATTAACGCACGAAAAGAAAACCACGATGGTCGATAACACGTTCCTGAACCGCCCCTCCACCTTTGATGGAAACAAAGCAAACTTCGATTCCTGGATGATGTCCTGTAACCTATACATGCAGTATTATGCGGACCAAATCAAAACCGACCGTCAAAAAATCATCTTCTTGATCTCATACATGAGAGATGGGACGGCAGTACGCTGGGCACAGCATTATTACTCAACAAAGATAGAAGGAAAGGACATCACGTTCGCCACGTTCCTAAAGGACTTACAAGACGCATTCCGAAACGACTTGGCAAAGCAAACGGCCAGAAGTAACCTGTTCACGATCCGCCAAGGAAAGGAAACAGCCGATGAATTCGTCAGTAGGTTTAGATTGGTGGCCGACGAAGCAGGATTCGACGACGCCGTAGCCCTGGAATACTTCCGCAGAGCCATACGCCCGGACTTACTCGAAATCGTATACTCCATGGAAACCCTCCCGACCACCCTGTCAGATTGGTACAAATATGTCATGCGCTTTGATGGCCAAAAGGAAGAAGCGACCTCGATCATATCACAGTCACCATTCCAAACGCATCAATGGTTCAAACCACGCCCGTTCCCAGCAGCCGCATGGCCAGGCCCACCACGTTTGACAACTCAACATGGCCTGGACCTACTACGTTTAACCAAGTACAACCAATGGAGATAGGACGCATGTTCGATCCAACGGAGGTCTTGAAAGAGTACAAGAAGATACAGAAGGAAAAGGCACGGCTGGCGATTAAAGAGGTTCACTGGAGCGACGAACTCTCTCGGCCACGCGAAGACGAATGGGACTACTGCATGCTGACGAACGGAGAAATAGTTGGCTTTGAACCAGATGGTACTCCCTTCGATCCTAGGTTTGACGATGGACACACGAACAGATACACAGTTGATGAAAACCTTGGCGAAGGATGGTGGGACTACATTAACGAATGGCTGGACTAGACGCTTACATCCGCAACGATGTAAAACTACACAGTCCGCGATGACAAAAAACTATGATGACTGTCATGAATCAGAACTGTTCGCAATAACGTTAAACTAAGACTCGGACCTTTGATACGTTACCTCCTGATCGTTCTGTTGTCTTAACCGATGATTAGCTTGATACGCATTCAGACTTTGTCACTTACCTTTGCCGTCTTGAAACCGGACGTTTAAACTGGTTGAACTTTATCCGTACCTGACTCCTCTCTTCCTGATTTGTACTTGCACGTCTTCTCATTTTCTTGACCCGGTTACCACCGGTTTTCCCTTGGCTCAGCTTGACTTCAGTTTCTTTTCTGATCCTGGTCAGCTCTCGCCACTTTCTTATCCGTCCGTGCTTGTCTTGTCTTGATCAAAGCGGTTGTATGGACACCTGTCTGTTCTTGATATCTTGCTCCCGATCTTACCGTCTTCTTGACCGTCGATTGGCCTTGTAGTTATCTTGACCTGATCTCTCTCTTTTGTGTTCGAATGTCCCGGCGCGTACATTCTAGAGTAGGGGGTAATGTTACGAACTGCCCTGCTTACATATGCTTACCTACATTTTCCATTCCTTTTCCTGAACCTCATGACCTGACACGTGACTCTTTCCCACGTTCCATATGCATACATTCAGCCTTGACACACGCTTTGGCTCCTTTATCTACCTGGTCCGTGCACTTCTCATCATGTATATAACTGGTCTTGTCCTAAGGGTTACTCCTTAGGTTATTCACCTTCGTCATACCTTGTGAACTGCTGCCTTCAGTCTTCACTTGAACCTTGACAGGTTTGATAGCTCGTCTCCTCTTCTTATTTCCTCATCCTCTTTTCTATTCGGCTTGTTGTTGTTGGTTGTTTGGTGGCTTGGGCTCATCTGTGCAGCACGTTCCTGACATTTGAATAACCTACCCATAGCCCACTCCACTCTCTGTCCCGACCCGGCGCTGCCAGTTTCTACCGAACCCCTTTCCTGTTTAGCATTTCTCCACAGCAGAACAACGACTACCTATACACGGCGCTAGGCAGTCCCAAAAGACAAGCGCACGTCGACCGTAGTAGTTACTTTACACTTCTCGTGAACGGTTGGGAGATACCCTCTCATCAGGGGTCTCTTTAGGTTGTAGAATATCGCTGTCTGGTAATCAACCCAGCAGAGGTACAACCGACACAACTGCACTTGACGTTATATCACGTAACACCTGCACGCAGAAATAGACTATTTTATACACCTTACTGTACTCCGACGACTGGCCGGCTGACCGATCACGGTGCCGAAGAATTGGAAGGAAGGATTAACAGATCCACACCAATTATCCCTTTATCGACTCTGAGCTTCGTAGAGCCAGATTAACGCACGAAAAGAAAACCACGATGGTCGATAACACGTTCCTGAACCGCCCCTCCACCTTTGATGGAAACAAAGCAAACTTCGATTCCTGGATGATGTCCTGTAACCTATACATGCAGTATTATGCGGACCAAATCAAAACCGACCGTCAAAAAATCATCTTCTTGATCTCATACATGAGAGATGGGACGGCAGTACGCTGGGCACAGCATTATTACTCAACAAAGATAGAAGGAAAGGACATCACGTTCGCCACGTTCCTAAAGGACTTACAAGACGCATTCCGAAACGACTTGGCAAAGCAAACGGCCAGAAGTAACCTGTTCACGATCCGCCAAGGAAAGGAAACAGCCGATGAATTCGTCAGTAGGTTTAGATTGGTGGCCGACGAAGCAGGATTCGACGACGCCGTAGCCCTGGAATACTTCCGCAGAGCCATACGCCCGGACTTACTCGAAATCGTATACTCCATGGAAACCCTCCCGACCACCCTGTCAGATTGGTACAAATATGTCATGCGCTTTGATGGCCAAAAGGAAGAAGCGACCTCGATCATATCACAGTCACCATTCCAAACGCATCAATGGTTCAAACCACGCCCGTTCCCAGCAGCCGCATGGCCAGGCCCACCACGTTTGACAACTCAACATGGCCTGGACCTACTACGTTTAACCAAGTACAACCAATGGAGATAGGACGCATGTTCGATCCAACGGAGGTCTTGAAAGAGTACAAGAAGATACAGAAGGAAAAGGCACGGCTGGCGATTAAAGAGGTTCACTGGAGCGACGAACTCTCTCGGCCACGCGAAGACGAATGGGACTACTGCATGCTGACGAACGGAGAAATAGTTGGCTTTGAACCAGATGGTACTCCCTTCGATCCTAGGTTTGACGATGGACACACGAACAGATACACAGTTGATGAAAACCTTGGCGAAGGATGGTGGGACTACATTAACGAATGGCTGGACTAGACGCTTACATCCGCAACGATGTAAAACTACACAGTCCGCGATGACAAAAACTATGATGACTGTCATGAATCAGAACTGTTCGCAATAACGTTAAACTAAGACTCGGACCTTTGATACGTTACCTCCTGATCGTTCTGTTGTCTTAACCGATGATTAGCTTGATACGCATTCAGACTTTGTCACTTACCTTTGCCGTCTTGAAACCGGACGTTTAAACTGGTTGAACTTTATCCGTACCTGACTCCTCTCTTCCTGATTTGTACTTGCACGTCTTCTCATTTTCTTGACCCGGTTACCACCGGTTTTCCCTTGGCTCAGCTTGACTTCAGTTTCTTTTCTGATCCTGGTCAGCTCTCGCCACTTTCTTATCCGTCCGTGCTTGTCTTGTCTTGATCAAAGCGGTTGTATGGACACCTGTCTGTTCTTGATATCTTGCTCCCGATCTTACCGTCTTCTTGACCGTCGATTGGCCTTGTAGTTATCTTGACCTGATCTCTCTCTTTTGTGTTCGAATGTCCCGGCGCGTACATTCTAGAGTAGGGGGTAATGTTACGAACTGCCCTGCTTACATATGCTTACCTACATTTTCCATTCCTTTTCCTGAACCTCATGACCTGACACGTGACTCTTTCCCACGTTCCATATGCATACATTCAGCCTTGACACACGCTTTGGCTCCTTTATCTACCTGGTCCGTGCACTTCTCATCATGTATATAACTGGTCTTGTCCTAAGGGTTACTCCTTAGGTTATTCACCTTCGTCATACCTTGTGAACTGCTGCCTTCAGTCTTCACTTGAACCTTGACAGGTTTGATAGCTCGTCTCCTCTTCTTATTTCCTCATCCTCTTTTCTATTCGGCTTGTTGTTGTTGGTTGTTTGGTGGCTTGGGCTCATCTGTGCAGCACGTTCCTGACAGAACCGCCAACTTGTAGATTGTAAATTGTGCCGTCCTCAAGGTCAAGAATGTTGAAGTAATGTCCAGCTTCAACCCAGTTCGGTAGTGATTTATTGAACATGGTTCGTGTGCTTTGAGTTCATGTTACTACTGTGCATGCATGGTGGAACTCAGAACTCTTCATGAAGGCAACAAGCCGCTCATGATGATATTCAGACTCCAATTCTGCTTATCCGGTGATGCGCTTGCGATGGCTCTGCATGCGAAAACACACAACAAAACACACTACTAAACACGGGGTAGGTGGAGAGCTGACTTTACTAGAATATCGTAGGACCTTTGTGAGTTACGAGGCAGGGCGCAAGATATATACTACGATGTTGAAATATTGGGCAAGGTGATGTGGGGTCGTGTGAGGCACGTGTGGGAACTACCACAGCGGCGCTCGATATCGGGCGAGGTGATGCAAGATTATTCTCGCACGTGACGATAGCGATATCACTAGTGAGTGATTGAAGGACTTCAAGGGCAGTGACGAAGGCCCTGATGATAGAGATGATGGGAGTTAAATCGAGCGAGATGAGAGCTATGTCAATGTGGACGCGATATGAGCGAGATCTTCTTGCGAAGTTGAGCTCTAAACAGAGGGGTGTTCGAATCTGGTGTATTGCAGCATCATAAGTAGGTTTTTATAGTAAATCGAGAAAGGTAGAGTAACCACGAGCTCGTAAGGTAGAATGGGTCAATATTGCGCTAAGACCATAACATAGAAAGATAAAAGAAAACCATGTGCAGAGATACTCGAAGACCGCGAGGTTCTGTTGTGCCGCGGTAGAGAGACAAAGCAATATTCAGTAAGGAGGGGAATTGGCGAGACGAGGTGATTCTAGGAAGTGCGAGGAGAAGGGGATCACGAGACCTGTACTGTCCAATAGGCACGCTCGATAAAGCTCACTGCCATCCCACACCGCGGAGCTGCCTGCGGCGATGCCCTCACGGTCAACCTTGTCGAGGCATATGTCGAGAGCTTGGCGGCGTCACAGTTCGTGCGATAGGCTCGAGGTCATTGTGCAATAGGCTCTAGGTCGTCGTGCGGCCACATGGGAGAGGGACGAGCTGCTGCGAGGTGATGACTGAGGTGCTCAAGAAAGACCGCATCAGCCCACGACCGTGATATCACACTCGTGATGGACATCAGAGGGACTTGCGCTAGGCTGCGGTAGCATCCAGCGGTGACTGGGGTACTCCATGAGGTCAGCATGCTAGCGCTAATAGAACTCGAAAATGGGGGCCTCAGCACTTAGAGCGGTGGCGCGCTCATCACCAGAGCCTTTCAGCCTTACCGAACTCTTCGTTTAACAACATGGTATAGCAGCCCTTGAGTAGCATTCATGCTATATCTGATTGTCCCAGATGAACATGTAGAAGCTGTTTGTGAGAAATGACTTACCCATTACTCTGCGCACTAATATCCTGATCCTGTGAAGTTTGGTTTTCATGCAAACAGTGCGACATTAGCCAGCAGTCAGCCAGCCATCGTACATATCAGTCTCCCTACTTGGGATCAATGACAATATACAGTATGTGTTAGCACACCTTGAGGGGAGTCTTCTTAACTCAGAGGCTCTCATATGATCAAAAAAACTTACAACTATGGACTACAGAGGTTTCAGCGCCAGAGAAGGAAAGGTAAGCCTATTTTTCTGTGTTTGTAATAATAGAGGCAGAGTGCCATCTATACCGAGTCTACCTGTTATTATGGTGGCCAGGTACGTCGTTCTGGCTCTGCAACCTTGTTATCACTAATTCAGGAGAATGCATCCTGCCGCCTTAGCAAAGGAGCGGTTTTGAAATTGTGTTTACCACTCACAGAGCTGGGTTGTATTGCATTGTTTCACAGATTCATTGAGGAGCTCCCTCTGAACCCTGCTTTCATGAGCGCTAGAGCTTTATCCTTACTCCTGTGAACCGTATTCAGAAAAAGGTGGTAGCATTTACCATCAACAATTTCATCTACTGGTGGACATCCTGATAATACAGTGTACGATGATGGATCTCTGCACAGCAAATACAAATATTGTTTCAAATTTTATCAGCAAAAAGTTATGTCCTCGAAAATCAAGGACACCACAACTCATCTGGCATATTTGTTGCGTTCCGTGTTTCTGTGTTTCTGCAACGAGCTTCACTCTTCATAATCTTCCGTACATGAACAGTCGCAGCCTCTGAGACAATCCTCCCGATCTCAAATCGGGTTTACGTAAGAGCGCGCTCCAGGATGACTGAGACTGACGGAGAGAGCCTTTCGAAACCGTCAGTGTGCGACAATCTATAAAAGCACGATGCGGCCTCCAACGTGCATATCATCTCCCTCATCATTCCTTCAGCACTCACCCTCCTCAATATCCTCTGGATCTCTCTCCTTCTTCCTCTATTCATTCAACGTAAAGAAGAAATAGACATGGCCGCCGCTCAAGCTGCACAGATCACTTTCTACACTGCGAAGGTGCGTCCGCGTTCAGGCGACGAATGGTTCATTGTCGGAAAACAATATATTGACTGTGGAGTGGTTTGATTTCCGATGCAGGTCTGCCCTTTTGCCCAGCGGGTACGCCGTACTTGACTTCATGTAATGTGTTTGAGCGAGAGACTGATGCACTCGATCGGCGGCGTGCGTGGGTGCACAGGTTGAACTTGCGTTCGCAGAGGCTGGTGCACAGATCAACAAGTACCTCATTGATCTGCAAGCCAAACCCGACTGGTACGCTCCCAAAGTCAACCCCGCCTCCAAGGTACGCCATCCAGCCCAGTCCTCTTCCTCTCCTAGTTGCTCATATTGCCTTCACCTCTCAGGTTCCCGCAGTAGCGTACGGCGGGCCCGTGGTCCCCGCAGACCAACCCTCCCCAGAGAGCACCAAAATCGTTGAATCCCTCGTCCTCCTCGAGTTCGTCGCCGACCTCTACCCCAACGCGCAGCTCCTCCCCTCCTCCCCCGTCGACCGCTCCCGCGCGCGCTACTTCATCGACGCCGTCTCCAACAAAGCCGTCCCAGGCTTCTTCTCGATGGTCATGAAAGCCGAAGGCCCTGATGCGCTCTTCCGCGGGCTTGAGGAGATCCAGTCGCTGCTCCCTCCCGAGGGTGGCTTCGCCGTTGGCGAGAAGTGGTCGATTGCGGACGCGGCGATCACGCCGTTCTTGGGCCGCACTGATCTGCTGTTGAGGAACGACATTGGGAAGTACCCTGTGGGCGAGGGCCCGAAAGTGCATGCGGAGATCTTCCAAGGAGCGCGGTTCGCGCGTCTGCAGAAGTATTTCGCGGACGTGACGGCGCGCGAGAGCTGGCAAAAGACGTTCTTCCCCGTGCGTGTTTGTCTCCGACTTTTCTCCCGCGTTGCCTTTTATGGAGGAGCAGCAGTGCTAACTTGTATTGTGAATCTAGGACCACATCGTTGAGAAGATGAGCAAGATTCTTGCACGCCCGGCTCCGAAAGTCTAGATGGAATGACAGGGGAGATTTGATTATATGATTCACTGTACACGTATCCATGCACAATTGACATGTTCATTCCAATACCAAACCCCAGGCTTTGAATGACAGATGCAGAACATCAGAACATAATCGAAAAGAGAGTCGAACATCCATACATTGTCATGTATTGGTATAGCACTGACCCTACACGTATCGGAAGGAAAAATGACCCGTGATATTGATGGGATTGTGAACACAGCCTGAATATGTGGGGAAGATGAATAGCAATGAAAGACGTTGGCATCGCAGAATACACCACCTGAAGCAGGCATCGAATTCAATGGAGCCATACAGTGACCTCGGGTTGATCAAGGTAATAGATAGCCGTCAGAAATAAATATCATCCCATTGTTCAGCATTTACGAGTGATTTAGATTTGCAGTCATCAAGCTTTCCAAGACGGTAAAAGTGCCGCCTAGATTCTGAAATACTTACTACTTTTTAGAGAATTCGGAATGCTCCACCATGAACGCTTCAACATGAAAGGGTTTCAAGGGTCAGAGCCATCTCGATATTTACGGTTATTTGAGGTCTCGCACATCAAGTTGACAGTTGAAGTCGGCCTGCTGCCTCTTCCCAGTTGGTTGAACCGACATTCTCTTCAGTGAAGTGCGTAACAAGCAATTCTGAATCTTGAAGAATAATGTACTGTCATGGTGCTATAGTGTAGTGGTTATCACTCGGGATTTTGAAGTAAGTTTCCCGGAACCCAGGTTCGAACCCTGGTAGCACCTTCAAATGTACCCAATCAAATTTTCCAACCAGCTCCCAAGAGCCAAGACCAGGAAGGGATGTATTTTGAAATTTTGCTAGTTGAGTAGCGTTGGGAGTAGGTCGAAATGACTTTCAATTGTTTGTATGGTGGACGTCCGTCCAGTTGGAAATCAAGGCGAGCTATATGTACCGATGGTGTCGGTGTCCAGATCCCTCGAGCGTTAGAGTGTCATGCCAGATGTACATAGGCAATGCCAGGCTAATCGCCGCGCATCAAGAAGATTTGCCGGAATGCACTCTTCGGCCAGCTAAGGTTCTGCAGCATTTCTACATTCTGCTGTCATTGCTGACGGCGTTCTATATCCTAACTGCACAGTTGAGAGGGGAACCACTAAGCGAACAAAACAAATTGAGATAGACCTAGAATTCGTGCAAGCATCGAGTCGGGTGATATAGCGGGTGACAGGCTTAATACAGGGCTGTGCATTTGACTAACAGCGTTGCGCGAGGCAGATGACCGGGGTTGAGGGCGTCAGGTGAGTGTCGGTGCAGGGCAATGGGGAAGATTAGGTGCTCGTCGGAGCAGAGATTGCGCTATCGTGACCGGTTGACCTGTCGCAATAGATGGTTCGCTGGGGTTTTGCGGGGGGGAGGGGGAGATATAAGTATTGGGGGTGACGTGGATTGGGATTCCTTTTTACCACCTGCCTTTACTCACCTCCGCAAGCCTCTATAGCGCGCATTCTTCTGACGTATTATGAGTTCAGCCCTGTTCGTCTGCATGGGTCGAATTTGTCGTCGCGGTGTTCAGCGAACACCGTTTGCGCGGTACGTTTGTGTTCCCTATTGGCCTGGATCGTGATTGAAGCATCTAAATCAGCCCTCGGTCCTAGGCGCTACCTCTCGATCAGAACACTCGATGAGCATCTCTCGAGCAGAATCAGGCTGGGAGCAGCTGGGAGCGCACCATTGTCTCCTCGGGCGTAACACCCTCCGTGAGTTCTGGTCAATGATACTCCTGACCTCCACTAGCCTTTTCACGCTCAGTCCTCTAGTCATATAGCATGTTGTTCTGTAGTCGCATCGTCCGAGACCGTCGAGTGATGGACTTGCGGCGCACGACCGATAGTTGTGAATTTGTCCGACTTGAGATCTGTTCCTCATTAACCGGTGTCCGGTGTCCATCCAACGGCAGCCGTGCGGTGTTCCGGGGCGCGATGTGGGGCCCCGGCTTCTGCGACTCGCGATCGCCTTGTCACTGCGTCTCAGACGACTAGGAGTCGTTCGCCTTTACTTATCCCCACAGATCCGATCACATTTTTACTAGTTGCAACATGGCCACAGCTGGACCCTAGACGTCATTCGAACCTCGGACTTCTGCGCTGCCACGAGGCAAAGTCTCTTTCCTCTAGCAGCTTCCAGTTTTCTTTCGACGTTCCTTTCCCTCTCCGTTCGGTTGAGTCTTCGTCATCTCGGAGCATCAAGTGCCACGGTCTGACGCTCTGGCAGATGTCAGTTTCGACAAGGCCCGGTGAAGCGATGCGGATATCGCTGTCAATCTTCCGACCTATCGAGGGCGCAGAGTTCGACCTTCTTTCAGCCCTCGATCGTGTTTGGCTGTTGCGTCCATGAGCAAATGGCAATCACATCTGATGGAACTTTGCAGATGTGAGTGAGCAACTCGTTGCTGATGGATGCGCTATCCGCCGCGGCGCAGCGCTCTGATGTGCATCTCACAGGTCCCTTTCCGCATTTTCCAGGTAACAGGCAGTATACGTAGCAACAAGCCTGTATCCTGATGTCGCTGCAGCGGTTGCTTTTTCTTGCCCTCGTCGCGGACTTTATCCGGATCTGGGATATTCTAAGCGCATATTGCCATCGATTGATGGGTTTGGAATGCTGCTCGCGCCCAATGTTCAGGATCAACTTTTTTCACTCCCGCGGCTTACCGGTCAGCTATGATGCTTTATGGGGTGCAAAGGTGACATAGGCCCGCGAGCGGCGCGGACGGGACGGTGCGCTGGAACCCTTCATGGTGACATCAGGCTGCAGGTTTCAGGGTCTCTGAAGACTCTTTTATAGGGACCTGTACGATCTGAACACATTCGAGAAAGTGTATACAGAAACCTCAGCGTTTTACACCGTTCGCTAGCTCAAATGGCCTTTCCAGATCGGGTGCGTACTCCAAGTAAAATTGACCCGGTCATGCAATGTGCTCATGTCTCTTCGGATGCTCCACTAGAAGTGAAGTTGTTTACCGCTGTCAGCCGTCTGGTCCTCTTAGTCCCTAAGGCTCTTCCGTGGTCCACAGACGTAACGCACACGTATTCCAAGAGACGGAGAGGTAAGGCGCCTTTTGTGTTTGACCTTGAGATGACTGATCGTTTTTCATCACGTCTCTAGGTTCGAACTCGCTTGCCGGCCTTGACCGTGCGATCCTGTGAGCGCAAAGGACTGGCTGTGAGACCGAACCTAGGGGCTGTGGCACGAATCCTCAGGCTTGGCTGAGCATGGGTCAAGAGATCAGAACAGTGGTGTAACGAGAACCGCACGCCTCGAACACACGCTTGCCGAATGTCAATGCCGGGGTCTGGATATGGCCTTGCTCTTTGCTCGTTCACAACAGGTGTACTGATCAGTCGACAGCCATCTTCAACCCGATTGCTCGGTACCGTCGACAGCAATCCATACAATCGTGTTCCTATGTTGTAATTATGCCACCCAACTCTACCCATTCTCTCACACAATGGACCGTTTGTCGGTTTATTCTTTCTACACAGGGAGCGGCACTTGCGCCCCGGTCGGCACCGCACGCTTCTTTGCACAGTGTACCTTCCAGTGCCCTGGACATGTGGTACCTCCTCCGTGCCGTCGCTGCCTTCGCGACGTTCCAGTATGTCTCTATAGAATCGACGAGGCCCCACAGATGCTCTGAATATCTCTCATCCAATCTTCGCGGCTCCGCTCCAGTCCTTGTGCCTGGCTCTCTAGTGCTCGCTCCTCTGCACCTCTCGGCATGGTTCGGCATTCGTGCTGATCGCTCAGTCCATAAGGAAGTAGCCTTCACACACGATCTACACGCGACTGAGGCCTGCTCACTTGTGCGTTTCATGGGAACCACGCTTGGACATTAAGCGGTTGTGGAATATCACTCATGGTCTGGTCCATGGCGCATCCGATCCTTCGCGGTGTCCTGAACCGATCGTCTTCATCTTCAAGCGCAGCGCACGCAAATTTCTCACTGATGCGGCTCTCTAGATGCTGCGATAGACGCCAGCCGCGTACTTGATGTGTACCGTCCTCCGACCCACCTTTGAATCACCTGGACGCGCTCGCGGAAATGAAGCGGAAGCACCTCACTCGTTCCGCGCCGCACCATTCTGGTGACTATCACCTTCCTGGGGCATCTTCGAATTGGGGATGTCGTTCTGCATGCAGACAGTGTCCCCTTTCTCTCTGTGCCGGTCCCCCATCGCATACATATTTGGAGATGCCTTCTTCAGCTATATAGCTACCTCCCTGCTCAGCATGTCATTATAGCCGTCCGCGTCAGCGCTTGTAGCTCTTGCCTCACCGCTCGCGCATGTCTTGTCTAGTCATGGTTATTGTGACGTCGTGCTCCGAGTTGGACGGTGTCTCCACCTTTGCCGTTTACGGCGGCCCGGGTCCCTGTATGACTCGCCCCTATCTCCTAGATCGACAAGTTCTGTGTTTGTATTTTCTGTGTATATCTCTGCTTTCGACTAGGCCGCGCGCGACGTCCCTCGCCTCCCCGCCATTCCGCACAGAGAGTCACGTTTGGATGACCATTGTCGACGTCTTCGGGCTTCCTCCTTCTCACGAACGATTCCGCCTCGTGTCTGTGTATGTCTAAATGCCTCCACAAAGAACAGCAGAAGCCTGCGCGGTTTGGATTGGCATCGGCATCGGCTCTTCTACCCCACACGAAGCCGGTGTAGAAGATCGAGGCCGGATTGGGTTTAGGCGGGTCGAATGTCTATCTCTCTGTTCACTCACGTTACTGTGTCCAGATCGGGCGCAGACGCGTCTGCACTGACTCTTGCATACACGCGCACGTACGTACAGGCATGCGGTCTCCGGGTCCGCGAGGGCATAGAGCGGCCCTTGTTATGTTGCCGTGCTTGCCAGCCAGCTCAGCTATTCGCTCCCCTTCGTCCCTGATTTGTCGCCCCTTCGTCGCGTTATTGTCGAGGCTTCTGCAGTCGGGCGCCCGTTCGAGAACGCGGACGAGGTCGCGGTGCCAGGTTCCGCGCACCGACCTTTGTCGGACCAAGTACACGCCTGCTAGGACCGTAGGTACCACCAGTACCCTTTGCCTTCCGCCCCGCTCCGGCGACACCACTTTCCAACAGACTTCTCCAGATTCCCCCGCACTCTTAACTAGGCACGTGGCTTCAGCGGCACCCTTCGCGAAGGAGTCCGCGCTCCGCCTTTTGATGAGGTCTCAGTCCGGGTCTGACCCCTGCGCCACTGGAGACATGATGCACTTAGCGGCCGTCAAACGACGTGGGCCTTAAGTCCGAAAACGACCGCACGACTTCCATGCCAGATTCCATCGCGAGATCGACCAGTGCCACTTGGTTGACGCAGCTGGACGCCCGCGTCGACGAGCGCTTGTCCTAGGCAAACGCGGCCCGCGATCAGCGCCTGCATGTCTCTCGCATGTTGGTCCCGATGGAAGGTGTCCTCCATTCCATGTCTTTGATGTCCTTGGTTTCTGCTTTGAGCGGCGCAAGATTCTCAGATATTTCGAGCCCTCAAGCTCCGCGACCGCGCTGTCTCACTGCCCCCCTCCCCCCTTCTTGGTGTTCATCTTGAACTATGCGACGGGACCCTGTTTGCTTCTCAACTCGGATGATCGTACGGAGTTCCATCTCAGGTCCCACCAATGATCGCTCTCATGGCGTACTTTGCTCCACCGGCGTCCTCGCTTCGCATCTTTCTCGTCTGCGTATGGAACTGGCTCTTTGCTGTTCTCGGCCGACTGCCTCCGTCAGAAGCCCCATTCGCGCGCAGGAGAATGAACGCCCGCGAAGTCGATGTACGGCATCTGCTGTGAGCCATGGAGAAAGTCGGGTGGCCGGCTCGGTGCACCGTGGAGTCTTTGGGCTCACTGTCAATCTAGGGCCTGTTGAACGTGTGGTCTGCGTCTTGCGCTTCATCCGTTGATAATTGGCCATACCCATGCAGCTCGGGAATGGGGAAATGATTGGTGGGGGTTCAAGGACACTGGCAGGCCATGTTTTCTATAGGCAAAGACGAGACTGATTCGGACGGTTGATCTGAGGGGTGCTCTCTCGCCAGCAGCTAAGTATGCCGCAGCCAAGTATACCTGACGGTCAATCCAGCCCCCCGGTGCTACATCCTGCTATTTGATCCACCTTTCAAGAACGACATACATATGCACCACAGAAACGGGACAATCTGACAGCGCCTCTTTCCAATTCGTTTCTGCCGTCCACGGCACGTCCACGCCCCTTCCCCTCGTTCTCGAAACCACACGCGGCCCGCGCGGCATGCCATACGCACGCTCCAAGCCAAGTCCCTGCTCCAACAGCCGCCACAAAGGCAGTCGCATCCCCGCCGGGCGGCGAATTGAAAGCTATGTACAGCACGCTGGATATAGGCAAGGTCGACTTCCATTCGCTCGTGCACTCGTGCGCTACGCCCTCGCCCCGTCTGCGTGCGCGCGTACGTATGTGCGGACCAGAGCGCCGTATGCAAGTGCGCCTGTGAGATTCTGTGCGCGCGGCGAGGAGGCGAGGCGGGCGTGCCATTGGTGCTCGTGCACTATGAATAGGACGGGCGAGGCTGTGCTGACTGGATGAGCAGGCCGATCGCCTGTGCGCGCGCCATCCATTCAAGACGTCCGATCCGTCTAGGCTGGCCAACACGTTCGAAGGGGTCGCAGGCGGTCGCCTCTTTCTCGAGGTAACTTCCCAACATACTACTCTAAACGAACGATCCGTCCAATCGCGTCCTCCCGATCGCCCGTGCTAACCGATACACGTACCCCGCATCTACCTACGCGTCGTAAGGCGGGGCAGCGGGCAGCGGGCTGTCGCGGTGCCCACGGCCGCGCAAGCGTGCCTTGATTTGATGGGCCGCAGGCCGTCGCCGTGCGGGGGCGGGGTGTGGGGCCCGATCGGGACTCGGGAAATGGGGGAGGGCCCGAGCCGCGAGCGCAGAACGAGCGAGCGTGCGGAAATACCATTCCCAGTCGTCTGCGTTTGGCGTTGCGTCGATCGGCTCCAGTCGGTTCCGTGGGGTTTTCATTTCACGCGTCTGCGAAGTAGTAATATATGAGCTATTACGAGGGCCGCGCAGGGTCGAGCTGCTTATATGTTGTTGTGGGATGCGAAGGGGAAGCGTCGCGGGGTTAGGGCTTCTCGCCGTCGTTGAACACTGGAGCAGTGTAGTGGTGCGCCGTGTGCGCAGTACAGTATGCGTCGACCAGCGAACGCGTCTCACAGCGATGTTCTCTGTCTGCGCGCGCACGATTTCGTGATTGTGCTGGGTCACTCGTACAGTACACATGCGGGGCAGCGGCCAATGGGACGTCGGAGATCTCGCCCGCGCGTCGTCAATTATAATAGGCCCGGCAGATCCGTTCTGCCCGCCCCCATACACTCCCCATACTGTACTAGTGGTACCCCGCGATCGCGTACGATCGCGAGATGCGACGGCGGGCGTCAAATCACCGGTGACTCATGCGCACTCGGGCGGCTCCAGGCGCCGCGTCTTCGTGCTACGGGGGGATTCAAGGGCTCGCTTTCGTCCACGGGTCTCGAATACGAGTCTCGAGACCACATGCCGGCGGACGCTCCCCCGCCCTACCCTGCTCTGCTGCTCCTTTCCCTGCCTTCGACGTGGGAGCGTAAATCTGGGAGCATCGTCAGGCCGGAGGCCAGAGGCCTTGTCGTCGGCGCCGTCGGATCAGCGATCGCGCTCATAGGGAGCGCCGCGTTTCGCGCGGACCTTGCGCCCCCCCAGGGCTTCGCTGCGGGGCCCCGCGGCGCGAACGCCAAGTCGCGTAGACATCGTGCGGGTGTGGGTTCCGTAGCGCAGCGCGGCTCGCTGATACGGCAGTACGGATCGCTCACAAAGCAACGGGTCGCTTGGGTAGTAAGCGACGCACGGGCGCAGCGACGGACAGGCGGGTCGTCTGTCTGTTGCCGTTGTGGCGCTGGTCTCAGAGTGCTGTATCGGGCACCGTCGGTATCTCCGACACCGGGCGGGGCGGGGATAAGCCCGCCCTCGAGCACCGTTGCCTCCGCGTCCGCCTGTCGGGCGTGAATGACGTCGCGCGTCGCGGTGCCTCCAACACACTCCGTCCATCCGTCCGTCCATCCGTCCATCCGATCAGCCCCTATCCCATTCACTGCTGACCGACCGACCGACCGACCGACCAACGCCAAGCACACATGCGGGACGGCGGCGCGCAAGCTACGCTACGCGCGTGCGCATAGAGCCGTCGACGGCGTGGCGGCAGTGCCGCGCTGTATGTGTGCGTGCGCGCTAGCCTCGCGGCCGCGGCCTCCTGCGCGGAGGGATGTCGCGCCGGCTGGGGCGGTGCGGAGAGCTTGAGCTCGCGCCCCCCGATGCGGTGTCGGGCTGGTTGTCGTGTCCGATTCTGATTCTGATGGGGGTCGGCGCGCTGTCTCGGATGGGGGTGTGGACACGGACGTGGGCGCTGCGCGGGCCCCTGCATGCGTGCAACGGAGGGCGTGGCGAGGTTTGAGCGTGGGTCGGTCGGTAGGTGGGGAAACGCGTCGGTCGGTCGGTCGGTCGGTCGGTAGGTAGGTGCGTCGGGGGGGCGTCGAGCGGCATGTGCCTACCCAATGTATAGGCGTTGCGACGCACAGATGGCGGCTGCGGTCTCGACGCGTCGGGTGCAAACCCCGAGCCGCGCGGGGCGGGGCTTCGACCGCCTGCGCCCGCGCGCTTGTCGCCCCCTCCGCTCCGGGGGGCGCGGCGCGCTTCGTATGCGCGCGGGGGGTGGGCTCGGTTGGGCAGAGGGGAAGGGTGGGCTCGGACCAGACGCGTACGGATGCGTGTACGTACTGTGGTTGCTCAGATGCGAGCGCATTGCGTTGGAGGCCGTGGTCGGCGTTCAAAGCGGACGAGAAGCAGGCGTGATTTCC
The DNA here is from genome assembly GCA_002994785.1 of Heterobasidion parviporum. NCBI lineage: Eukaryota > Fungi > Basidiomycota > Agaricomycetes > Russulales > Bondarzewiaceae > Heterobasidion > Heterobasidion parviporum. Next base: position 116,039 of record PDUQ01000021.1, read on the forward strand.
AAACGGGACCCTAGACCTGCTGTTTTTCATTTCGGGTAAGCGGTGCACAGAGATGCGGACGCGGACGCGCGACGGGGCGCAGAGGCCTGCGGGGCCTATACGGAGGAGAGTTCGTGTAGTGTGGCGTCTGTTTGTTCGCGAGCGTGATCATGGAGACGGTGTGGGTGGGGAGGCGGGCGCGAAGTGATCGAGGGACGGGGATCGTGAGTGGAGGTGATCTGCGCTGGCGGGGCTCGGCGGAGAGAGCGGCGGATGGGGGAGGGGATGGTTGTGGGGGACGGGTCGCGAGGGCAGCGGATGAGAGTCGGACCAGTGGGTGTCGCTGACGATGGGGATCGAGGCGGGGGTGGGACGAGGGGTGGGGCAGTACTCGCACTGCGGGGCCCTGTGTTACGTGGGGGTGTGCGGGGTATGCGGGGCGTGCCTGAGGGGGAGACGAAAGGGTCGATGTCCGCGCCGGGGAGGAGGTGCGGGGGTGCGTGGACCGCGGGGACGGACCGGGGGCCGAGCGTATAACAGGGCTGGCGGGTGCCGGACGCGCCTTGACGGCCCTCGCTTGCCCTGCTCTCCCCTCCTGCTCCTGCTCCTGCTCCTGCTCCTGCACCTGCTCCTGCTCCAGCACCATCTCTCCTCTGTCTGCAGCGCACACCCCCGCCGTGCAACGCGTCCCGTCGCCGAGCATGTCCTTCTTCCCCGCCTCCGCATACAAACCCCAGATCCGCCAGGAAGGCTTCCACCTCCCGTCCCCGCCCCCCTCCAACCCGTCCCCCCGCCCAACAACAACGCCCCCTCCAACGCCTCCGCCGCCGGCCCGTTCGACCCCGCCCTCTTCATGCCCCACTTCCTCAACGACCCCTACGCCGCCCGCAAGGACCACGCACACAGCGGGCCCAGCATGGACTTTGGCGACGAGCTCGCCAGCCTCATGGCCCACTCCCCCCGCCCCCGCCCCCGCAGCACCACCACCAGAGCCACGAGCGCTCCACCCACTCCCCAGACACCGCCGACCCCCACCACGCCCCCAACCCCAACGGGAACGGCTACGACTCGGGATACAGGCACAACATATTCGACATCTCCGCGCCCTCCTTCTCCGCCGCCCACCACCACCACCCCTCCGCGTCCTCGCACAATCCGTTCTCCCTCCACCGCGACCTCCCCTCCCTCGCCCACCCCGCCTCCTTCGACCCCTACACCGCCAACCCCCCGCAGCACTTCAACGCCACCCTCCCCGCCCTCTCCTCCTCCCTCCGCTACGACCCGCACGACCCCTCTGCACCCTCCCCCATCTCCACCAACAACAACAACAGCAACAACAACAACAACGGCGGCCCGCCCTCGTCGTACCACGGCCTCGACTACCGCACGCACCACACCCCGTCCCCCGTCGGCGCCCTCCAACCGCACAGGTCGCGCTCGCGCTCCCGCGACACCGGCATGGGCCTCGGCGTCGGCATCGGCGCGATCGAGCCCCCGAGCACGCACGGCGGGCCCGCGCGCACGACGCGCGCCAAGCGCGGCAGCATCTCCTCGTCCTCGCCCCCGCGCGCGCACGCGCACGCGCACCACCACCACCACCCCCCGCACGCGATCCTCATCCCGGGCGCGCGCGCGTCCTCCGCCGCGTCGAACGGCGCCGCCCAGGCCGGTTCTCTCGGCGGCGGCGGAGGGGGGGGGTCGACGACGACGACGCCGACGCTGCCCGTGTCGCCGCTCTCGCTGCACGCGCTCTCCGTCTCGGGCTCGTCCTCGTGGTTCGGCCCCGCGTCGGCGTCGGCCAACGGGCACGGCGCGCACCACGGGCACCACGGGCACGCGCACCACGCGAGCGGGGAGTACAGCCTCCCGACGCCCGAGAGTCTCGGCGGGTTCGCGGGGTTCGGCGGCGGCGGCGGCGGGATGGGCGTGAGTCCGAAGGAGCTGGGGAGTATGGGGAGTATGGGAGGGATGGGAGAGAGCCCTGGGGCGGGGATGGGGCATGTGGGCGTTGGGAGCGTTGGGAGCGGCGGGGCGGATCCGGTGTCGAAGCAGTGAGTCGCCGGTTCCGTTTGGTTGTTGCTTTCGGTGTGCGGGCGAGCGGGCGAGTGTGCGATCCTTGATCGTCGATTTTTCGGATTTGGGATTTGGGATTTGGGAGTCTTTTATTTCTTTTATATTCTATTCCATCTTCCTCTTCGGGCGATCGCTGATCTCCCTCCCCCTTCCCAACCCTTCCCCCTCGTCTCTACTCTCCCTCCCGCCCGCCCGTCCGCCTGCGCAGAGCGCTCCTCGCGAACGAAAAAAGGCGCCGGCGGCGCGAGTCGCACAACGCGGTCGAGCGCCGGCGGCGGGACAACATCAACGAGAAGATCTCGGAGCTCGCGACGCTCATCCCCGAGGCGCTGCTCGATCCCGGCGGTGCGTGTCTGCTCCTCTCCCTCTCCCTCCTCTCCAATTCCCCCCCACTCCTTCTTCCCCTTCTGCTGTGTTGTCCATGCGCGCCGTGCTTACGCGTCCCCCCCCCCACCTTGACTTCAACGAACGCAACGCACGTGCAGCCGCCGCGACGCCCACCTCGCCCACAGCCGAAGACGTCCTCTTCGGCAACCTCTCCCCGATCGCGAGCGCTCCGCCTGGTGCCCCCGGCGCGTCCGGGTCCTCGGCGTCGCCCAAGGATGAGGACGGCACGCCTGGCTCCGCGCCCGCCACTGCCAGTGCCGCGAGTGCGGCGGCAGCGGCGGCGGCGGTGGACGGGGCGGTCAAGGCGAACAAGGGGATGATATTGAGGAAGAGCGTGGATTATATACGGTGCGTTCGTCGTTGGCGGGCCGGCGCCGTTTTTTTCGTTGGCCGATCGGTCGGTCGGTCGGTCGGTCGGCGTGTGGGTCTGCAACGGGCGCTGACGGATGTGTTTTTTTGTTCTTCCTCGGTGTGGTGGGTGTTGCGGTTGCGGGTGTTGTGGGGATTCGGGGGCGCGTGTGTGCGTGTGCAGGTACCTCCAGCAGCTCGTCTCGGCGCAGGCGACGCGCAACCGCGAGCTCGAAGCGCAGCTGCAGGGCCTGCGGCAGTCGCAGTCGCCGCACTCTCGCTCGCACCCTCAGTCGCAGTCGCAGTCGCGCACGAGGACGCGCGCGGGGTCGAAGGACGGCGAGGAGGACATGATCCTGCACGAGGAGGTCGCCGCGGGCGCCGCTGGTGCTGGTGCTGGTGCAGGTGCTGCTAACGGGCGCGGGCACGGAAGGGGCGGGAAGGGCGTGCGCGGGAAGCGGTATCGCGGGGAGCTTGCGGGCGTCGTCGAGTCTGCAGAGGGCGAGGGCGAGGGCGAGGGCGACGAGAGCGGGGAGAGCGGCAGTGGGCACGGGGTGGCGGAGGGAGAGGGCGAGGTGGAGGATGTGGACGCGATGGACGTGGAGGAGGGCGATTTGGAGATGGCGGATGGGGATGAAGAAGGGAGCGCGAGCGCGAGTCCCGGTGGGATGGGGATGGACGAGGACGGCCCGGTCGGGGCGGGGGCTGTGGAGAGGGGGCGGAGGCGGGAGAGGGAGCGCGGGGTGAAGGTGAAGGAGGAGGAGGGCGGCATGCGGTCGTAGGGCGTGGGCTGTCTCTGTTGGCGCGCGCGGTGGATGGATGGATGGATGGATGATACCGCCCCCGTTGTCGATACCCCCGAGCCCGCCTCCCCGCCTGTGTCCGCTGTCTGTTTTCCGCCTCCGTTTCTTCTCGCCCCGCACCCCGCACCCCGCACCCCACGTTCGTACTACCCCACACCCCCGATCGAGCGAGTTTCGCACGCCTGTTCCCGCCGTCGCCGCCACCACTTCCATCATTACAAACTCGACGCCGCAACAATCAACGCAACGACGGTACCTCCCTCCCCCCCCAACTTCCACTGCACCCGAGCAACAAAACCGCCCTATCCCCCCCCTTCCTCCCGCTTCCCAGCCCGCGTCCGCGCGCCCCGCGCGCCCTTGATCTCCGCCTCTTCCGCTTCTCTCGTTCTCGTTCTCGTTCTTTCTCTCTCTCTATGCGTCTCGGTCTCGGTCCCAGGTTTTCTTTCCCTCGTCCTCGTCCTCGACGCCGTCGGGCTTCGTCGTCGTCGGCTTCTTACTCGCTTCGCGAGCTCACACACTCCGATTCGACTCGGCTTCATGTCGTCCCATTCTCGGCACAAACGCGCGACGCAACTCGGTCCCTGATCATTTGTATAAGTACTACTGGCTACTGGCCCCTTTCGGCTTTGGGCCCCTCGCCCCCGCCTCGGTGGGTTTGGCTCTCGCCTCGTTCACGTTTTGTTTGTCTGTTTCGGTTTTCGTCTCGTCTCGTCTCGTCTCGTCTCGTCTCGTTCGCGTCCTCATCACGTACTGATGACTCTTATTGATTCCCATCGTCTCGTCTCGTTTCGTCTCGCCTTTCTCCTCTTTCACGACCGTAATGCCACGACGGCGGCGATGGGGGTCGCAGCGGTCCCCGTTACTTCATTCACTCGAGCATTGACTCGTATCATTTTCTCACCCACGCTTACTGTGTGATTGCGGTGTACTGTACGATCTGATCTGACCACTGACCACATACCTACCCACCTACCTACCTACCTACCTCCCTGCCTACCGACCTGTCTACTACCCCCTTTACCATCCCGTACCCAAAACAACGAACGAACGATCCGGTGTATACGTACGTGTCGACGTGTCGCGCGAAAAATGTATCATTAATGCAATGCATAATATATATGCATGCGGCGTGAAGCTCGTAATCACCATCGTAATCACTGTGCACGCGCGCCGACGAAGCAGAAGGCAGGAAGGAGGGAAGGAAGGAGGGAGGGAAGGGGGTGGGTGCTTTCTGGGGCGGTGCGTAAGTAGGTTAGGCGCGAGGAGGGCGCAAGAGGCGCTTCGGTGCTCCACGTCTCCGGACGACGCTCCGCGCCGAGACGCGAAGAAGGGAAGGAAGTCCGCCGTCGAGTCATCGAGGCCTCCTTCGCCCTTCGCGGCACGAGCGCCGCCGCCGCCGCCGCCGCCGTCGGCGTCGTCGTCGTCGTCGTCATCGGTGGGGTCGTTCGCGGGGGCCCAGCGCCCGCCGAAGCGCGGGGAGCGTCCGAGTCCGTGTCGAGGACGCCGCGCGCGAGAGGCAGGCAGGCATGCATGCAAGCGAGGCGAGGCGGCTGGAGAAGCAGACCCTCCTCGGGGGACGCTGCGATCGTCGAAGCCCGGAAGAAGCGCGCCCAACACTTACGACACCCCACTCGCGCCTCGAGGCCCTCGGGGGCTGCGCAGGACGCGTGGCGAGTCGAGGAGCGGCGCGGCGCGGCATGGAATGGAAGAGAGCGGGGGAGGGCACCGGCCGAGCACTTCCTCCCGAATAGCCATACTTACATTAGTTATCGGAGAGCGCGTTCACACACGCACGGTGTGTCCGGTGGGTGGTGGGGCGCTTCGCCGCTTCGAGGCTTCGAGACGCGGGGCGCACCGCGATCGCGCGCTGACAGGGTTGGGCGCCCGGAGCAGGCGTACGCGGAGAAGACGCAGAGGCGCTGTGGGTGCTCTTCGTGACCGTGCGCCGAGTAAGGAGTGTGTCATACGTGTGGGGACGGGCTGGCAGCTCAGCAGTACGTAGGCGGCGAGGCCGCGGCAAACGAGGAGGCGCTGCGGGCGGGCGGACGGAGTCCGAACAGCGTCCGCGCCTGCGGCCGTAAATACGACGATGACGACGATGGCGGCGGCGGCGGCAGCCAAGGACCGTCATCGAACATCAAAATCAGGATATCGACAGATGCGCCAGGGATGGGCAGCGTCCGTGCCTCGCGGGCGCTGGCACCGGTGCATAGACCCAGGAAGACCCAGTCCGAGCCCAAATCGAAGGTCCCCATCAGAAGCCGCGCAGGCCAGAGGAGCGCGGGCAGATGGGACCGGACAGACAATAGGGGCGCGCGCACGCGCCCGTGATAATGGCTTCGCGTCTGTGCTTCGCGCTTCGGGACGCCGGGTATGGGATAGGGCCCGCTGCGAAGGCCCAAGATGCGCGATGCCCATTGCCCTCTGGTAAGTATGGGAGCTGACGTCCCTTTGTGGCAGCGTCGGGCGATGATCTGATGCGTGCGTGCGATTGGACGGAAGGCTGCGCTCGTCAGCGACGCATTACGTTCGCGGTGTGAGAATCCCCGGCGAGCGTTGTAGCGACGGAGAGAGTTTGATTCATGGGGTGCCCTGGGGTACTGACGGGAGCATACATTGTAGGATGTATATGCTGCTCACGATCAGAACGCTGATCCACCAGGGACACGGGTGCTGTGCTCGGTGAATTCGCGGTCTGGGAAGGAAGGGAGAGGCCAAGGCACTTCACTAAGCAGGTTAGGCTGGCGGAAAATGCAGGGGAGCTGGCCAAGGCTGGCCACTGCTAGAAGAGCCGGGCTTGCCGCACAGCTCAAGCCAGGCTGTCTCATCAGACATGCTATGACGCTCGTCGGGATCCGATTCAAACTTCAGAAACCGAGAAGCAGAAGAGGCAGAAGAAACGTAACTTACCATAGCTTACCATGCTCGCTGTATCATCAATCGATCGTCCACCGCGCGAATCCAATATCGGGCATATCGGCAAACAAATCAGCGCTTCTCTGCGCCCGCAGCAATGTCCTAAGAGACCCCACACTGCACCCATAGCCTGTCATAGAGTTTGCGAAGTGCGTGGCAAACCTTAGCGTTTCTCATGGTAGGCAAGGTGAAGCCTGAAGACTTTGGGGGACTCGTGGATTCCACGCCTTCGGAGGTGTGGGGAGGGGGCAGAGTCCGACCAATGGTAAGCAGCGGAAAATCAATATCCGAGCCGGTCCCGTTTGACGATGTGCGCCAAAACCGACTCGTCCGAACAAAGTCTGCATTGATTGCGCTTTCGGCCTAACATCGCGCGCAGGGGCACGTCGCGTCTTTGGTGAGAGCGGACGAATAAGGAGCCCACACGACCAGGGACACGCCATCCGGTGTTCTACCGTAAGTAAACCCAGAAAACTCAAAGGCGCGCGACAAGCGAGATGCTGAGACTATGAAGCCAAAAAAGGCAACACGAAAGCATTCCCATACCCAAGAAGGAAACGATCATGGATGAGCGAGCAACTTTTATCCTTCGCACTTTCCGCATGCTTTCTGTCCAGTGCGCAGGTAGAAGCGAGGGGCCTGTCATGGAAAGAGTGAAGGTTGAAACGGATATAGAGCGGATCCGAGACTGGTCCTGTTTGATTTGCTGCGCGCAGACCTGAGGCAACGGACGTATTTCACAGCACCCAAACGAAAAGGAAGGTCCACCGCAAGCCGCATCAGAACACAGCTCGGAATGAGGCTGATGCTCAGAGAGAACAAGAAAGGAACGCGCGAGTCGGTGCAATGTTGGCCTCCAACAGGATCCGGTAACCGGCCGCCAATCGAACAGAACACTCGACACTCCAGTTCAAAAATATCAAACTGAGGGCGAAAGTTCGGGGCGCCTCGCCCGCGGCCACGGACCAACGGTTATCGACGCAGATGCGAGGCACAACGCTCCCCTACATTCAGAAACCGCCCCGCACCGAAGGACCCAGATCTTTGGACCATTGCGCCCGAAATGGAGGACGGTTGCGCCCTTCGTGCGCGAGTGAGCTGAGCCGCCATCACAGCGTTGAGATGAGACGGCCCGCGAACAATCACAGGATTGGGACGACTTTGCCGAAGAATGCCAGTACCCTGCACACACACCCTTGCGCGCTCCATTCACCGCCCTTGCAGGAATTTAAATTCGGAATTGTATGTGGAACAATTTGCCATAATATGTACTCACCTTACGTCGTTGGTCTCCAGGGTTGACGGAGGATGGACTCTGAATTACAGCCCATTTCATCAGCAGACGACTCGGAAAACATGTGCGCAGAGCAGCATGGCATGACAGGCCGCCGTGCGCGGAGACGATATTCAGGGATGAGTACCCCCGGTCCCTTCCACTGAGCGCACTGCCGCCAACGGATCATCTGGGCCTATAGCGTTAAGCCCGCAAGGCGCGAGGTAAGGGCGATTCTGCGAACGTCAGGTTGCCGGATATGGGTGATGTGCTGGATAACTAGGCGTCTCAGTGTTTGGGGGGGGGGCTGAAGAAGATGGGGGAACGTGATGCGGGGTCGTACGGCATGGAAATGTGGGGCAATTTGAAGTGTGTTTCAAATTCAGGGGCAAAGAAGCGAGATCGGTGGATTCGTGCGGGGCATCGTACACCCAGTTGTACGCGTGGAGAATGCTGTTTCTGTTACATAAATGGCAAAGGCCAGCGAACAAGCAAAAGTGCCGATGGTGGACGCACAGCGGGACCGAGTCTTTCTGCCAGTCTACGATGTGGTCTACGGGCCGACGTTGAGGACTGGGACTCCGAAAACCTGCTCGTGAATAGGGGCGAAGAAGCCCGAGGTGAGTTGAAAGATGGCCTTGGACGCTACGATAGGGATTGCACTGACTAACTTGGTCATCCGATGTGGCTCCCGTTGGGCCACTCAGCATTTTGAACGCACTTTGCCAAGACTATCTGGGCAGTGCGCGGCTGTCGATGAGAGCACATTCAGGCTTGACCAAGCCAAAAGCATGAGTATGAGGAGTTCTTTACGAAAATTAAGCCTATACCATATCACCCAAGCCGCCGGCCGTCCCCATGAGGGTTTTTCATTGCTCTTTAGGTCGGCAGAATCGGAGGCTAGGCATCTGGTTTTAAAAAGGTATTGCTTCGGGTCTTCAGAGAGGTTCCAGACTGAGCCACGGGCCAGTCAAACCCTGTGATCTGTTATCCTGTTTTTCCGCCGATATATTCGACGAAGGCTGCACACCAACAATCGCAGTTGAATCAGTGTTCCCCAGGTGGTCGAGATACGTTCGCTGACCATCGTGCCTATCCTTTCATGTCGGCGTGGTCTACGGTCCCATATAACCTGACCTGTCAAGTCAAGGTTATTCAAGCCCTGACGGCCTGACTTTTTGTTGATATGGAGAGAGATATCGACTAGCAAAGTGAAAGACAGTAGAAAACATTTCGACGTGTGGCGTCTGCCAGTGATGACGCGGACTCACTGCCCAATCACGAGACCGTGTTCCGACTCCACGTGGCTCTCGAGGACTTGAAAGCCTGGTCACCCAGTCGCACCACACATCTTGCAGAATGCCGGCTACCGTACAAGAATATGCTGGAATCATCAGTAAGCTCATACATACCCATCGAGGATGATGGTTGGAAGTTAACCATGGCAGCGCCTGACTATCAGCCAGGACGCACACTACATACTGTTTCACGAGAGCGGGAGAGGACGCAGGCGCAGAAAGCACGTCACCCTGCTATTTATCGTCCCGCGGACATGTGTATGTAAGTTACAACGGCTTCAGTTTCTCTTAGACATGGCCGCACTGATATCGCAGCCGCTGTCACCACCAACGCCCACCTGATCCCTGATCATGGTCATCTGTCGGGCACGCGCCACCCTCCCAGGAAATGAAACGACCTCCGTTTCATCATCTGTCGTATCCGTCGTATCCGCAGGTCTCGTCCCGGAATGTGCGTGCTTCCGAGCACCATCCGTGAAGCGTACTATCCACCAATGGCGCGCAGTGTGATGGCAAACTTGTCCTAAAGACGGCTCTTCGACGCTCGACTCAGAGCAATGAATAATAAACAGAAGAGCTAGATTCTGGCGAAATGCGAAGCTGACAACCGTGTCATCTGAGCAAGACACGTAGGGTGCTTTGGGCGATCACGGTATGCGTCATCTGCTAAACTTCATCAAGGCGCGCTAAACAAGATCCTAACTGTTCCAGCGTTTCGTTCATATCTATCCATTCGGACAACGAATTGAGTCCTGTTCATCAGCGTAGACGTTGCTTCCATCGACAGCCAAGGATTTATTTGAGAAAATCAAGCGATTGGAAGTTAGACTGCAAGTTTACTTGATGACTTGTGTCAGGAAGGAGCAGTCTTCAATGTGGCAAGACCGGCCGTGCAGAATTCGTCATGGTCATGTCGAACCTGGAAAGTGCGTAGTTGGTTTTCAATGTTATGTGGATTATTCTAAGCTTGTCTTTGAACCTCCTCAGATTGCGCACCGTTTCCATTCAGACGTCTTGGTCTACTTGATCAGTGATAAAGCAGTGAACCTACTTCTTTTGTCTAGTCAGATGCTCACTGAAAGCAAACTTTGAGATGCACGGGCCAATCTTCAATCGCTAGGTGCGACCCAACGCAAGTATACACCGCTCGTCTGACCTGGCTGATCTTCTCTCTGGGAGCGAGGCCCATCCATGGCCCTGTACACGACGTAGCAAGATATAGCTACTTATGACGCGTATGCTACATGTGACCCGATAGTTGCATCACATGTATGCAGTGATGGGGAAGCTCGTCCCGTGTGAAAATCCCAAGGACTCACTGTCGCCGTTGCGCTATGTCTTTTACAGATCTCCGACAAGACATGCCATCTCCAGCGCGCAGAGATGCTCCGTTACCCCAGCCATTATCGTCATCATCGACACCCATTCACCTCCCCGGTGCTGCTTCTCCTTCCTACTTCCCTTCGCGCTCAGCTTCGCAAAACGCTGCGACGCTGCAATCCATGGCTGGCGGAGATCCGCAGGGAGAGAGACAGTTCACCGTGTCTGATGCCATCGGTTATATGGTCAATGTGAAAGACGAGTTCCAGGAGAGACCGGACGTGTACAACCTCTTCTTGGACATCATGAAGGACTTCAAGAGCCAGCAGTCAGTGTCTCTGATCTCTCTCTTGTCCTTCTCATCAACAATTAAATTTCAGGATCGACACTCCCGGTGTCATCGCCTGTGTGTCATCGCTATTTCATGGCCACCCTTCTCTCATTTCAGGCTTCAACACCTTCCTTCCTGTCGGCTACCGCATCGACGTTGGTTCTGATTCTCACTCGTCCGAATATATCACCGTCACCACGCCTTCCGGCACTGTCATGCAATCTAATAACGATCCTAACGGATTCTCTGAGCCTCCGCCTGGCAGCGGCCACATGGAACCAGTGGCCTCCATGCACGCCCAACCCGTCCCGAGCTTCCAACAAGAGCCAACGACCTCCATGTACGCCCAGCCCGTCCCAAGCTTCCAACATCATTTGGGACCGCCATCCTCACCCGGAGAGCAAGGCCGTATCGGAGGAGAAGCTGAGAGACCTAACCTATTAGGTTTAGCGATGGATTATGTGCAGCGCACCAAGACACGTTTCAGCGACGATCCACACACCTACCAACAGTTTCTCAAGATCCTCTCCACCTACAAGGCGGGCACCAACAATGTAAGCATTCTACTGCGCCTCTATATCTATTCTAGGTTGACTACGACTCCGTGCTGACTCCCTGTGGAGGAGGCAGAAGTGTATGCACAAGTCAAAGAGCTCTTCAAAGATGCTCCGGACCTGTCGCTGGCGTTGCGCGACTTCCTTCCACCCCCGACAATCCCCCCAAATGTATGATCCGACAAAAGACCTCCCTACCGTGCGATTTTTGAGGCCTGCGGCGCTGTTTTCCTACCGTGTAGAAATCTAACCTCATAGACATAGTCTTTCATTACAGTCGCTTTTTTTTGGATCAAGGATTTATATACCGCACAGCGCTAGCCAGGGAAGGTCGGGACGTAAGAGCTACAAGTACGCCACAGAACGTGACTGCTCGTGGCTCAGCTAATGCCCAGAAGGCTTCTCTCGAAGAAAGAAGTACCTATTCTGTCATTACAGTCGTTTGCGATACAGTGTAGTGGTAGTGTAGCTAGAAGCCATCCTCTTGATGCGACGCGTGTGGCACATGTGACCCACTGGTCTCATCACGTGTATGCGGTGATGGGGAAGCTCCCTTCCTCGTCCCGAGTGTGAAAAATCCAAGGACCCACTGTCGCCGTTGCGCTGCGCAGTGCGCCGTGTCTTTTACAGATCTCTGTCGACGCATGGATCGGGGCGAGATGAAGACGGAGGCCATGCAAGGACCGCTGGATCCCGCGCTCGATCACAAGCCGTCGCAGCCGCCCGAAGAGCCCCCATTAACCGTCGCAAACCCAGCGAAAGACATGCCATCTCCTGCGCGCAGAGATGCTCCGCTTCCCCAGCCATTATCGTCATCATCGACCCCCATTCACCTCCCCGGTGCTGTTTCTCCTTCCTATTTTCCTTCGCGCTCGGCTTCGCAAAACGCTGCGACGCTGCAATCCATGGCTGGCGGAGATCCGCAGGGCGAGAGACAGCTCAACGTGTCCGATGCCCTGAGTTATCTGGACAATGTGAAAAACAAGTTCCAGGAGAGACCGGACGTGTACAACCTCTTCTTGGACATCATGAAGGACTTCAAGAGCCAGCAGTCAGTGTCTCTGATCTCTCTCTTGTCCTTCTCATCAACAATTAAATTTCAGGATCGACACTCCCGGTGTCATCGCACGCGTGTCATCGCTATTTCATGGTCACCCTTCTCTCATTTCAGGCTTCAACACCTTCCTTCCTGTCGGCTACCGCATCGACGTTGGTTCTGACTCTCACTCGTCCGAATACATCACCGTCACCACGCCTTCCGGCACTGTCATGCAATCTAACAACGATCCTAACGGATTCTCTGAGCCTCCGCCCGGCAGTGGCCACATGGAACCAGTGGCCTCCATGCACGCCCAGCCCGTCCCGAGCTTCCAACACCATTTAGAACCACCATCCTCACCCGGTGAGCAAGGCCGTATCGGAGGTGAAGCTGAGAGAGCCAACCTAGGTCCAGCGATGGATTATGTGCAGCGCATCAAGACGCGTTTCAGCGATGATCCACACACCTACAAACAGTTCCTCGAGATCCTCTCCACACATAAGGCGAGCGCAAACAATGTAAGTATTCTACATCGTCTCTATATCTGTTCCAGGTTGACTTCGATTCCGTGCTGACTCCCCGTGGAGCAGGCAGAAGTGTACGCACAGGTCGAAGAGCTCTTCAAAGATGCTCCGGACCTCTCGCTGGCGTTCCGCGACTTCCTTCCAGGTGTAGGGATGAGACCCGAAGACGGTGACGATTCCATGATCCAAGGCGTACTTGGGAAAATTGGCACACCAGTCATGGGCGCTGAGAGTTCACGATCGACGAAGCGAAAACCAGCTGAAGCTCCACCATCCTCTGTGCCGGCGAAGCGTAAGCGCAAGGCGGGGGATAAAGACAAGGACAAAGACAGTGTAAAATCAGTCGCGTCGAAGGTGAGCCGCCTCGCACCGCCTTCGCCATGTGGCTAATCGTCCACGAGTCGAAGAAAGCAAAGCAGCTGCAAGCGCCGCCCATGGATGCGTCAACATCATTCTCGCAGTACGCCACATCGACCGCCCCGCCCTCTCCGCGCCGGTCCATACAAGCCCACCACCCACATCCGCACGTCCAATTGCCGCCCTCGCCTCCAGCGTACCGTGCACCAGTTATGTCCGCGTCCAACTCCATCAACACAGCCGCCGTAGGCTCCGACGAGACGCAGTTCTTTGCACGCGTCCGGCGTGTCGTCGACTCGCGCGAGTCATACAACGAGTTTTTACGACTCATCAATCTGTTCACGCAGGGCTATATTGATCGTGCGCGCTTGGTCCGCGAGAGCGTGTATTTCCTGGGCGACGGAGAGTTGATGTATCAGCTGAAGGAGATCTTGGGGTGGGACGAGGTACAGGACAAAGCTGCGCTCGCGCGGGAACGAGATGAGGGACTTATGCCGGGAAGACCGTTGGGCGTGCTGGACAGGCCGAGCAAGGAGGAGTTGAACATTCGCCACGGGAGTTACAGGCGCCTACCTGCAGATGTGAGCATTTTTCGTGTCGGTTCGAGCAGGCGTGGTTCTGATGTATGTGCGTGTAGGATATTAACGTGCAATGTTCCGGGCGCGACGAGATGTGCAAGTCGGTCCTGAACGACGAGTGGGTGTCGCACCCTACGTTCGCGAGCGAGGACTCTGGTTTTGTCGCGCACAAGAAGAACATCTACGAGGAGGCGCTCCATCGCTGCGAGGAGGAGCGGCACGAGTATGATTTCCACATCGATGGTATCGTGAAGACGATCAGCATCCTCGAGCCGATCAACAACAAGGTCATGCAGCTCGGTCCAGAGGAGCGCAATGCGTACAAGCTCAAGCCAAATTTTGGGGGCTCTGGCAAGGCTATCCACCAGCGCATCATCAAGAAGCTCTACGGGCGCGACGCTGGGCTCGAGGTCATCCAAGCGCTGCAGGAGACACCCGCGCTCGCGGTGCCGATCGTGCTCGGGCGGCTCAAGCAAAAAGAGGACGAGTGGAAGCGCGCGCAGCGTGAGTGGAACAAGGTCTGGCGCGAGGTCGACGCGCAGAACTACAACAAGGCACTCGACCACCAGAGCATCGCGTTCAAGGCGGCCGACAAGAAGGCGCTCACCGCCAAGGCGTTCGTGAACCAGATCGAGGCCGTGGTGGAGGAGCAGATGGCGAAGCGCGCGATGCTCGTCGACCCGCTGTTCGCGCGCACGCGGCCGAAGCACCAGCTCGAGTTTGCGATGCCCGACGGCGACGTGCTGAAAGACGTCGTGAAGCTCACGTTCGCGTACTTCGCGCGCATACCCGCGCAGCAGACGCGCGTCGACGCGGAGAAGCGGCGATGGGTTGAGACGAGGCTGTATAATATCGTCCGCGCGTTCTTCATGCTCGGCGACGAGTGGCACCAGAATTCCTCTGCGAAACAGGGGGCACTTGCGCGGGAAGAGGAGGCGGCGAGCTCGGTCGCTGAGGCGGACGGGTTGAACGGCGCGAGCGGCTCGCATGGAGGCGGCAGGAACAGGATCGCTGGCGGCGTTTTTACGGGTGATTTGCGGAAAAATCTGTTGAAGAGCGAGCAAGCCAAATCGACGCGATCGCAGACGCGGCCACTACAGTCGCCTGCAGGGTCTCGGCGGGCATCGCCCGCGCCGTTGATGCCCTCCGAGGATGATATGCAGGTCGACTCGGAGAGTCGGGCTGACCTCATCCCCCCTGCAGGTGATACACCGTGTTGCAAGCGACGGTCGTTCTACACGAATACGTGGTTTTACACCACCCTGCGTCTCATTGAGGTGAGTCCTGATGTCATTGTCATAGATTTGGGCAAGTCTCAAGAGCTGTTCTTGATTCAAGGTGCTTTATTCCCGCCTACATCTCTTCAAGACGATTGCAGGCGAGCAATGCAGGACTGTTCCCCAGGAGGGTCAGAAAAGCCGGGCGCGGACACTGGAGTACCCGATGGGGCCAGGCCATGTGAATCCGATGCCGGGAGTGAGCGCGGCGCAGTACTACGAGCTCTTCCTTGAGACGTGCGAGAAGCTGTTCGACAACCAGATCGACCAGAACGCGTTCGAGGACCAGATGCGGGCGATGTTTGGGCTGCAGGTGCGCCATGCGATTCGTCTATCGTCTGTTTTGATGTTGATGGAAAGGTTGGGGTCAGGCTGCGTTCAAATCATTCACGATTGACAAGGTGATCGCTGTCCTAATAAAGCAGGTGCGCGCTTTTCGTTCGCTCAGTGTATGCAGCGGATTGACCTTATATTTTATGAAGTTGCAAAGCTGGGGGGATGCAGACCAGAAGCAGGACAAGCTATACAAGCTCCTGTCGGACGAGCGGCAACTGAAACAGCCGACAGTCGACGATCATCGAAAGCTCTTGAGGCAAGCTGAAGAGATCCTTGGGCCGGAGGAGAACTTGTTCTGTATTGACTGGGTATGATCGTTCGCTGATATCTGATGCAGATATGACTGATTAAGCTCCACCAGCATCCGGAATCGAGAGTCATCACTTTCCAACTGCTGAGCAAGGACGGTTCTAGCCTCGATGATGCGGAAGTCCTAACTGGGCGATGGCAGTCCTACGTCGCTTCTTTTGTCTCTGTGAGTTTTGATACCACGAAAGCCCTCGAATGACTCACCACTCTTGCTGGCAGGACGAAGACACAAAGTCCCTTCCTCAGTCCAAAGTGCGACGCCCGTTCCTTCGCCGGTAGGTTGCAAGCATCACTCTCAAATTGTACCGATGCTCATCAACCTTCCTTCACTGCATCAGCAATCTGCCCCCAACCGCGCGGAACGACACACCGGACGTCGTCGCGCACGGCGGACTGGAGATCAAAGTCTGCGTCCGCACATACCGCCTGTTCTTCGTGTCCAATACCGAAGACTTCCTCTGGCGAAGGGTGCCCCGCGAAGAGCACGATTCGGCGACCAGACGGCTGGCCGCCCGGAATGCTGCACGGACTCAGCGGCTCGAGAGGCTTGACAAGGAGCTTGGGTCTGTTGCTTCTCGGAAGACTACGCCTGGTCCAGGGACAGATGGACACTGAAAAGGTGTGCCGGATTATACCGCTGTCGCGCTGTGTTATGTTACCTCTCACCCCTAGTGTAATGTTTTTGTGTATTGTCTACATTATTGTAATCGGTGGATTTGTTCACGGCCTCAACCAGAGAGTCTACTTCTCTCGATAAGTACCTATTCTGCTGTGTGTTCCGTTCAGGCCGGACGACTTCGCGTCCATCCTCCCCATCCGCAAGAAGACGCTGCTCAGCGCGTCATGACGTAATAGCTGACCGTCTCGTTCTCTGGCCGCCTGCTCGTTCCGACGCCAAATCTTGTCCGCATGGCAGCAGAATACCCTCGCTCAGATTATATCACGGCTCTTGCTCTCTCGCAGAGCCGTGCAGACCATCTCCGCCAACCCGCGCATCACAAACACGAATCTCTGCAACATGCACGCTTACCTGTATCTGTCATTCCCGATCTGCGCTTCGAGCAGACATACTTGAAGCGGGTGAAGCCGTACGTGCATATTGAGCGTCGAAAGCGGGCGTCAACAGGAGAGAACGAGAATAAGGAGGCTGGGGAAGGTGGAGAGGATGAGGAGGAAGGGGCGGCGGAGGTGATCACGGTCGAGTGGGGCAAGGTGCTCTGGATCACCACGCGGGACCAGGTCATCAGCCCACTGCTGCAGGGTGCACTCTGGTGCGTAACTAACTCGCACTTACCCCCACCACTGCTGATCGCACACGTGAATAAAACGATATCCATCTTGTACAGGGGAACCGCCGCCATCTTCATCCGCCCAGCGGTAGGCTCCCTCGGGGCGCGCGTGCGCCAGTGGTGGCCGACCTACAAGGAGCCCCCTCCAGGACACGAAGGCAAGGGCGTCGGTTTCCTCAGGAGCTGGGCGAAGTCACTGTTTGGCGGGGCGGGCACCGCGTTTGCGGGGATCGCGAGTGTACATTGACGTCCATGTATTGAGCGCCATGTACACATGCCCTTTTCACACAAACCGACTGATGGTTGGGCTGAGAACGTCTGACTGGCCCGGTGGACGATGACTGTCTTGGTGCGTGGACCAGTTTTATTCGTGACTGACGGGCTACGGGGTCGGGCGGTTCAGTCCACCTGGTAGTCTCGGACGACTCGAGGCGCATATAATCCCCACTGCTAGATTCTCGAGTCTCCTCAGGTTTGACAGTGATGATCTCGTGTCTTTTCCTTTCCTTGTCTGTCGTTTCCCGTTCTTGGGCGCTGGTCGCCCCATCCTCTCCTTCATGGTCTTCTGAAGAAGTCCGCTCTACGAGCGCATCGGTGTTGCGTTCTTCTACTGCCGCTGGCGGCGAGCTGGCTCCATTTGTTCTAGATTTTGATGTGAAGAGGTCGGTGTCCGGAATTCCAGCCATTGATAGGGATGATGTTGTGGTGCGTTTCTTTTCACGCATAAAGTTTGCATGCAAGCTGAACGTAATGGGTGTTCAGTATCTCGCGAATGTTACCGTCAGTGGACAACGTGCGTTCCATATCCTTGCTAGTGTATATCAACTGCGTTCGTGTATATTGACTTTTTCTTTTGGACGGTGGATTGAAACAGCGTTCTTGGTACAGCTCGACACGGGTTCGGCGGATTTCTGGATACATAAGCGAGACAGCGTACAGGTGTCTAAGCAAACTGAACAACGCGTAAAGATCGAGTATGGGACAGGATGGGTGTCCGGAAATGTCGCGTTTGCACCGTTCACAGTAGGCGATTTTCAGGTTCCAAGTCAAGGTAGGGAGTAAATGTCATGAAAGAAAGCGAGCTTCGTCGATATAAATCAACTCATTCATATCTGGTCTGTTTTTATGAAACACAGCTTTCATCAATGTCGATGCCGTACGTGTTTTGCATCTACTTATATTCTACTTCACCACACTCACAGCCTCGTCTAATCTCGTTTTACCGCCAGTCCGCCGACCTTGATGATCTCGACGGCATCTGGGGCCTCGGTTTCGATCGAGCGTCCAACATTCATTCCGCGTCCACGTCCACGTCCTCAATCGCATCCCGTAGCCCAGACTCATCGACGCTCACCCCGCTCACGAACATCTTCGCCCAGACGCCCATGACGCCGAATGTTCTCACCCTCGACCTTTCCCGGTCAGCCTCAGGCGACGCCTCGTCTTCGTCCTCTGGTACATTCACCATCGGCCCGTACATGCCTGCAGCACGCTTCGAGGGCGTGCCGCATGTACCTGTGGCCGAGACGAGCGGGGGGTGGGAGGTCGCGCTGGACGGGATGCGCGTGAACGGGCAGCCATTTGATCTAAGTACGTCTATGTCGACTGTGGCTACTGCGGTCAAGAAAAGGTGGCGGTGGAGCAAAAGGCAGGGACAGGGAGGACAAAATATCAATGTGCTGTTGGATAGCGGGACGAGCTTCGCGCTCGTGGACGACACTGCGGCGGACTTCATCTATGGAGGGATGCAAGGCGCAAAGAGCTGTGTGGTCGACGGAGGGAAGTACTGGTTCGTGCCGTGTCTATCCACTGCGAACGTGTCATTCGGATTCGGGTGCGTCGTCATTCCCCTAGCCATTTCCCTTATATATCTCAATGCACAACCTTCATTTGTTTTTGTCATCAAAACTCATATCTCTGGGCTCGCTGCACAGCGGTCGGTTTTTCTCCGTACACCCGCTGGACCTGACGCTCGTCATGGACGCAGAGGGCCCTGACGGCGAGCCGCGTACGATCTGCGCGGGCGTATTCACGGGCAAGTCTTCAGCGCCTGACATCCGCGACGAGCCGCTTTGGGTCCTCGGCGACGCGTTCATGCGCAACGTCCTCATCGCGTACGTCCATCCTCCATTACGCAGCTCCCACTTCGTGATCAAGCTGACATTGGATGCATTTTTTTTCATTTGTGCGATGGGCGTTGCTCTAGGTTTCATTTTGGCCGGGAGACGCTCGAGGGCGGGTTCGATGGCGCGCCAACGGTGCAGATGGCATCCAAAACGGACCAGGCGGCCGCGGCGACCGAGTTTAGGCGCGCGCGATGGGAGGCGTTGAGGGGCCGGCCGAAAATGATGGACCCAGTGGATGTGAATTGTGCGAATGTCCCGCATCCGTAAAAAACGGGCTGATAGTTTGTCTTCATATCAAACCAAATTGGGCATGAAATAATACTGAGCCGAAATCCGTTTGTTCATAAAATCGCATATAGTGTCATCATGTGCAAAGATCGCTTCGCTGAGCGTCGATACCGTTTGAATCCTCTCTGTATCGATCAGCTTTGCCTCGTATCCCCACTCGACCTTATTGCATACGAAACACGATGGCAAGCTGCGCGGGGTCTGTGCGGGCATGTGTCCCCATACATTCGAGGGCAATTTCGACTGTGTACCAATGTCTTGACAAGGTCAGAATGCAACAGTCAAAGCAGACCAATGAGCAATATAGGCAGACAGCAGCGGACAATAGACCAGCTGAGGATGCCGAACTCAATGGAGTTTGGTTGTTCAAAGGATTCACGTCCAATAGAACCAACTCTTGCACTGGATTCGAAACAAATGGAAGTCTGGTTCTGATTGAACATCTCTGTTACATGCTGCTCGGATACGTGTACTGTGGATTATATCATTAAATCATACATATCATACTATCTAGACTTCGGGAGCCGGGCGTGCGAGAGCCTTGCTCGCCTTCTCGATGATGTGGTCCTAGATTCACCATATAAGTCAGCACCACGACTCATCCAGGAAATTGAACACGAGAAAGAAGAAGACAAACACGCACAGGGAAGAACGCCTTTTGCCAGCTCTCGCGCGCCGTCACGTCCGCGAAATATTTCTGCAGACGCGCGAACCGTGCCCCGTGGAAGATCTCTGCGTGCACCTTCGGGCCCTCGCCCGCGGGGTACTTCCCCATATCGTTCCTCAAGAACAAATCCGCACTACCCAAGAACGGCGTGAGCGCCGCGTCCGCGATCGACCACTTCTCGCCAACGGCGAAGCCGCCCTCAGAAGGGAGCAGCGACTGGATCTCCTCGAGCCCGCGGAGGAGCGTATCATGGCCCTCGGCTTTCACGATCATCGAGAAGAAGCCCGGGACGACTTTGTTAGAGACGGTATCGATGAAATAGCGCGCGCGGGAGCGATCAACGGGGGAGGAGGGGAGGAGCTGCGCGTTGGGGTAGAGGTCGGCGACGAACTCGAGGAGGACAAGAGATTCAACAATTTTGGTGCTCTCTGGAGAGGGCTGATCGGCGGGGACCACGGGCCCGCCATAAGCTACTGCGGGAACCTGAGGGTGATGTTAGCGATTATGAAAGGGGGAGGAAAGGACTAGATGGCGTACCTTGGAGGCGGGGTTGACTTTGGGAGCGTACCAGTCGGGTTTGGCTTGCAGATCAATAAAGTACCTGTTGACCTGTGCGCCAGCCTCTGCGAACGCAAGCTCGACCTGTGCATTCGCACGAACGCCGCCGAACGAGTTCGTCAGTCTCTCGATTGAACATATCAAATGGAGTCAGATACGACATACCCGCTGGGCGAAGGGGCAAACCTGAATCAAAGACCAGACCACCACACAATCAGTACCTTGTTCTCCAAGAAACAACCATTTATCGCTTGAAACCGTACGTACCTTCGCAGTGTAGAAAGTAATCTGTGCAGCTTGAGCGGCGGCCATGTCTATTTCTTCTTTACGTTAATGGACAGAGGAAGAAGAAGCGAGATCTGGAGGATGTTGAGGATGGAGATGGAGGGTGCGGAAGAGATAACGAGGGGGACGGTGTGCACGTTGAAGTCCACATTGCGCTTTTGTAGGTTGTCGCACACCGACGTCACAGGCCCAAATGTATTATCGACACTTTCCACTCGTTACGGCGTTCCATTTTTGCCCGACCGAGCGTATTTGGATATATTAAATAGGCCTTGTGAGAGGAAGTGGATGTTAGTGTCAGTAAGTACCGGAAGGGATGCGAGAGCGTGGATGGAATAGGAAGGTGTCGAGCCTAATTTGGATGCGAGCAACTTCAATTGGCGTACCGACACAGTCTTTGCTTTCAGGCCCACACGGGAGACGGCGCAACTCGACTCCCAGAGATTGTCGAATGCGCAACTGAGCTATCAAGGTCAAGGTCACGAAAAGGAGTCCCTAGGTCCGCGCATGTGAAAAATGGCGCTGCAAGCGCTTTGAAGACATGGCGACAGCGGGAAAGAATGGTAGGACTTTTGAATGGCCGATCGTACAATGCCCGATTCGTGTCTCGCTTCCAACAAGTCCAGAGCGTCCCAGTTTGTGCTTTTGACGGATATCCGAAGCGGCTTGATAGATGCACCCATCCCTGGCGAAAACGTTGTAGTCACCGGGGATTCGCCTGGGCTCGAGGTGCCTGTGATCACCTAGATTTTTCTTGAAGTACTAGATTAGTATCGCTCAAAGTGTTATGAAGTGAAGGCAGATGGCACATACATCGTTGTCAAAGATCCAGACAATGGCCGCTGACTTCCAAGTACCTTTGAAGCCAAGGATATAATCTCCGAACTCTCCTCGTCTGGCTACCAATGTTCACCGATCATGCATTTTCGGACCGAGAACGCTTGATAGAATTGCGAGACAATTTGGCGTCCAATCAGCTAAGGTGCCACAGTTTTAATTCAGCCGTGTCAACGGTCCATAATTTACCGGATAAAGACCGTTTTATTGGGTATGAGAAGCTATGAAATGTTAATGTGGGGTTATAACGAGTGGGTAGTGGTGGGTTAGCAAGGGATAAGGAAAAAGACCTCGTAGCCAGCCCCAACTAGCGAATAACCCTTATCAAGAAGATGGTCAGTTCACGTAGGTCAACTGGAGCGCCAGTGCGGTTGCCTGTGGAGAAATTTGAGCTTGTTCGAATGGAGAGGACTGAATATTCGGACATGAGATTGTACACACGGCAAATTCGGAAGTATTTTCGTAGTCTCATTCCAAGACCGCTCACCTTCACGCGTGGTGAAGGCGTTCGGGAGGGGGTCGGTCGAGCCTAAGTATTTTCGGGTGCTCGGCGTCGGCATACTCAAAAAGTAAAAGACGAGATGAAAGTCATCGCTTTCACAAAAGAGGCTTCAGCGTTCTGCCTCGATGCCCATCGGTATAAGTTTCCCTCAGCATAGTCTACAAAGCGACTCGGCGAAGAGGAGGCACTCCGAACACCATGGCTCTAAGATGCCCTAATCTCGAGGAAGCCACTCGGAGCGAGCGTGGGGTCTACCCCAATCACCGAGCGATCAAGTCCGACAATAACTCAAATACGGACTTTCGAAGCCCTGCCACGATGTGACGGTACCAGCAGGCAGGTTGCGCGTTGCCTGTCAATTAGTGAAAGATGTGATAAAAATGTTCGAGCTGAGAAAAATGGACGACTTGAGGATGAAATATCGTTTGAATTTACCGCGATTTTTTCAGGATGCGAAGGAGGACGAGGAGGAGACCTTTACACAAAAGCGAAGGAGGAAAAGGTCGTCGAAAGCGACAGAAAGGATTGGAAGGAGGTGAGTCAGCGTGGGGTCCGGCGGAAGCGGCTTATATCAGCGGCCATCTTTGGGTAGGACACGCATTCTGAGGCTGCGGTCTGCCCATCATCTCGCACAGCTACAAGCATCTCCTCCCTCCTTCAGCAACAACTTGAGCACATTGTCACCATCGTCTGCTACGACATGCTCGTAGATAATCCCCTCCAACCATCTCCCTTCGTCGTCAATCCAAACGACTTCTCCGAGTTTTTCAACTTGGACCTCCTTGTCGGTGGCTCTTCGTCCCAGCAACAGGGCCAAGGGTCGTCCTCCTCTCGTGCATCGTCTAACTCCCCAGCCCCCTCCTTCTCCGCCCTCCCCTCGCCCCCCGCCCCTTTCCTTCCAACAATCGTTGACTCGCAAGCGACCGATTTCTTCAACTTTTACCTCGACGATGAGTACACAAAAGTGGATCCACTCGCACCGCCTCCTCCCATCACCGGCGCTCCCTACGACTTCTTCGGCGCCTTTTCGGGCCTGTCGTCCTCGGGCTCGCAAGATGAGAGCAGCCCCGAATCTGGAACCACCAGTACAGGCCAGTCCCCTCCCCTCGCTATTGATCCACAGCTTGTCGGCACCCCATCAAAGCCCATGAGCGATATCGATGAAGAAGAGGAAGGGGAGGGGGGCGACGAGGGTGATGAAGAACACGACGATCTCTTCGCCGCCATTGCCCCAGTGAAGGTCGGCGGCAAGGGCAAAGGTCGCAAGGGCACCGTTCAGTCAGGCGGCGTCCAGAAGAAGCCCATAGTCAGCGCGGTCGTCAAAGACAGCGACAACAAAGACGAGCCAGACGACTGGCGGCCCTCGCCCGAAGAGTATAAGAAGATGTCCTCCAAAGAGAAGCGGCAGCTGCGCAACAAGATCAGCGCGCGCAACTTCCGCGTCCGGCGCAAGGGTGAATCCGCTTATTCTTCTCTTCTTCTCTCCTTGCTACGTTTTCTGACCGCCATTACAGAGTACATCACGACGCTTGAAGGCGATATTGCAGAGCGCGATCGCCTGATCGATGCCATTCGTACTGAGCTCGGGTCGACAAAGTCGGAGAACAGCGCGTTGCGGCAGGAAATCTCCGCACTCAAGAAGGCGCTCCTCACGGGGCGTGCCGAATCGCCCGTTCTTCCTCCACCTGGGCCCATCCCTCCCCCCGTCCGCGCCAGCACCACCTCGTCGCCGCTTGTCACGCCCAACATGCACAAAGATCTGCCATCGTCGCCGCGCCTCGCATCCACCAAATCGTTTTGGGGTGGGAGTGCGACGTTCGGCGGGATCACGCCCGTGCACACGACCCTCATTCCCGAGTCGTTTGCGCAACCGCTTGCGAACGTCAAGCCTGTGGGCGATCGCTCTATCCCTGCCTCGCTCCAGGAAAATATCAACCCGAGTCTCAACGTCAACAAGGTCGGACTCGCCGCCGCGGCGTTCGGTCCGGTCAAGGGCGGCAAGCCTGGCGCGTTTGACGCGTTTGCTGAGAACAACCCGTTCACGATGAAGATGCTCGATGCGTACGTCAATTTCCTCGTCTTGAAAGTTACAACGTCGTTCCAGTTCTCAATGTTGTGCTTTTTGCAGCTATCGTATGCAGCTCTGGACACGCATGGCCACGGCACAGCATCAGCAGCAGCAGCAGCAACAACAACAACAGGCTTTGTCTGCCCAGCCTCCTCACGCGCCCATCACTGGTCTTGCTTCGAACCTCCGCCCACATTATTTCTCTGCCGTCAAGCCATCCGGCACACCGCTCTCCAACCACACAAACCTCTCCGCCGTGCTCTCTGGCAAACACACGCCCTCCTCTTCCTCTCTCGCGTATCCGTCACCGCCGCCGTCGCCGAAGCTCGGCGCGACAGCGCCCCGAGACGTGCCGAACCCGCAACATGCGCTCATCGCGGCAATGGCGTCGCAGACGCTATTCCAGAAGTTGGGATCCGCGTTTTGGGAGGCATTCTCCGGCTCGACGCATCCGTCGATGTCCTCGCCGGGGGCATCGGGGTCGAGGCAGCAGGCGTGGGACGCGGAGAAGGTGCGGAGGGTGCTGGAGGGCAAGGCGATCGTGAAGGTCGTGGACATCGAGGATTTGCCGACGCCAGCGAGCGCGCCGGCCATGTCGCGCGCACAGGTGCAGACAGCGCCTGTGCAGGCGCCAATGGCAGCGACAGCGAAGGATCGGTGTTCGTGTGTTTCTGTCACAGATATCTTGGAGGAGAGTATGCGGGCGTTGAGTTTAGGGAAGAAGTAAGGTGGAGAAGAAAAAAGTCAGCGGGGAGCAGATGGATTTCACAGGGGAGTTGTTGCCGTGTCTTGTTAACCACCGGACTTTCCGTTGCATATACAGTATGTGCGTCTCCAATTTTGCGCCGTCATTCCTCGTCGTTTGATGTGCCCTCCAACCCTCCTTCCTTTTTTTCGTTCCTCGTCATCGCCAGGCTTGTCAGCCCCTTCCTCTGCGGGCTCAGAGTCTCGCTTGCACTCTCGTTGTTTGCCCGCTTTTTTTTTTCTTTCTTCTTGATCCCCCCCCCCCCCCCCTGCCCTCCTTGATCTGCCTTGCCTTGCCCTCACACATACCTCGGTCCCGGTGGTTCGTCTCGTCTCATCTTTGGTTCCGTCTCATCTGCATCCCGTAGCATCGTCTTTCGGCGTCGTCGAAAGACGCCCCATCCCACCCCCTTTCATCTGTCCTCGTAGCGTCCTTCCGTTCGAGTCATCCTTGCATTGTTCCGCTCCCCGCGCTCTCGCGGGCTTTGTGTCGTCTTTCCGCTTCTCATTATTTTATTCGATGGCATTTCGTAATTTGGCATACTTAATCCATCTCGGTTTCCAGCAGCTGTCCATCGATCGTTCTTCCGTCCACTTCCACTCCGTCCTGCCGGGTTCTGCCCTGCCCCTCTCCTCGTCCTGCCCTGCCCCAGCTTGATCGCTTTTTTTGTCGTATCTGTTTGTCTGTTCGTTCGTGGCCTCGTTCTCGATTTACATATATGCACGCGCTCCGCGGCGAAGATCGAGATAGCCAGTTGTATATCAGGGAGTGCCTCGAGTGCTCGAGTATGTGTGTACATAAATGTGGAAATCGGATGTTGTGTGATGTCTTCTGTCGAGGGAGCGCCGAAGCTGCCCCATTTTACTATCGTGATCCGAAATCGCTCGATCAGCGCTGGCGCTACTTACTGTACACTCTGGGACCATATAGCCAGGTTCGGCGGCACGATAGCTAGTTTTTTCCCAGAGTATTTGCGTACTTGGGTGGATATAGTCAGAGGCACAACTAGCCAATCTCGCTTCCAGCCTTGAATCCTGACGGGGCGGAAGTGGGGCCTGGTCTGGTCTGGTCTGAGGATGACTCGATACTGATGTCAGTGATGTGTGATGGAAGAGCACGGCCCATTGTCCTCTGATCCATCGATCTTTGCTCTCCAAATGGGACAAAGAGCGCGGGGAGGCCCGAGGAACTCCCACTGCGCGAATCATGACTTGCGACTTATCGTGATTCCTCCGTCTGCGGAGAAAACTCGTGGCGTGGTGTATATAAGGGTTTGTAATTGTAAGCGCTGGGCCCCTTTGCAAGCTGTCCAGCTGTCCAGCACGCTGCCAATGGCCACCGTCCATTGCATCTCCATCTCCATCTCCATCTCCATCTCCATCTCCATCTCCATCTCCATCGCAGAAGGTCAACAAACGTGAGTAAGCATGCCGGAACAATTGATTTTACGTAACCCCGCGACCGCCTTTGTATGCGTCGTGCCGGGAATGTCCATTGCCGCCCAAGTTCGACTAATACTCCTTCCCCTCTCCTTGTCCCGATTCCTCCCTCCCCTTCCCCCCCTCTTCCTCCACCATGTCTGACGACCCTCCCGCTACCTATCCCGCCTCTCTCCCCCCACCTTCCTACACTCTCAAAAACGGCCTCGCCCAGCTCGATGTTTCCAAGTTCAACTTCGACGCAGACTCGGATTCACTCTACTCTCCCTCTGAGAACGGCACCTTTCTCGAGGAACTTGAAGGATCTGGCGAGGGTGAGGATGGCCGCGGTGGGATAGCCGCAGGGCGCTTGCCCGAGGAAGTGTATACCAGCACGCTTCCGTGGTGGAGGAACGCGCTCAGGAGAAAATTGGTCTCGTGCGTCGAGTGGGAGACTGGCGTCCTCACGAGCATGCAGGTATGTCTTTCGGCCTCGCAAGGTCTAGGCGTGCAGCTCCTGGTCGCACGGAGGGATCATTTGCTCACGGTCTATTTTCTACCGGCGCCCCTAAATCCTGTTTAGGACCGCGTGCGAACCCCATGGCTTGACATGTACTTTGTATACACCTCGACGCTCGGGACACACACATTCTTCATGTGTTTCCTGCCTGCGCTGTTCTTCTTCGGGTACGAAGACCTTGGGCGAGGGTGCGTATCCAGGCCGTTCGCGTGCATATCCGCCGGTGTTTATTTTAACGCTACTTGCGATGTGCTCTGCGCAGGCTTATCTATGCGCTTGCACTTGGTGGTTATTCCTCGTCTTTCTTAAAGGACCTCGCCTGCTCTCCGCGCCCCTTCAGCCCACCCGTGTCGCGGCTAAGTACGTGACGTTGGGTTTCTGTTTTTATAGCGGCTCATTCATCTAACCCTCACTCCAGCGATCGGCTCGCATCACCTCGAGTACGGGTTTCCCTCCACGCACTCCACGAATGGGATCTCCATGGCGCTATTCTTCCTTGCACACGCGCACACCTTACTCGCGTCTGACCTGATCTCGCTCCGCGCGTTTGTCACGTGCGTCGTGTTTTTAGTCTTCTATGTATTCAGCATCGTCGGCGGGCGGCTGTATACGGGTATGCACGGCTTTATCGACTGCACGGTCGGCTTGATCCTTGGCGCTTCGACGTGGGCGCTCCAGTGGGCGGTGATGCCCATCGTTGAACGCTGGGTCGCGGGGAGTGGTTGGAGCGGTGAGTCTCCTTTCTTTTGTTCTTTTCTATAGGCAGCTCGTGCACGCACGCCACTTTCCTCCTTACAAACTTCTTTTATCTTTGAAAAGTCAACGAAGAGTGCTGACGCGCTACTGACCGCGCTCAGGCCCTCTTCTCTTAACCGCGCTCTGCCTCTTGCTTGTCAACCAGCACCCGCAGCCGGTCGATGATTGTCCCTGCTTTGAAGACGCTATCGCCTTCATCTCTGTCATGCTCGGTATTCTTCTCGGCAAATGGTTCTCTGCGCAGTACCCCGCGTTCGACCCATCCACGTTCGCGCCCTCGTCCTACCCCGCGCTCTCCTTCGCGCATCCTAACACCATCATGGTCTTCGCGAGCATGTCGCTGCTGAAGCTCGCCACGGGCATCTTCGCGATATTTGCATTCCGGTTGCTGGCGAAGCCTGCCCTGCACGCTGCGCTGCCGCCGCTGTTCCGTTGGCTCGCAAAGACGGTGCGGCTGCCGAACCGGCGGCACTACACGCCCGCGACGGAGTACGCGCACGGCCCGCCAGCCGATCTGCGGCCGATCCCGAGTGTGATGGATCTCACGCTCGAGATCCGCGAGGTCGGCGGCGAGGGGGAGGGTATGGCGAGCGCGCGGAGGGCGGCGGGGTCTGGGGGAGTGGCGGTGCAGAGAAGGGGGGTGGCAGGTAGGAGGGCGGCGGGGTGGGAAGGAAAAGGGGGGATGGTGTACGAGAAGAACAGGGCAGTTGTGTTCGAGGAGGCGGACGGGGGGGGCGCGGAGGGGCTGGATGATTTCGTGAAGCATTATGATGCGGATGGTGCGTGGCTGTCTGTTGTTTATCTCTTCCTTCCTGTTTTATTCCTCTGATTCCTCTTCTTGCGTTCGGTTTCCTCCACTCGTCCATGCTTCTCTTTTTGCGTTTGTGCTCCTCTTTCGTCTGTGCTTCTATGGTCTCTTTCTCCTCCTTCTGTCTCCATCTCAATTCCATTTCTTTTCTTGCTTTCGTTTCTCCTTCTTTCGCTTGTGCTTTGGTCGTCTCTCTTTTCTTTTCCGTTTCTTTTCCTTTCTGCGCTTGCTTTTCTTCTTGCTTCTGTCTTTCGATTCTCTTTTTCAATTCTCTTCCCTTTCGGTTATTTTCGTTTCATCTCTCTTGAACTCCACTTCTGGTGCTGATGTCGCCACGTCCCTGTCGGGCGTTTGGCTCTTTAGTGCTGACAAAGGTGTTCGTCTACGCTGGGATCGCTATCATCTCGATGATCTGCATGCCTACATTCTTCCAGACGGTTGGGTGGGGTGTGCGGCCAGTGTTCGAGTGAGCGGTCCCTCTCCCCGCCCATCACTGCCGCGGCGGCGATATGGGCACCGACAGGAGCGCACTTTTCTAGCCTTCACTAATAATGACGACGACGAAGGATGAACGAGACGACAGTAACTTACTAGCTCAAATAACGACCACCCTCACCGTGCTATACACCGGTTGCCACCACTGCAGCCGCAACCCCAACCGCCACGTCACGTTACGCTACGTCCCACCAACGATTTCGCATCACGGTCTCGCGAATCTTTGTAATGGTTTGGCTGACTGTTTCTCATCCTCTTTTGGCTGGGTTCCTTTTTTTGCCTCGCGGCTCTTTTCCCACATAATAACAACTTTGCTATCCCTGTTTACTTATTGGCGTATTGGAGATAATGACGTGGCATCTGTCGTCAGCAGGCCCATCTATAGGATTGGCGATTGGTGGTATATAAGCAAGCCTCCCCTTGCCTAGAGACCACGATTCTCCGGTCGCCTAATACCCCTTCGCTCTCTCTTCGTCCTCTCATCTATCAGAATCGGATCGTTGTCACTGGTCAGATTTCATTCTTGATCTTTCACAGTTGTGGGTGACAACGATGTCTACCCTTCCTTGCCTGTGTTATCTATCTATTTATCTATCCTGATTTGATCTCTTTTCTTTTCGTTTGCTCATCCTCGCGAAATGTTCGCGTAGCATGGTCTTCGATCCATTTTTCATCTGAATTGAGCATCCGGTTCATATCTCTGTCTTTTTCTTTGTTCTTATTGACTCAATCTACATTCATTGCTAATTGCATGGTATGTGTGTTTTATTTCACCCATGATCAAGTTTTGGACTAATTCTCGAACGTAGGAAATCCATCATATGCATTGTGTATAGCTCGTGAGAATAATATTAGCCAAAGTCACTCGCCTCGACCAAGTACCTCAGGGCCAAGGAGCCCTGTCGATAGACGCCGCAACTTTGCAGAGACCCTCTCGCGCGGATATGCAGTACAAGGCATTAGGTATGAACGCATTCATTTTTGCGACATCTACTACATGTCGTATAACCGCCTTGCAGGATATATCGGAACAAGTCGACAGCATACTTGGTTTAACTAAGTCTTCCGTCGTGACCAAGTCGCTTGACGTTAACGTTCTTGGCAAGAACCATGCGTATCAGATACATTCAATACCTTTTCTTTTTTGCAGCGGCCAAACTCGTTTGTACTCGCGACAAACTCGAAAGCGATGTTCGGACGATCGGAACTTGCCTATATCATGTGTTCTGCCGGCGAAGAAGACTCTTCGGCACCGTTTGGGTCACTAACGGTGTCCGGCTTTCACAGCGGTGGATCGAGCCCTATCCCCGTGCCCTCACAGCCCCGCTTCTGAACTGCACTGACTCTGGTGCGTGCTTCCAGTTTGCCTACGTTGCTCAACATTCAGCTCATCTCTCGTAGTGCTTTGACATAATCATCCTTCGTTCACTCGTTAGCTGTGGAGGCGGGAGACAGGGGATTGCATTTCGAGCGCACTGATGAGGCTACACGTAAGGCTTTAGATCTGCCGCCCGGGAACACACTGGGACACACCGGGATCCATGGCTGCAACATCGACTATATGAAGCTGAGTATGAAACCCTGTTCTCAATGGGTACATTATCCCACGCAGATATCGCATCGCCTCTTATACATCACTTTCACAACCGCCCCCGCCCCGCCCCTCTACATCATCGGGGACTGTGTCTGCAGTCCCCTGTATCCCCTCCGTGCAACTGAGCTGTATCTTTGACTCTTACTCTTGAACACATCCTACCATGCCCCCCAAACGATGGACCACAGACGCCGAACTGCAGTGGTTGCGCGACCGAGTCCTCCAGGACTATGCTCTACAAACCAAGCAAATGCTGCTGGGCTGGAAGAAACAGGTCGTCCTGGACTTCCAGCATGCTTTCCCTCCGGTACAGCGCGTGTTGACGGCAGATGGCGTAGAGATATTGGAGACGCCAGAAGAGATGAATCAAAGGGTGGGGAGGGTACCCGGGGTGGGTGTCTTCGCTTTTTTGACCGCTTGTATGTGGAGACTCACTCGATGATGTCAGAGGGTTCGAAAGTGGATTGACAACCACGCCGATAATGTCATTTCTCCCGATCTTGCATCGACGACACCTTCAGCAACGTCAGCGACGGCATTGGCTTCGAGTGCCCCTTACCTGAAGCCATCGAAGCGGACTAGAGCCAAGAGTGCCAGGGATCTGAGCTACCAAGACCTACGTGTCAAAGAATACAGCGCACTGCTGAATGCCTTGAACAAGGAAACCCCTCTCAGCAACCAAGAACGCACCAGATTGATGAATCAGTTTGTGACGGATATGATGAAGACGGATGCCACCAATAAGAAATACACGGAGATGGCGATGGGACTCAAGGGCGGATCCCGGAAGCAAAACCCCAGCCTCGCGGACCTAGTCCTTCGACAACCGAACTTCATGTTTGTACACGATTCATCTCTTCATCGCTGAAGATCGCTGATCATCGGCTACGTAACCTCTTCCCACCAGCTCTCCGGTTGGGTGGATGGCCCATGCTGATCATCCTGCAGGTTTCGGTCACGATGGCCACCGAAGGCGGAGGTGCATTGTCTTTATTTGAGTATAATTCCCCAGAGTTGAATCCCGTGTTCAGTTCAGTGGCTACGACGGTGTCGTCCTTCAGCCCGGTGTCGAATTTTTCATTCAGACCAAATGAATTCGACACTGGCCCATTAAGCGCATTCACCCCGTTGTCCAGCGTCGCAACGCCATATTCTAACGACACCCATGCAGAGGACGCGGTGGAATCTTCAGAGTTCATCCCATCTTGCGATTTTCCATCCAATGCCAATCAGTTTTCGTCCGGAGAGCCTCCTGCGCCACCCATCGATGTCCCTAATACAGTTCCCTCGCCATCGTCCTACAATCAAACTACCCCAGACCCAGCTTTCGCCTTGGCTATGGCCCCTTCTCCTACGCTCAATGCACCCGCCCTTCCTCTGATCGAGATATCCACCACCCACCAAGACGCCGCGGAGACAAGGGATGCACCCTCTCCAGTCGAGCTTCCGCCAAATTTATCCTATGCTCCGACTGCGCGTGATTATGATTCCACTCAAGCGCCCACTCCCATTCGGCGTCGCCTGCCATCCCCCCAGTCCTCGCTGGCAGGTGC
The DNA here is from genome assembly GCA_002994785.1 of Heterobasidion parviporum. NCBI lineage: Eukaryota > Fungi > Basidiomycota > Agaricomycetes > Russulales > Bondarzewiaceae > Heterobasidion > Heterobasidion parviporum. The sequence continues at coordinate 148,250 of PDUQ01000021.1, forward strand.
CCTTGACTTCGTAGAGAGACCAGCACCCGCGGCCTATGCTGGCCACCCTCGTCCGTATGATCCTTACCCAATTGCGTCATCGCATGGCCATATTACCCCTAACATTCCCGCCACCGAAACACACTTCATACCACGATACAACAATCTGTACGGCTTTCGTGAGGCTCATGACGCAATTTCGGATCCCTTCAATGATTCCCGCATCCACGCGCAGCCCACGACGACCTCATACCCCCAAGAGCCCAGCGCTCTCACCTTCCCACCTAACATGTATCATCCCGCGGACATAGCCGGTGGCCCCTTCCCATACTATAACCACCCCAACTCGATCCCCTTTGGGCCTCCAATTGGTGAATACCTCCCGCCCTACACTCACCTCCACCTTCGTATACTCACAGCCGCCTAGACTCGCACTCAGTTGCAGCTATGAACTTATATCATTCCAAACCTAACGCGCTACCCCCCTCCTATTCCCGTACGACCTGGAATAGTCACATCTTCGAGTCCAGCCAATGATTACGAAATGTATAGGGTGAGTACTTGACTCTACTCAGGAGTGTTGGATCTCACATTCCTCCAGATAGAAACAAATCAATGTATAACAGTGTGACCGTGCACACAAATTAGTTCTATCGCACACGCGCGCAAGTTGAGATGATCTACTGTATCGATTCATTGGCCTCATCACACCATCGCCTCGGACGCTATCCACATAATTCTCATAGCATTATTCATTAACCATCTATCATCCGTCTGATATACTGCTATCAATGGCCGGTCCATATTGTTGTGCTCAGTGTTGGTTACTGATGTGGATTCGCGTTCCGATACGATGTTTTCACCAGGATTCGGGCATATTACTACTAATTGCTCTTCGAGAGAGTAATGGGCTTGTTGGGAGACGGGATTTGGATTGTATCTCTTGCCTTGTATCAAGAATATAATGTTCGGGGATGCATAAGTGGTAGCAGAATGATTTGGGAGCTCGCAATTCCAGCCCTCCGAGTTTCTGCCCAAATTGAGCAGAATCTGTGCAAAACAGGCTCCGATTACATTTTGCTCACGTGGAGATTTTGGTCACAAGATTGTGAAGATCTGATAGATCTGATCTTTCACACGACTATGTTGCAACTTCCACAGACCAGACCAGCCTCATTGATTGCACGCCGCTGCGGCGCACCACGCTGCCATGCAGTGCCACGCAAGCACGAGGCCAAAAAAAAACATACATATAAGTGTCGTGCATGGACTGCAGGATCTGCATCGCTGGCTCAAAGGCGACCTTCCTGCGAATCGCTGACCCCGGCAGCTAGATTCGTCTCCGCTATCGTATCTGGCAGATCGATCCAGATCGGTTGAGATCAACCATTGTCTCCGCAATGCCTGCCGCCAGCTTCAGGTGGGATCTCGAAGAGGAACTATGGTTGAAGCAACGTGTTCTGGAGGAATATCCTGAACAGTCGGAAGCTACTCGCCCTGACTGGTACCGGCAGGTCATCATGGACTTCAAGGATCGATTCCAGCATGTGCCAACACCTACGGACGGGGATTCCGACGGGCTCATGGAGGGGGACGAGGGCGACAAATGGGATAAAGCCCCTGAGGTACGGTCATTTTTATCTTCCCTCTTGTCCGCTTCACGTACAGACAAACGTGTTTGACTTTGAACACACTCGACTGCACAGAGGATGTTCAAAATTGACCACTTTTGGATCTGTACCTGTGCGGCTCATGAGCCACCGTCGAATGACAGCAGCGCTTACTAGAATTTCCATTCGGGTTCATTTCAGAGGATCAAGAAGTGGATCAAGAATCATCGTGCGCAGATCCTAGACCGTCCAAAATCAAACAAATACACGGCGAAGGCTATCTCGGTTCCTAAGTCTCCCCCGCGTGCACGCTCGAAGTCGCCGCGAGACCTTTTGCTCAAGTATGACGCCGCGGTCCAGGACAAGAGAATAGAACTTAATGCTCTCCGGAAGGACAATCTACTCACTCAGGCACAGGCGATGAGCCTACTGGGCAAATTTGCTACGGAAAGGCTAGAAATTCCGGAAGTCAACGCCAAATTCCGTAAGATGGCCCAGGAGCAGACCAGGAATGCCAAGCCTGCCGTCAGCTCATCCAGACCAGCGGAGCAGACAGAAAGTAATCATTGTGATGATGCTAAGCGTCGTTCGGACTGCTCTCTGCAAAAGTAGGATTTACTTTCGTTTGAATTTCGTTTCTCATCAGTTCAATCAATTGTAACAGGAGACAACAAAAGTTCTACGTCAATGCTCAAAGCTTATCTCAGGACCTTTTGAAACATCTGGAGGGTGCTACACTGGAGTTTCGCTCTTCGAGTCCGTCACGCAGGCGCTCAAGGTCTTCAACGCCTCCGCTGGATGAACGCAGGTATATCTGATCAGCTATATCCCTTGATCGCGGTCATAACAATTGAGTCGTTAGCAGCACGCGCCGACACGTTGATAAGAGCGTGGGGGACTCCGTCGCTGATCATGATATATACAAGTCAGCTCCTTCGATGAAATGCACGAATCAACCAAGCAGGCAAGTCTTTGTTGCACTGGTTTTGGCGCTGTGCACTCGTAACTTCACACCCTTCATAGAGACAGCTCGGCTCCCAATACAGATACCATCTCCAAACAAATCAGTGGCCCGGGCTTGTATCTGGTCTATGGTATGGAGGTGTCTCCGCGTCTACTATCTCACCGCAATATCCCCCTTTGTTCACAGGACCCATCATCAAAGATACTCTACCAGACAAAGAGGATCACTCGCCATCAACAAGTCCGGCTCATCTTAACGAGACATCGGAGCTTGTTCCACACGATCAATCAGATAAAGGCCAATTAAACGAGGAAGTTCGTACGGATGCGTGCAGGCCCACCCCGATTCCAAGTCCACATCTTTCAAAGACAGAGAAATCTTCGACGGACAATGATAACATGGATGATGATGACATCCCGGGTCTCGTTTCCGAAGACGAGATACGGGCTGATCTATCTGAACCGAATCACGTCCCTCCGAAGCTCTTCAGAAAGGGAAAGCAGCCCGCAAGACCCCCTGAATGGCGAGTCACTCTTTCTTCCATTGGTTGATACATTTCTGGACCACGGCGTTGACGGGCTCCTCACTAACCAGATTTATGACAATCTACAATCTATCCTCACCTTCTTTTCGCACCCACTTATAGTTTACGACAGCATCTGTTCGAGCTACATTGCCACCAGAGCTGATGTCTTTCCGTTTGACCGATACATCCATCATACGAGAACTGCATGCCTGCGAGAAAGTCATTCATCACTGCGGTGTCTGAGCATCTCACACGCGCTTTGGTTGAGTTTTGGTCATTGTAATGAAACCCGGACTGTCCCCCTGCAATCCATTACAGAGCCAGATGTCTTTCGGTAAATGATCACCTCGACGATATATCTGTTTCAAATAAATATTCAAGAGCTGAGTTATAGTAAGACTTTCGCGATAAAAACCTGAAGTCCGTGGCAACACCTGATACAAGAACTCCGGCCACAAGAGTCCTACTAATAAATATTCAATCAAAGTCTGTAGCATATAAAAGAAACCCGTCAGACCGGTACTCCTGCTGCAAGAGACCTGGTACAGAGGAGATGGCCACGCGAGCTCTTCAACAGCGACTGAACAACAGCGACTGGGGGATAAATTTCAGTTATAAACCTGATAACCTGCAAAGTGAAAGCTTAGAAAACCAAGGGATAAGGTAGCAGCACGAGGATTGTTGCTGGCCAGAGCGGCCATGAGAATGCTTGGGAACTATGGCCTGCGACGAGTAATATGATTGAACATCACATCATGCAGCTCGCCCCTGACGACTCTCGCGCGGCTGGTGTATGAATAATCTTGCCTGCGTTCGAGGAGATTGATCCACACACTACCCGTGGAGTCCACTTCTGCACCAAGCGCCTCGACCAAGCGGTCATCAACAATGCCGTTCAATAGGCTGCGACCTTGATTCTAGGAATCGTCGACATGAGCGCAATTAAACTTCGACTCCCACAAGATAAAACGAGGATTACCTGGCTCGTGGCAGGCATCGATGGCGACGCATGGGTTGGGTATAATGTTTCCATATTAGAAATATAAGCGCCTGTGACGACACCGTAGGCGCTTGGGACCGTTGATGCATTCGTCTGATGAACTGGGGTATTGTGCTGAGAGGGGGTATACTGAGAACCATGACGGGTATCCGAGGTAATGTTTGCGGCGTGTCGTTGTCCGTGCGTGAAGTCGCCGCTGGGTAGCACAGAGACCGGAGCACGAGCTTGGCCTGATGCCTCTGTTGAAGGCACAGCGTAGAGTGTCGAGGTCACGTAAGCGTTCGGAACTGAGGTATCTCTCGTGTAGGGGGTATACTGTGCATCTTGAGGGGCGTTCATGAGGCTATTCGCCAGCTCTTGGGGAGGTACATTTGTCTACGAGAAGCATAGACTTGTCAGAAAAGAGTATATACCAAATTTTCTCGAAACAGACCGAAGTTGGGGCTGAAAAACGGGAGGCAGAGGAAGTAAACATTGGAGACTGAGCAGCCGCGTGTCCTGTAGAACCTGGAGAGAAATATGTTGGCTGAGCGGACCCATTCGTGGAAGACATTCCTGGTGTCGCCAAAACCTGGGTAGGGTGACTATATCGTGGTCCGGACGTCGATGATGGAGTATTTGGATTTGCTAATCTGCTGTCCAAATTGAACGTCGTGTTTTCAAACGAGAGATCGCCTATGAACAAGATCAACATACGTAAACTGAAACAAAAATAAAAACATATTCACCAGCGTAATTGTTTCCAGCTGCAGAATCCACGTATTGAGCAGAAACTGTATAGGAGTCAATGATCAGAAACTGTTCCAATTTCCGGGTCAATCGCATCCACGGGAGCTCACCCGATTGAGGTGATTGGGAGTCAAAACTGTTATCCCATAATTTAGGATAATGGTTTCGCACCCATTTATCAATCCTCTAATGTTGCTTCAGCAGATGAGCAAAGTTCACGCAGAATAAAGGAAAAGAGATTTTGCAAATTCCGAAGGTTAGCACATACCGTAGGGATCCTGGTTTTTCTCTCGAAAATCTCCTCGTCAGTCTCCCAAATCCCGCCTTTCTTCATACGACTTGGAGGAAAAGCCCGCAGGAAAGCATTGACGAGCGAGCTCATCCAATGCTTACGATCTTGAGACCCGCCCCGCGTCATATGCTGTCGCAGCCACTCTTCTTCCTGAGGTGTCCAGCGGAACATGTTAATTATGCGAAGAGGATAACAAGACTCAAGGGTGAGAGTCCAAGAGAGAAAGGATGTGCGGTGTATTCCAAAGGACCAGCCATTTACAATGATGCAGTTAGGCATTGACGTGGTCTACACGCTTATGCCTCGAGGCATCCGTCGATGGTCGCGCACAGGCTTCGTCGGAGGCATATTCCACCCCTTGGAAGCTCGAAGAAGAACCCAACATGTACTGGTGGCCACGGAGAGGGTGGTGTCTACTAGCTGCTAGTCGAAGTCCAGGCTTGATCTAGCTCAGAGCACGTTGTTTGTGCACGATGCTGCTCATAAGCGGCGCTGCGGCGGACCGGTTTCAACCATTTTTTCCCTTTTCTATCCCGTTATGGATGTTGAGCCGCCAATTAAGTTCCGTAAATGGTTGCTCTTTTGAATCTCCCTTGATGGCTCTCATATCACGCAGAAAACTCACGTAGCATATTGAAATGGAATCATAATGCGTATACGATTGGAGGACTAGGATGCGGGAACGGCGTGTTCGATGACTTGAACACGTGCGTTCAGTTCGGAGGGGATGCCAATCACATAACCCCACCCTAAATCGATATCCAAGCATGGATGCAAAGGAACACCAAGATCGTGGACGGATAGAATGATTGCGTCAAGCATTGTATATGAATCATTATCTAAGATGAAAAGGTATACGAGAGTAAACCTGTGTTCGTGAGAAGAGAACCTGCTCTGAGCATACTTGTGTTCAATTGCAAGAGTGGACGTCAACTCAGACTCTACCAGCCCAAGAAGTTCTCGGCATTAGGGTACGAGTCGTCCGGCATCACAGACAGGGGGTTTGGCCGTGGGAATGTGGGTGACGTGCTTGATAGCGTGGACAGCAAGTCCATCGGGAAGCCGTACGGATAAGTCTGATCCTGAATTTCATCAGCATAAGTTAGCTTCACCAATGAGAGAGTAGTCCACATACCAGCACAGCATTGTCTGTCCCGTACGCTTGCTCCTCCATCGGAAAGAGATTTTCCGCATGATGAAGGTGATCATCATTTAATGACATGAGGGAGTCATGAGGGTAGTCGAAGGCCTCAGAGGCGATGGTCTGGTCGACTGTGAGTGACCTGAGGCATCGTCAACATGTGCATCGGGTGGCAGCAAAGCAATGCATGCAACGTACTCAAACTGATATGCAAAGGAAGGACCTGCGATCGCCTCAAGATGAGGAGCGGGCGGCCGAGCGATATGAAGAGAATCTGTCGACTCGACGGAGGCAGTGATTTGATGACGACTTTGGTTGAACTCGTCCGCCATCGCTTTGCAAAGCGCTTTGACTTCAGGAAGGGCGAGCCGCCCCGACACAAAACGACCGAATTGAGCCATCTTTTGGGCTTTCGTGATTTTGCCTTCGCGATGCAGCCTATTCAACTCGGAATGCTTGTGGACGGTGGGCAGGTCGCATTTTAGAATGAAGTCGCGCGGGCTCTTGGCCCGAGTGCGAGTGCGAGTGCGAGTATGGCGGCTCGGAGACGAGAGGGATGGGGATGGGGGTCCATGCAAGACTCTATCATGGTGATTTCGAATCCATGTACGGACCCTCTGAGGGACAATGGTCGATGGTTAGTACAAGAGAAATAAGATATCTCAGGTCCGACGTACAGTCTCTACCTTGCGCCAGCGCTCTTCAAGTTCTTCGTCGCTCTCCAGCCTCCCCTTAAGCTCTCGCTTCCCCCTCGGAAAGGCATCCATAAAGTCTCGGGCAATCCCTCGAGACCAATTGTAGCGCGTCGCGTCGGTTTGGTGTGTGTACTCTGCGCGGACACGATCCTCGAGCCACGCCTTCTCGGCTGGGGTGGTCCATTCTAGATGGGGCATTGTCAGTGGTATGAGAGTGGGTTCTGAGAACGACAATTGAGATCAGAAAGTGTTTGCTCCAGAAACAAATGCTCTACCTCGAAGTTGATGCACAAAACGGGCTTCGCAGCAGATGGTCTTGGAGAAAGTGTTTGTGCAATATTACGACGCCAGTGCCAGGAATTTATACGCTGCAGAGCACAGGTAATATAGCCAATAGACGTACAACAGGCCAAGTCACGGCCGAAGGCGAATCGAGAGTGAGGCAGTCAAGTCGTTGATAGCGAATGTAGCCAGAGTAGAAACTGCCAAGTAGCCAGAGTATTGCGCCGCCATGCTGAAGTGGACCGGGCGACTGGAGGCGGGGTCATGTTTAGTTCTATTCTGGTACGAAGAAGGACCGGCCGACCATGAGGAATGTGCAATGCGCTAAGTGCATAACAAGTAAGCAGTAAGCAGCCAGATTCCGATCAACGCGAGTGTCTTGGATATCACGAGACCTGTTCTTTGAATATTGTTAGGGATATACACAACGTCAGTGCGGTTAAGGTGGTCAACATGAGATGCACGAGGAAGGAGGGGAGGGACAGGAGGGGAGGGAAGTAGCGTTCAAAGTAGACGATAGTCGATGCTGTAGTCGAGGGACGGAGCCCACATGCCGAGGGAGGGACGCACAGCACTCGACGACGAGCACAGCCAGAGAAACAAATTGATCACGAAGACGTTCGATGTCAGGCCTTAGAAAACCGGACCGCAGGAGGCAGGGTGTCGCCTACTTCATAATCAAGTTTGCTAGCAGGAGGCGGGGTCAGCGTGGGAAATGGTAGAAGCCTTGGGGAGCAGTAAACAGGGCTCTTATCGATGGGCGACAAGATGCAAACTTCGTGGTCTAGACTAGTGCCGATTAGCATTCGTGTCGACGTTGGTTTCGCGGTCCTCGTGTGAAGGGGAAGAGAGAGGATGAGAAACGGGCAGAAACGGGGGGGAGGGGACATTATGATGAAGGGGTGTCCGTGCGCGATTCCACGCCGGGTGATAAAGGCAGGTTTTGTTTGGTGACGTTTAGCATTGTAAATGCTAGACGCCATAAGGCTGTAGCTTGGCAGCAAATTTGATCAGCTGCTATCGTCCAGTCGCCAACGACTCTGCACGTCTCGCAGTTCGGAATCAAGTCGGATGAGATGTCATTCGGCGCCTATCGAAGGACACCGCGAAGGGAAGTTGTGGGCGGCATTCAGGGCAGCTGGTTGGCTCGCGACTACATCCAGTCTTCGAATTTCGCATATGCCAGAGAAGAGATGTGCTTTGATTTATCTGTGGTTTGTGAGTGCCAAAGCTGTAGTCGCTAGTGAGACTACCTGAAACCTGTCCGAAACTTTGATTTCATTTCTAGGAGACCTAGGAGGCATGGAAGTGATGAGTCTCTCAACGAAATCCCATAAGATTACAACACGAGCGGACTTCGGCATCAGAAAAGAAGTGATCTGGGATTCGTGCTGCACTATTCTATTCGCCAGCTGTCTGCATAGCAAGTCCGCAAGTCCTGACGTAATGACCATTCAGCTGCCATGACGCTCCTTTGAAAAAGACAGACGACGACATACCATTGTAAGGCCAGCTGAATTCTGTTTTAAACCCTTCAAGCATCAGCCCAAGCCACGAAGTGCAAAACCTAAAATTAGGGTCAACCTGCAAGTGTCAGCCGTGGCAGATTGAGGTGAGTGCCTCGACAGACTTGAGTGCAATGATTGATCGTGTCCTTCGAGTAGTGTTCTAGAGGCAAGCCTTACTCAGGCATGCGACCCGCGGTCGTGTAGTGATTGTCGCAAGTGATGCATGCACGCAGGCTTGTGCAGGCTGACTCGTGGCATCCGGCCCTAAATGTGACGCCGCGGCGTCGAGCAAAGTCAGCGAGTCATCATAACCATGACCATCAGCCACACAATCGTCTGGTCTTAGATCGTCGATCAAGATGGCCTCATTGGCGATCAAGAAACGAAGAATCAACAAATCTCGGAATAGCAACAGCTTGAGTTGCTACAATGCCTCTCATAGTTGAGTATTAAATTACAGACATCCTCCAGGTTTTTCTGAAGCCGAGGATTCTTTGATGGTGAGATGATATCGGAAACATATTGCATTATCAAATTCTATTAGAGTACGTAGATTCATGTCGAATGATATACTATGAAGACCATTTCAAGAGGAAACGACAACATCGAAGGAGCTAGCCGGCTACATGTATACAATGTGCTAGAAGTAACTACGTGGAGACATCAAACAATGAAGGCATTGGGTATCCAGATGACATACAGACACTATTAGACTAGGAAAAACACGCCTGAACGGCGAGACTCGCTCGCATCGAATTACAAGACGACCACAACAAGCAGGAGAAAAACGTCCGAGCGGTGAGAAGGCTTTCAATTCATGATAAGGTCATATCATCGAATGGAGGAGAGACAAAACCAATTCCGCTGAGAACTTGACTGCATGAAAACAGAAAGTCATCCCAATTTACGAGGGCTGGCCCTCGATTGTGAGGCCAGCCGAATAGATCAACAGGCGGCGAAGGCGATCTCAAATCACGCAAGCTTGCAGGCAGTGCTGGTGAAGAAAGGTCGCCCGAATACACGCCTGTACCGATCTCAACTAAATCAGTCTGAGAGGAAAGAGCATCACGTATAAGGCTAGGAGGGGCAGGAGATACCGCTTTAACAGTTCGACGATTGTATTCCTGTGCCTTCGCCTGACAGAGTGCCATGACCTCGGGACGTTTCAGCCGCTCGGTGATGAAGGCACCCCACATAGCCATTTTCTCGTTCTTGGTGATTGTTCGCTCCCTATAACATTCATTAAGTTCCTGAAACTTGGCAGCAGACGGTCCGTCGCATTTGAGGATGACATCGCGGGCGCATTTCGCCCTCGTGCGCCGCGGGGCCTTGCGGATTCCATTGGCCTGCCGATGGGGGCCCGGAGATGGGAGATCGTAGGCAAGGCGCTTGCGATGGTTCTTGATCCATTTCTTGACCCTCTGTGCGAATGAATGAGCAAAGAAACAGTACAGAAGGATACTAAGATACGTACATTTGGGACCTTATCCCATCGCTCGTCGACCTCTGCGTTGCTCTCCAAGACCCCGTTGAGCTCGCGATTTTCCTTAGGAAAAGTCTCCATAAAGTCGCTGACAATCTTTCTGCACCACTTGGTGCGTGCCTGGTCAGTTAGCGGTAGATACTCGCTGCGGACACGGTCCTGCAACCACGACTTCTCGGCGCCCGTCGTCCATTCCTTGGCGGGCATTCTAGGTAGGAGAAAAAATTGAACAGAGGATGATTGTAGGTGAAAGCGACTGATGAAAATCGATGCGGGGCGGGCAAGTTTTATTGATGCTCTTTCGGGCAGGTTCGAGAAAAAAAGCTGTGGCGAAAACAGCCAAGCGCCCAAGTAGCCTGAACAGTGGTAAGCAGGGGTAATCAGCCAGTATAGTCTACAAAGTCGGAGATTCTGTGGGCTGATCCAAACAAACAGATTCCATACCGGTCGACAAGCTTGATATTCCAGACCAGAATCGAAGCCATCTCGAATGAATCCGCTCATGGCCAAGGTAGTATTGAGAGGGAGATTGAAGATGGGGCTTGGAGAGAGAGGCAAAGTCAGAGCACAGGCATCGGCGGCGCAGCAGTGGCGCAACACTTCTCGGAATAGACACGGTAGGCGGTGAACGATTCTGGTGGAGCATCAGTTGCAGTCAGGGACGCAGACGTCTTAGGAAGGCGATTTCTCACATGATCAAATCAACGGACAGAGCCACACTGACTGCTGATGAATCGACCACTCACCAGTCATCCTGTATCACCCGCTGTGCAAAATTCGAATGTGTCAATTGACAAAGGCTGACCAATGTAGTTGAATTTCGAGTCATTTTGGACACTAGAAATTGGGCATTGGCTCAGACCCAATACGAACAGTCGTGGCCAGGCTACCTCAGTCTGCAGAGCTTCAATATCCGAGACTTGTGCACGAGCCGTTTTGGATAGCCTATTACAGGGCATATTCAATGAGGTAAATTACGCGGTCTCATGCTCTGTTCAAAATGTCACAATTTATGGTACATGTCATTTCATGTCGTCAGTGTAGTCGATCCAAGTCCCTGATTTCTGCGCACTCATCTGTCACGTGGCCTGCCCAACTAGAGTATCCTTCTCACACCTGCTGCGCGCCGCTCTCCACCAATGGTGCGAATATCTCGTTCAAGATCCCGGCGAGCCTAATCCCGCCCATAGCCAACAACCTCTCCACCACCCACTCATTCGTTATCCTGCCAGCGTACTCCGGGGTATCCAATTCTAAATATGTGCCTTTCCTAGCACCCATCCCCTTTGCAGACTTGGTATCCTCGCGAACGGAGCTGCCATATGGAGGCTCGTCCAGCTCCTTCGGCCACACGAGATCACAGTTTAGTTGATGAATTGGCTCAGCCCACGCTTGCGGGCACAAAATCTCGTCGTCGGTCTCCTGCTGAATGCCTCCACCTGCAAAAAGGTCGAGGACAGTCTGCCTGAAGAACTGGCTGAGCATCTGTATAGGTCCGGAGGCAAAAGACGGGATCTGAATGCGTGCGGAGGTGGACGGACACTCGAGCCACTGTTCAACTTCGTCTTCCCATTTACCAGGGGTGGTGCTGTACTCTCCTACACCAATGCCTTCCCACATAATCCTCCGGATGTACGGGTCATAGATCGCGCCGCGCAGCACGGACTCGACAGCGGGAATGGGAAGGGGGTGAGAGTAGTTTGAAGAAGACGGCATAGAGCGGAGGGCCTTCGCAATGAGGAGACCATCCCAAAGTGAGTGAAGATCTGAGGAGCAGACAATTTATTGATTGGGTGCCAAAGACAAACTGGAACAAGAGAAGAAACGAACTGGTGACACGGCCATCCCACGAGACTTTGTCCCCGTTCCCGCCTCGATCTCGCCCAGTCAGATGAAGCGGTTGATGCAGATCGCCAAGGAAGTGGATCAAGAACTTGAGCGCTTCTTGCGCCGTTCCCAGTCCATCGTCCACAGTCCGCTTGACGCCAGTCTGAACACGCACGCCTACTTTCGATTCCTTCACGAAATCCTCGAGCAAGCCGGTCACGTTACGGATACCCGCCAATACGTTGCCGCCCTGTCGGCCGGACCAGCCACGATCACCGGGGAAGACGCACGAGTCCGAAGGGTGGTCACCTACAGCGCCTACATAATGGAGCGGCGCTGACCAGCGAAACTCGGAGCGATAGCGCACGCTATCGGCCCATGTGGCCACGGAGGAGAGATAACAAAAGTCCTTGGACGAATTGGGATAAAGAATAGAGCAGAGAAGAGGGACAACAGGAGGGTTAAGATGGATTTGCGCGATAGTTGCGACAATTTCATGACCTATGAGGTGGTGAGTCAGCGCCTAGTATACAGATTGAACATTCTCTAAGCCTTCCTTGAGCCTAAGACTCACGAAACAATAACAAAACCAGCTGATGGACTAGACCAGAGATCAAAGGGAGAAACAGAACTCACCAGCAGCACCCCACGCACTTACGCCATACAAGCTTCCTAACCCCGCAACTGCCACGAAGCTGATAGCTGTATCGAGACGCATAACAAGCGATATGGTCCGCTTGGGTCACCCCAAGCTATGTATGAAGGAAATGTGCAGGAGATGGTAGTCAGAGAACAAGAGATGAGGTTATAGGCGCCGACGAGAAGGGGTTAAAGACAAAAGGTTGTCAGGAGACGACCGCAGAAGACCCGTTTCGTCAAGACGCCTCGAACAAAGACGCGTAGGCCAGAAATGGAGATGCTTTCACGTGATGAGAAACGATTACGCGTCCGAGACAGCCGAGCGCGGCCGCTCTGCAGACGCAGCCCATTTGTTGGTAGAGGCAACTTGTCCTATTCTATCATTCGACGACAAATCGCTGCGCTCATCATTCAACAGCCGGAGAAAAAAGACTCGCAAGTCACTTCAAAATTAAGTCCTCGGAGGGCACGGGAAGTTCTCGCAGGATCAATGCCTCCGCAGATTTCGATTTGGGGGATATTCGACACCTAAAAGGCTTTGGATGGCTTGAGGTGTAAAGAGAGTTGAAACTTGAAAGGCAGATACTTTAAATAGGTCATATAAAAACATACCAGATGAATCCGTCATAGTCCACTTCCGGTTCGAGAACCATATCATCTGCGTCCTTTGCCTTTTCAATATTGAAGACATAAAGCAAGGATGCGATCATGAGGGAGATCGAGTTCTCTGCGAGGAACATTCCCGGGCAGATCCTTGTGAGTGAAAAATTGAACGTTCGGCATTCAAATCAGATGCTCATATCATTCGTTGCGATCCAGCTCACCTCCTACCGAATCCGAAAGCAATCCAGCCTGGGTCTTCGTATTTTTCAAGCTTTTTGAGCTGTCCGCCTTCGTCGAGAAATCGTTCAGGCCTAAATTCGAATGGCGCAGGGTATGCTTCGGGATCGTGAAGGATTGACCTGTGCATACATGTATGCCAAAAATAACATGAGTGCGCAGGTCATTCGTCCAATATACTGACCAGATGTTCGCGTATATCGTCGACCCTTTCTTAATATGGTATCCTCGATAAGTATCGTCCTCAGTGAGGCGATGCGCTAATCCTAAGGTATATCGGGATAAGTTCACCGTATTATGGGGGGCATCCTGTTTGCTTTTGGAGAAGTTTGGAAAGGCATTCAAACATACCAAGGGGAACTGAAGGGTTCCAGCGCCATACTTCCTTCACAAGGGCACTAATATAGGGCAATTCCTGTATATCTTCAATCGCTGGCATCCTGCACGTATAACTTTCACGAGCTGGACCGAGGTATGCGTCGATCTCCGCCTGTGCCTTCGCAAGTACGTCAGGGTAAATGAGCATCGCTAGAAGGAAAGACATTAGTGACGACTGCGTCTGCGGTTACACACATGACGATCAGCTTCCTAGGCAGATGATGGTGCGATGTCGTTACCGTTTCGGCGCCCCCTGAAAACCTGAAGTTCAAACCAAAGACTCAACGACTCAAAATAAGACAGACCTGAGTATAGAGAAGCTGCTGCTGCTTTAACCAGTTCCTCGTCCGCTTGTATTTCCGATTCTTCTTTCCCGCTGTGATCATCTTTGTCGGAAGTCATAAACGTTGACACGATAGATGCCAGAGCTCTATTTTCTCGCTGAGGCCACAGATGTTTCACCGATCAAGAATGCGAGAATGAAAGTGAGAACTTTGAACCAGACTGACCAATTGGGACTTCACATAGTCGAACGGCTGATCGTAAAGCTTTTCCCGGTCCTCTCGCATGAGCTTGGCCTTGCGTCGGAAATCTGCGAACGGCAACCAAGCAGGGATGTACTTCACTGATGCTGTGGTAAGGTTAGTAGAACACGGTAAGGAAACGCAGAGCTTACAGATTGGCCATCGGTCAACCCAGAAAGCACCGGGCTCCGAAGCACGTGCGAATCCCAACATCGCATCCTCGACAATCTTAACCAGGGGATCGTGAGCACTCATCACTCTATATCCGTACGTGAGTAGCAGAATCAGGGATCCCGTAGATCTATAAGCATAGCCAGAGTGAATCAGCAATACACAGATCTGGAGACAGTGAATTGAAACTTACTCCCTAATAACATGTCCAACGTCAAGCCCATTTTCATCCTTCTTTGTAATCGCAAGCAACCTCCCCAGAAGCCGTGCACGTTCCTCTTCCTGCATGATCACTAAATCTGGTCTTTTGCATGCGCGAGGGCCGATTGAAACGTGAAAGATTCTTCGCAGTTCACGGAAGCGAGCGTTAGAGGACACAGGGAGCAGCGACTTGCTGGACAGAGGTTGAGGAGAAGCAGGATCAAATCGGGCATACCCTAGCCCAAGATTCCAGCCGACACTGCTTGACGTTTTGGTGACATTCTACAGATGAATCATGTGGCGCGCTGCGTACAGGTCTCCTGCCATGGTTGCCGGCGGACGATCTGAGTAGATGTTGCCTAAAATTATAGATGAAGAAGCGTCGCGAATTTGACTCAGAAACTCAACTGACCTCGTACAACCAACAGATCGCTTGCTGCTTTCACAGATCCCAAGATGATCGTCGTTTCTCCCAAGGAAGAAATGCAGAAAATATCACCTTACAAATTCATCATAAGATCAATCCCATTTCTTCAGCGACATTTGGGAATATATCAGACAATCCGTACCATATTCTTGCGTCCATTTGTCGAAGTGGAGCCAGTGTTTATTGATGGGAATTTGGAACGCGTTGCCTACGATAGGCCATCCCGGAGGACCGGGAGGGTAAAGGCGGTTGTTCGATGTGCTAAATGCCGAAAGGATGTAGACCGTGAGAGAGGCACAAGCTATATCAGCGCATAATGAGAAGTAGGAAGATCTCGATATATATTGCACGAATGCATCGCGTAGGGAGGCCATTGTCGTGAGTCGTTTGCTTTATGCGGCCTACTTTGCCTTGCGGACAATAACAAGATAGTGGTGGTAGAGACGATGGAAGATCATAGTCGTGCGGTTGGAACTTCAGACTTTCTCCGAGAATGTCGAAGCCAAGCGGACCACGTGGCTTAGGCTATGTCCCATTGTGCAAACCTGCACGCTGTAGTGTGCTGAACGCGCCTCCCCAGTTGGAATCCATTCTGTAGAGCCCAGGGCGTGAAACAAGTCAGCCCAACTGAAATTGAATTGAACAGTGATCACCAAAAATAATCAAGATATTGCATTTACGAAACAACATGACAACGATAGTTCTTCACCAACTCGCTCCCTCACATGACATTCAGTGCGGCCTCTTTATCCGAACCTTTCCAACTCTTCTCTTCAGACTCGACTTGTCGTCAGCATCGCCATAGTCTTCGTCCACCGTCTCGTCCCCCAATTGTTCCGCGTCTCCCATAGCGTCCAACTCATGCCTGGCTGCGACTCTGTCCCTGAGTGATGGCACTGCGGCGGTCGGAATCGAATCCGACGAAAGACGATCTAATAAGGATGGTCCGCGGCGGGAGGTAGGAGAAAGGGTGTGATCTCCTGAGGTTTTCGACAAGGGTCTATTTGAGATCTCCTCGCGCCCCGGACGGTCCATTGAGGCCGGATTTTCACTGTATCTTCCATGCGCAGAATCTGGCACGTAAGGGCGAGTTGTGTGTCCTCGAAACGTGGAATCTCGGTCGTGGAATCGAGTAGAAGGCGGAAGCATGTGTCCACGGCCTCGGGAGCTTGTGATTGGTGGCGGAGGGTGATTCGCATAGGGTTCTTGTGGTCGATTCCAGACTGCAGGAACACGCTCTTGCGTACGGGATGGCGGTGGATAGGCAGGGTCTTGTCGATGTTGAGCAGGATACCTCTCCCGGCTTCGATAATTTGACTCCTGACGGGGTTGAATATAACTTGCGTCATGAGGTACATTGTGGTGAAGTACGGGATGGTTCATATCCATCGAGCCAGACCTTGGCCGCGATGGATGAGGCCGCGATTGAGGCGCCACATCACTCCGAAGATCCACGTTTGAGTGACTTTGTCTTAGTCTCGGGTTTTCAGACGGAGGTCCGTAATCAGGCGAAGGCCGGGTATGACGAGGAGCAGAACGAGTGTGTGGATCATGCTCCCAAGAACCCAACGGGTGAGAGGGTGGCGTTGGGAGCTGGCGTACATTTTCTTGCGCATGGGGAGGTTCTGTCGTCGGTTCGCGTCGTGTCCATGTGCGATTGGGCTCGGTGGGAGGGGTGTTTCGAGGAGTATCTTGGCTTACAGACGGTTGTTGCAAGGGAGGTCCAAAGCGGGACTAGCAATTATGATATCAACATACTAGAGGTGAGAGGAAATTTGAGGGTAACTGACCGGCCGCTCATGGCCCTGACCTGGAGCAGGGACCAAATTCGTCCGGTGCTGTTGAGCAGCATTGAGACGTGGAACAGACGATGGTGGCTCAAATGACTGAATCAAGATCAGACCAGGTTTATGCGACCAGTAAAAAACACTCACTCCATTGTGAGCTGTCACGCCTTCGTTCACGTCCGAATGGGTAGAGCGTGAGGAGGCTGGTGGCATGCGCGGCAGCGGGGGTCTCATCGTTTGAGACTAGCGTGATGGGTCAATGTGAAGTTAATCGGCGACGTTGATGCAAGGAAATCACACACCGATGGCCGTTCCCAGTGAGGGGCAAGCTCCAGGGTAGGATGGCTATGCCCGGATTCGACATGCGTTGTATGGATAGACCCCCGCCGGGTCAGCGTGGAAGGAGGTGGAAGTTGAGATGGGATTGGCGGTGGAGGTCCAATTTGGGGACCACTTCTACTTGCAGCAGGAACACTGTTCGTGGCGGCGATTTTGGACGCGGGCCCTAGAGGAGTGTCATGATGTTGAGCTCGAGGAACTTGGACATCCTGGGAATTTGATAAGCCACACGAAGGCTGTGATAAGAGAATTTACTACTAACCTGATACTGCGCTTCGTGTTTATCATATTGCGCCCGACTCGGCCTCTCTTGCGAAGACTCATAAGGAAGTGGCCTAGTGGCATTCCCTGACAATGTCGTGTCCGGTCTGGGATGGACAACACGAGCCGCCGGTGGCGGATAGGGCGAAGGGGCAGGTTCACGATGACCGGGCCACGAGTCCCTCGGATGAGCAGGAGGCTGCCTCTCTCTTGGACGAGTCGGGACAAAGTCTGTGCCATGGGGCCTTCGGTCGAAGGACGGACTTGTGGGAGAGGACGGAGTTGGTCCATGAGGTGGCTGAACGGGGACCCCCCGTGGAGCTCTTGGGACGAAATCGCGATTTTGTACCTCGCTACGCGGTGGCCTCTCATATATAGCTGGACGATGGCGTGAAGAATTGTCAAAAGGAGCCCTAGATAAATATGTAGTGTCAACGTCCATCGCATCTTTGTCTCTGCCCGTAGAATCGACTGCAAACGTATGCCCAGTGTTTTCGAGTGGGCGGTTTCTAGCACTCCCGGGCGCGACGAGGCCTGACGAGCGACGATCCAAATGATAGTCAAACGCCGCCGGCGGTGGTAAAGCATGCATGTTGTGCTGCAAAGCATTACGGGGCCCTGACGGAGTGCTATGAGGAGAATGTGAGAACATACATTGAATCAGAGATGCTTTTCCCTTTTACCTGCTAGGTATCTGTGGCTGGAATGGCGCACGACTAGACACTACAGTGCGAGACGGGGGTGGTGGATTGGGGGCTGCACCTGAAGGATCTTGAGCCATCTCGCGGAATCGATCGCTTTGGGGAGGTAAGGGAATACGTTTACGAAGACCTAGAAGATGATATGACAAGTGGATTGATAGGCGGGGAGAATGGGCAGTCGACATGAGGATAGAGCGTGACTGATGCAGATTAACGTACGAGAGTCACTTTGCGCACTGCCGGATATCGGCGACGAGGAATCGTACGATTGTTCGCGTGAAAGATAGACGTCGGTGTCCTCCTGTGGCACACGGCGAGCGGGCGCCGAATCACCGGTGTGTGCATCAGTGCGACGACGCTTTGCATCGTAGTCTGCATCTGCCATGACCACGTCGTTGTCCCTGCCTCTTCTTAAAGGCACCGCCTCAGACGGAGCGTACGCGTCGCGAGGACGTCCGTGAGAGTCCATATATGAATGGCGCGGAGCAGGGCTTGGAGCACGACTGTCACTTCTTGGCTGCCTTGGAACAGGGCGAGCAGACGAGATGTCCGTTCGTGGCACAAATTGCGGACGTTCTATTGTTTGCCGTGGGTACTGCGATGATCGAGCGTTATTGCGAGGCGACAAAGATCTGTGTCCTAGATGATGAAACAGGGGGGTGAAAGGACAGTTGAGAATCGATCACGGTAGATTAATGGAAAGGATGGGAGAAAGTGGAAGCAAGACGCAGAGGTCCATCATGAGCGCCCATGAGTCGGTTCAGGACAAGGTCGATGAGCGCAGCGCAGCTCGACTCCCAAGGCTTCTCGAGACTATCCATAGATGCAGGTCCTCCACCTCGGGAGGAGCCGAGGCGCACGATACGAGAGGTGGAAGGGTGAGGGGATGATGTGGACAACGTACTTGGAGCCGATGATGCCCACGTAGCATTTTGACCACTAGAATGGAGTTCCTGAGAGACATGAGCTTCCCGGGAACCCTCCCGAGGACCTGCGAAGACATCTGATTGGTGAGGACGATTGTACGTTGACGGAGCACGAGGAGCATCACGAGCGTATGGATCATGGATGTCCTGCCTGTGATCAGAGTCATGATAGGAAAAAGGAGCACCAGGACGCAAGTCGTCCTTGTCGGACGCTCGATGTACACCGTTGTCTCGAGGTTGTACAGAAGAACTTCTGCGCCCACGCCTAGGACCGTCTACAAGTGCACGCTGGTAATCACCCTGTGGCTGTCGCCGTTCTAGGTCATCGAAATCCGGTGTTTCTCTCCCAGAAGGCTGCAAGCGAGATGACGCGCTTGGGTGCGGCCTATCTTCGCGAGCGTTGGCCTGATTCGCTCCAGGAGGTGGCAAGGCGTCGCCAGGTCTGTAATGACGATCATTGTAAGAGAGTCCATCGTCGTGCGGCACCTCGCCAACACGGGCACGAGGAGCTGGTATATCGTTAGTCAACACATCATCATCTCGCCCAACCATCCAAGAGATGCCAACATCCCCTCTGGGCCTGCTTTTGCCAGAGTGCGAAGGTGATCTTCCGTCGTTGATACTTGGACGAATCCACGTAGACTCAAATGTCTTGAGGTTGTAATAATAAGCATCTCGCCCACCACTGCGAGAATATCTAACCTCCCAATCCGGTGGCAGAGATTCTACGGAATCGATAGCCTTTTCCATTCCGTTAACACGTCGCTCTTTGTCTCGGCGCGCCATAGACATCGGACTTGCTGCTGTCGTTGAAGGCATAGCCAAGAATGCCGAAGAGACAACAGGTTTGGGGGGTAGAGCGTGGGTGAGATTTTGGGGAGGCGGATGGATTCGATTGGATGAGGAGTTCGCTCGTGTAGGGCTTTGGAACAATGGTGATGACTCCCTTCGAGGGCTGGGCGTCGTGTCGCGTTCCGCCTCCGCCTTGGAGGCATCACCTCGAGCCCTTTGCCAGGCTGGAGGAGCAGGTGTCGCCCTGACATTTCCAGGCTTGTCAGAATTGCTCTGGTAGGTCATGTAGTCCTGAATATCATCCTCGTCTCCTCCGAGAGAGACAGCATCCTCGACGTCTTCTGTGTCGCCACTTCGCCTATAATCAAAGTCCAAACCTTTGCTATGAGAGTGAGGTCCATTGGGAGGAGAGTTTTGTGGTTCGTCGTCTTCGTTGCCCCAGTCGAGGGTTTCGTGGTCGTCTTCCATGATGGCAGTCGAAAGTTGTGAGCCTCCTGCCGCCACCTGAAATCTCTGTCACGGTTGTTCTTGCGTTGTTCGAATATTAGTTCTCCGACATCGGTTGCGCCACAGTGCACGTCGCGGGAACGTCAACTCAGTAGCTTTCGACAACGAGACTGCCGTTGTGGTCGCTAATTGCCCAATCGATTCATTTTCCTGGCCTACTTTATTCTTTGCCCATTTCAATCTGTCGCTTCCCCGCTTTCGTCGCCCAAAGGCGCACAACACCATGGCTATCCTACCCACAAACGCTGGTCTGAACCAGAATGGGTCGTCCTTCCAGTCATCACATTCCGTCACGAACCGCGTTCCAGTCATATTTCGGAGACTGCTCAGGTTTCAGCACATGGTGCGCGAACCTCAATAGACAGCTTTGTATTCATTAACAGGACGTTCGCGTCACAGGATTTCGAGCTGGCCGCTTGGCAATTGACCTACCTTTGCCTGGCCCCCAAGAGAGTGTGAGCATGCTCTCAAATATTGTGCGTTATTCTCTCCGATTGAAGTCATACATAGGTATCGAAATGTATATTTTCACAAACGTAGGAATAGGCGTCTATCGTGATTGCGTTGCCTCAAATTCACAAATGCTCCAGAGACCAAAAATACATGGGCCAGAGATGACCCCGCCATTTTAATTCTCATAGCGGCATGTCTAATAGGCAAATCGAGTTTTTTTCCGTCATCTTGCTCTAGACGATGCACTGACGCGCTTACAATGCAGTTTCGGCGATCGCGTGGTCGGTGGTATGGTCGTATAGCCCTCTCGAGGCTGTCCGCCTGGCTTTTCTTATGATCTTTCGAGATTTCCTTCTCGTGGGCATCGTAGTCGCGACATTTTTTTGGTATGATCCCACACCGAGATGAGTACTCCCGTCTAACGACTTCAGCAGGTTCTTTGCGAACCGAACATTACTCTCACCGCCCTCCCATTCAACCACCGCGGATTCCGCCGTCGAGTGGGGGTACACGTTTGATGTGCATACGAATGCCTTCTTTCCCCTGTATCTCACACTATATCTGGCGCAATTGTTTCTTGTTCCCGTCATCATGAAAAACAATTGGGTCTGCTTATGGGTGGGCAATACGTTATACCTCGCAGCGTAAGCACGTACACCTGCACTATGAAATCGTCATTGCTGATACTAAGTTGTCTTAGATTTGCTCAGTATATATACGGGATTTACTTGGGACTGAACGGTGAGTATGCCTTGATGAACGGGAACCATGGAGCTCACGAGCGATCAACTATCTTCGCAGCATTGCCATTCTTGATACGATCCGAGCTTCTGCTCGCGCCTCTGCTGCCCCTTCTTGTAGGATATATCGTCTCCTTGCTAGGGTTCAACGTGGGGAGGAGGGTGTTATCTGCGTACTTCGGTTCGTGATCGAAGGGACTTTGCTCAAAGCTATGCCTTTCAGTGCGATGGCTCGATGTCGACTGTTTAGTGCTGCGATGAATAGATAGAGCTCCACGTTGTAATGTGTCCCACAACCACATGTATAAAGGCCATGGAGGATGCGCTTGAACGGAAATTCGCTGTGCAAGAACTGTTGTGACGCAGGGGAAGCAGCCAGCGAGGGGTGGTTACCAAAGACAGCTGCAAGGGGATTGAAACACCGCCTGCACGCGCGCCTTGGGATAACTGCCCTTCACCCTCGACGGATTCTATCTGTCTGGCTACTCCCGTTTCGTTTTTTATTCCGCTCGTTCTTCCTACCACGACCGCCTCGTTTTTGTCATGTCTGGAAGAACGCAACTCGAGCGTGCAATCATCCAAATACAGGAGAAGCCTGTCGTCCCCGAGATCGACTTTACACAACACCAGCTCGAGAATGGGTATACCATCAGCACCCAGGAGCGAGTCGTCAAGGAGGTGCGTTCGTGGTCTTTATCCAACGCCGGTGCTGTGTTGATGAGGAGCGTGGATGGTGTATGGCCGTCGGCGGGATAGGTCCAAGCCCCCGCGATGAATATACCCACCGACGCCCAGTTCTTCTCCCGACAAGACCCAACCAAGCCCGATGTCGCTTTCTTGAAGAACCACTTTTATCGTGAGGGACGTCTATCCGAGGAGCATGCCATGTATATTATCGAAAAGGCGACCGAAGTACTGCGTGCAGAGCCTAACTTGCTGAGCGTCGACGCTCCCGTCACCGGTGAGTCAATCACGCTTGTCTCTGTCCCTGTGATTTCTGGCTTCCATGACGGAATATGTTATGGCTCCCACAACTCCAAAGACTTCTCTACATTGGGCCACAGCTCGCAGCGTCAGGTATAGGGGTATATCAGTTCTAGTGCATTGCTGCCATCTCTCTCCTTGCGGTTCGATTGCTTCGGCATGGTCGCATACCTCGAGCATCTTTCTTTCTATTATTCATAGCTGCGCCACGGTGATTGTTCAAACCGGTCGTGTACAATGAATCGTGCTGCTTTGTTTATCGAGCCTTCAATGGGTCTTTCATCTCTAGACTGGTGGTGCTATCTACCATTGGTCAGATTGCTTCCATTTCTTGGCTTTGTTCAGACATCTCCACACAAAATTCGTATTAACATCGTTGTTGTCAGTTTGTGGCGATATTCACGGGCAATATGTACGTCCGTAGCCATTTTGCCTCCGCGCTGATCTGACATCGTGTGCAGTACGACTTGATGAAGCTATTCGAGATCGGGGGCAATCCCGCAACCACACGGTATCTTTTCTTGGGCGATTATGTCGACAGAGGGTACTTTAGCATAGAGGTATGTGTTGCCGTCCCGCTTGTTCCGATATAGCTCCTCATTCTACTTCGCAGTGCGTTTTGTATCTCTGGTCTCTCAAAATCTGGTATCCAGATACCATCTTCCTTCTTCGTGGCAATCACGAATGTCGGCATTTGACTGACTATTTCACATTCAAACTCGAATGTACGCGTTGCGCTTTCCACTCATGATCAGCTTACTAACCACAACGATAAGGCAAGCGCAAGTATTCAGAGCGGATATATGAAGCATGCATGAATTCCTTCTGCGCACTGCCCCTTGCGGCTATCATGAACAAGCAATTTTTCTGCATTCATGGTGGCCTCTCCCCTGAGTTGAATACTTTGGATGACATCCGTAACGTACGTTTGATCGTCTCTGCGTGTTGCAAATCACATATCCACGTCCTTAACTTGCATTAGATCGATCGCTTCCGTGAACCCCCCACAGCGGGCCTCATGTGTGATATCCTATGGTCAGATCCCGTCGAGGATTTTGGGAATGAGAAGATCACGGACAGCTTTATACACAACCACGTCCGTGGCTGCTCATACTTCTTCACGTATCAGGCAGCATGTCAGTTCCTAGAGCGGAACCGGCTGCTCTCGATTATTCGTGCGCACGAAGCACAGGATGCCGGGTTTGTTTCCGCGACCTTTATTGTCACAATGTTGCACTTACATCTGGGCGGTTAGGTATCGTATGTACCGCAAAACCCGGACTACTGGTTTCCCATCGGTCATGACTCTTTTCTCCGCCCCTAACTATCTCGACGTCTACAACAACAAGGCAGCGATATTGAAGTACGAAAGTAATGTACTGAACATTCGCCAGTTCAACTGCACCCCACACCCATACTGGCTGCCAAACTTCATGGACGCTTTCACATGGAGTCTTCCTTTCGTTGGAGAGAAGAGTACGTCATATATCGTTTTCATTCATGTAGCAAATCAGTGAATTTCTTTTCTATAGTCACTGATATGTTGGTGGCGGTTCTCAACACGTGCACTAAGGAGGAGTTAGAGGAGAGCTCGGATGAGGAGACAGCGGTCTCGCCCACCACGCCTTCAGAGGATTCTGCAGAGAGAAGGAAGGTCATCAGGAACAAGATCCTGGCTGTGGGACGCATGTCCCGAGTTTTTTCGCTGCTCCGGTGAGAATATTTTCTATGACAGACAATGCCTTTTCTGATGAGCCTTCATGCAGTGAGGAATCAGAACGTGTTTCGGAGCTCAAAAATATCACAGGTTCTAGCAAGCTTCCTTATGGCACGCTGGCACTCGGTGCAGAAGGAATCAAGGATGCAATCAACGGTTTCGATGATGCGTATGTGTCACTGTTACACTCGTGATTGAACATTGACTCACTTCGCGCGTATCAGTCGCAAGTCGGACATCGAGAACGAGAGATTGCCGCCCGAGCTTGTTGATGCAGACTCTGAAGAGGGCAAGGCGTATATGTCCCAGCCCCCCACACCCTCAGAAGAGTCATATGTGCCGCCACCTGCTAATGGGGTTGCAGCTGCCCTGGAAGAGGCCATCTCAAATGGCACCATTTCGCCTGGTTTAGGGCCTCACGGTCCGACTTCCCCCATATCACCGACCTCGTCCAACTCGCCGTTCCGGCGCGGACACGGACGCCAGGCCAGTTTAGGCACGACCATGACTAGTCCGAGCACGAGGAGGAGGAGCCTGGAAAGCACCATGTCCTTGCTGAAGGAGGCGGTAGATGGGAAGGAAGCGGATGCGGAGTTTGAGCAGCTGGCGGATCAGGTAGCTGGGAGGGCAAAGGAGAAGGAGAATGCAGCACCCCTGCCCAGATAAACAGTTGCGGTTCGCTGTTGGCAGTGAGATCATCAGGGGAGATACTTTTTGGAGGTATTCGCGTTCGTGTAACATTCAGCCTGTTCTCGTTGTTTCTTTCTTCCCTCTTGACTGTCAGAGTTTTTTGTCTGGACCAATCATCAACCTGTACACTGTGGCGTGACGCGTCGTTTCATTCCGAAAAGGGACATCGTATCCATCATTCCGCCACATGACCCCCCCTGTGGGCCATTTGTGTTGGACAGACTTCCGCTACGCCGTTTTGAACTTCTAATAAACTTTCGCTACGCCGGTTTGGGTATCGACATTGTCCATATGTAGACCGCGTTCCGCGTGCGAAATGTATGGCGTGGACGTACATAAAGCATCACGAGGTTGCGGATCGCACGAGCTTCCTTTCCTCCCATCGATCGCGAGCCTCCTTCAAGAATCCGCGCGCACGCTACAATCTCACAAAGGCAGCGACGTTCGCAAGATCCGGCGCGTTTCGGGCTGGCTGCGCTTGCCAGTCACTAGCTTTCACACCGCATCTTAATTCAGCGCTCTTCGTTGAAGAGCAGGCCATTTTTGTAGGATCACTGTTCCAGACAAGGCGCCAGGGTGAGCCTCGTGTCAGGCATGATGGGACTCGGAATGTATACAGCCGCCTAATGCGTTACAGGCAGAGTATATATAAACCCGCCACATAACACCTTGGCGCAGCCTTACAATCCCGCGTTCAAAACATTCCGTCCTCAATAAGTACCTGACCGCACGCCACGGATACCGATGAATAATTGCCCCTTGGAGATTCATGCCTACATTTTCGAGCTCGCATGCACGGACGATGGTCGCACAGGTCGCGCACTGTCCGCTGTGAACAGATACATCCGCCATGCATCAGCACCCTATCAATGGCAGAGCTTGGTTATATGTGACCTAGCGCAGGCAAAGGGCTTCGCCGCTCTTCTCAATACCCTTCATGATGCTGGCACGTCAATGGACACAGTCACCATTCACGCCAGGCGTCCGATTTCGCACCTGTTCGTGTCGAATAGGACTGGTGCCTCCGCGAGGGACATTCGACTCTCTCAGTGGCACGCGGCGAGGACCGCCGAAGAACGGCAACTCACTCATCGGCGTTTTGACCTCGAGGCGGAAGAATGGACCGCGGCAATCAGGCGCATACTTGCTTATGCAGCGGACAGCGTCCGTACGTTGACAATGATGTGCTATGACATACACATCAGCCCCAGCGGTCGACTGTTTTTTTCCGATCTCAAAGGAACAAATTTCCCTCGGCTTGAGGACCTCACTATTCGTGGTGGCTTTGATGTCAAACTGCGGGACCATCCTAATATCGACTCCGGGCCAGACACGCTCGTTGTCAGTCATCCTTACGCAGAGACTGACGCGAGAAAAAATAGGCCAGTCGAGACGCCGACCCTTCCCTCTTTACGCCGCCTCCACCTCATATGTCCGATCAGCTTCGAGCTCTTCTTACAGCGCCTCCGCCCGCTAGCACCCAAAATTTCTTACATCCGTCTTTCCGAACTTGCCGCCTTCGACTACGATCTCTGTCGCTTACTCTTTTCCGAGCTCGCAGAGCGCCAAATCGTTCCAGGAAGACTTCCCGGCCTGCAAGGGCATCAATGGAGTGCCGAACCCACCGCACAGCCCGTGGATTGGGAACCATACTTGCCGCCCTCGGAAATACTGGAACGAATTCTTTTACAGCCTTCACAGTCTTCCGCGAGACCGGAGAGCCAATGCGGGTGTTGTACAGGATATTATAAGGTGGACGACATGACTCGCATGCTGCGGGAGATGGCGAGAGAGTCTTCGGGGGCTACGTTCGTGTACGTGCCTCCTGGGAGGAGAACTGGGACGGGGTACGCACACGATGAGGCGAAACGGGATTGGGAAAGCCGGATTGATGGTGGTGCTGGATGCTGGAGGGAAAAGGAGGACATTGACATCGATAAGCCAGTCGAGAGAGATATGGAGGAGGACCATGCCCAGAGCCATTCGTCTCACCGACCCTGGCGCCCTCGGAGATCGATCTTGCGATACATGATGGATTCTCCTTGATTGTTTTTTCTTTTGCTGTCCGGGTTTGTTGTCTTTCTCTTTCTCTACTTTGTCATCCCTGTCAAATTGCCGTGACCATCGTTGATGATAATTGACTAGGACGCTCCAGCACTTTATGATATCGATAATGATTCTTCTGATATTCTGGCAGGAGACAAATTTCTCGTCGAGTTGTCAGATTCAGCAAGATCTAGTCTTCCCTCTGACTCAGTCCTAAGTGTTGACCTTCACGTTCTCTTTCAGCCCACTCCACGGATGACGACGACCTCATTTCTTAATATATGCGGGATCCGGCGACGACCAAGTCATAGAATATCAGACAATATGAACGCCTTGGCCACACACCCGTATGGTGGCCTACCTTGCGACACAATTCAACAGGAGCGCTGCTGTGCAAGGCTAGCGCAATGCCCCGGTTTCGGACCACGATCATGAAACACATTGACCTGCCATTTGATCTTCGACTGCGACAGATTGCCCAATTAGCCGAGGGCGCAGCTGTTTTGCCTTCGAAAGCCGCCACCTGGATTCTGGTCATACTACACACTTGATATATCCTTGTCACGGACAGCCTTAACATCGTTTTACGCGGTATGGGTCCAGGTGGGTCCTCAATTCTAGCTTGAAGACCGTCATGCCGCATGACTACGTGGTTCATTAGCATCTTCCGCTTATCGCCTCTATCAGGTCAGCTTTGCTTTCAGGACCTGCTTGTTAATACTGCTGGTATGATCAAGTCCCAGGAAATCGAAGCCGCCGCGGTGAGATCGTGACGAGGTGACTTTCGTACTTTGGCGCAGGCATGTCTAGGGCTTGCGGACGTGTTCCTAGTTCGCGATATACTGTGTGACGTTGTCGCGCGATGTGCTCTTCTGGTCAGAAGCATGAGAGCATACACATCTTCACGTTCTTAGGCTGCGTCTTAGCGCAGTCACCATCCTCGGACGATCGTCAGCTTCACCTGAGAAGTAAAAGAAATCCTAAGATTAAGTGCCGCATCGCCAAAAAAAACTCCTTCTGCTATTGCATTGTCCCTATGTGCCTGCGATAGCCCTAGAGTACATAGTCATTGTATCGAAGTTCTGAGGATGCCAGCACTCCTGAATCTAGATCCAATGGAGGTCCGAGGCAGGAAAGATATCTCTACTATCGTCCGATACAAAATTGCGATTTTGGGGCCTTTCAGGAGGCTTTTTGGCCGCAAAGCGTCCGCATTCGTCTCAGATCTCTAAAAACTGCTCTTATTCGTCCGAATGACTGATCGGACATGGCATTTCCTACCAATTCGTCCCCATTGAAAAATCGACTTAAAAAGAACCCTCTTCGCGCGATGCTGGCCATTTCCGAAAGTGAAAAAATTCCCAAAAGCGAACATGGATGCGATTGGCGATAGACATCTCCTAAAGCTAGCATTATCTCCTAGCTGGAGCCTCCGATGGAGGTCCTTATTTTATTGTTAAACCTGCACATCTCTTGAACGGTGTCTGGACTCTACTTACACGCCGAGAATGGTTTCAAACTCCGAAAGGAGTCCTACCGAGCATACCTTCCCATACTTGGTAGTACGCGTTTCAGCCCCAACTGCCCGTATATCATCCCTCCAAGATGGCGGAAGCTGTCTTCAAAGATGTCCCTGAGATCGTTGAGGTCGACTCAGGCGAAAGCTTAATGGCTCGTACTGAAAGCCTATGTGAGTACTGCTGTATTTACGTGTCTTCGTCGTAAATTTAGTGGCTTTGTTTTTGTACAGCTGGGTTCCGCGAATTAGGGCCTCCGGATTTATGTCACGTCGTGAAGAGCACTGGGAAGAGCGGTCAACGCGACGTGAGTGCCGGATCGTGCTATATTCGCCATCTACTGACACTGGACTCGCAGATCGGCTCATACCATTATGTCTCGGGCGTGGATGCATCGTCATCAGCATCACTGGCAGCATACATCAATCAACTCACGTACTCTATTGAAGAACCACAGGCCTGGTTTTCTAAGGGGACGACATGGAAGTTAAAGAATGGCTGTTACTGGTGAGCATAGGGCCCATTAACGATCCTCCAGACGCTCAGCTGTCTACCAGTTGCTTCAATGCGTTTTCTCGCGTAGACGTCCGTGTAGATGTGAAAATCCCAGGAGGAGTTGATGCATATGTGATTGACTTGCGTGGTGACCGGTGCGTGTTTTGATGCCATTTGTTCTCAATGCAACTCACGCTGCTCGCATCCAGATACAAGGCGACCCCCGAAATGTGGCAGGAGACTTATCTATCTGCTGTCCTTCGTGCTATCCTGTACTCTGACGACTCTACCTACGAACTTGATGCATACCGCCGACTACAGCCAATTGCGACTCCAGATGCCGAGATTCGTTTCCTACAAGCTGCTGAAGAGCTATTTATGAAAGGTGAGCATGCTCGTCTGCTATTTTCGTGTTATATTCGACATCTTATCGTGCTGCGTAGGATGGCAAGTTGGTTCAGATCCGGAGATCCAGGTGGCCACAGTAGTATCAAACCATCTTACTGCAGGCATCATGAAATACTTCGGTGACAGTGGGAGGTTCCAACATGCTGCCAACTTGTTCGAGAAGCTCGCGGCGCGTGAACCAGAGGTCGCTTCTCTTTTGGCTAAAAGCTATATCGGAATGAGTGAGTTTTGTCATGCCAGCATGCTCATTGCTTCTGATTCGTCGAGAATTAGGTGAGGAGGTGAAAGCTGTGCAGATAATGGCAAACGCTATGAAGCAGACGCCCCAGTCATACACACTTCTTCACACGCAGTGCGAGTTCCTACGTTCCAAGGGGAAGCACGAATGGGCTGTCAAGCTTGCGCGACAGGCCGTCAACTGTGCACCAAGCGAGTTCGTCACTTGGGAAAAGCTCACAGACATTTACATTGATTTGGGACAGTATGAATCTGTGGGTACCAGATACCTATGTCTTTCATGATGACTTATAACGACTCCACTCTTGTCAGGCACTACTTACCCTAAATTCATGTCCCATGTTCACTTACAATGGCCGTGATGCACACCGCAATCTAACTGCAGCACGCCTTCATCTGCCTGTCAAGTCATCGGTCGGTGACATCTTACCAGAACGGGAAAAAACCGATGATGACGAGGTAGGCAGCACTGTCTTCTGTCAGTGGAGTCAAAACCGTCGTTCTTACCGTGTACAACAGGCCGATGCCGCGCTTCTGCGGTTACCAGCACCAGGTCTCCGCGGGACATGGTCACGAGCTTATTCATTGCTTACCCGCCTTGTATCGCAAATTGGTTGGGACGAGTTGCTCAAGACGCGGAGTGCCGTCTTCGTCATGGAGGAAGAATATCGCATGCTGAAGGCACAGTCTGACATTCAGTCTTCAACAGGAGCGTCAGACGTGATCATCCATGAAGATGGCGCCGCAGTACCTGTACGTGATTCGCTTGTGTCCGAGGGCACCACTCTGGCGACAAGAGGCTCAGAGGGGGCAGATGATGACGCAAGTACGAGAGGGGTGGTATCGCCAGCATCCAGGCGCGCATCGAATAGCAAGGACCTCAACGCTGAAGGAGAGATTCCAACGATCCGAATCTCGACGGAGTCAAACAGAGAGAAGAAGGCGGAGATGGAAAAGGAGATAGAGGCTATTGAGAATGGCCAGGTGAAAACTAATGGTGTAAATGGCGGCACGGAGCTGCAGCCTCCTGTACAAGCCGCTGCTGGAGAAGGAGAACAAGATGGCAGCGAAAGCCCGGGGGCTTCTGCACCGGAGCCATTCTCGTTCAGCAACAAGCGGCTATGTGAGCGTTGGCTCGATAACCTGTTCATGGTTCTATATGAGGTAAGGCAACGCTTATCTGTGAGTTTGATTAGGACCCGGCTGAATGTGTAACTGACAGGATCTGCGCGTGTGGACAATATTTCGTGCCGAGGTTGCCCATTTCAAAACGCAGCACGTCGCGTATCGTAAGACGGGAATGGAGTGGGAGATCTTGGGGGATCTTGGCCTAAGGCTACACCACAAGGAGGAGGCAAAAGAGGCGTATCAACGCTGTCTAGATACGCCACGTTATTCGCTCAAGCCATGGTCGAAATTACTCGAAACCTATGCAGAGGAAGGTGACCTCATGCGCACATTGCAGGCAGCGATTCGTGTCGCAGCATATCAACACGCAGAATATGCCGAGCTGACTGTGAGTCTGTCCTAAATCTGAATTGACCTCGCTTGGGACCAATATTCTGACCCGTCATCCGGCAGTTCCCCTCACAAATTGCCCGTTGCTTCTTTAAAATCGAACAGATTCATGGTCACGCCAAAATCTGGAATACTCTTTTGAGCATGGGACTTCCTCCGCCAATCTTGACAATTATGCAGAGCTATTTGTTGTACGGGCAAGTATTCAAAGTCGAAGGTTACGATTTCTGAATTAGTGTCATGGGGATTATCTATGTATTTGTTTCCTTTTGTCGTTCTCCCTATTCTACGTCGTCTTTATCACTTTATTCTTGTGAATCCGATACCGTTTCCCGGTGATACTCCGAGTTGGACACAATTTGGGAAGAGCCGGCCTCTGAAGGTGAGAATGCGCGCCCCTTGAATTGATTTGGCCACAGACCCCGGTTGCCGCTACCACCGTACACCTCCCACCACAAGCCATCTGGATTCTGCTGGCTCTGAACTGAAGTCTTCTTCATCAAGTTCACAACAGACTTTCCAGAAACATTATTCTATCTAATGTCCTTATCCCCTCCTATCCGGAGGTTGTCAGCCGCCAGCACCAGCAGCAAGCGCGAAGAAGACCTCATCAATGCGTATGAAGCTGAGGAGGAGAGAATCATTAACGTCCTGTCACGCAAACTCGAAAAGGTATTTGGTTGTTGCCGCTGAGGGAGCGTGCAATTTCTGTTTACTAACATTCAAAAATAGCTTCAAGAGGAGAAAATCGAGCTTGAGAACGTGTTGGAGGCCGAATCAGAGTCGCATGTCAATAGGCTTTCTAGAGAGCTTTTTGCTCTTCGTCTTGCTCAGCAATCATCCCAGATGCAGTCTCAGAACCACTTTTCCAATGGCAATGGCATAGGGGAGCCTTCGATAGAGCATGGGCGTCCGGCGAGATCAATGCCAAGCGACCCCCTCGCACCCAGCCCAGACATCATGCTAGAGGCTTTGCTACGAGAGAATGAACTTTTGAGGAACAGAATGGTTGATATGGAGCGAGAGTACATTCGAATAACGCGACTGAATGAAATTTATAGGGAGGAACTGATACAACATCGGAGGCGGGTGAGTCTTCTTCTATTTCTGCCACTGCACATAGCCTCTCACATTTACGTAGCTCGGATTATCGGTTGACAACCTGATTGGGCTCTCGTCCTCGCATGAACTGTACTCACAGCCCACACATCGGCGCTCGATGTCGAATACGTCGTCCCCCGCTGCTTCCGCGCCTATCCCTCTAGCCCCCCACGCCACACATCCCTCACCCAGTGTGCCCATTCCACGACCGCCATCGCAAATTCATCGTCCTATCAATACTACGTCTGAATCGACCACTCCTCTGTCCCACTCACCATCGTCGGCGTCCGAGTCACCTTACCTTTCCCCATTAATCTCTACAAACCCTGCAAGCTATATTAGCAACACCACGGGCGTGACGACACCACCTTCTTCCACTTCTCCTACGGCTATTGCCAATGGCGCCTCTCGCACGGCGCCACTTTCTTACCCTTCTGTCCCCCCGCCATCTTTGTCTTCTTCGTTCGGCTCGCCAACAGCCTATTACCATGGGCCACGCCGCGATCTCTCCTCTTCTCCCGTCGAAGGCCACACGAACCACAGAAGCGTGCCACGCCGTGGTAACTTCGAACGACGGGTCGCTGACTCTCAGAGCTTGCGGAGGAGCTTGAGTCGCGGAAACTCTCGAAGAGAGAGTGTCGAGCGTGGTGCCCGTATTGCAGAAACAGGACAGCTCGTGCCACGGAGCAGGGCTGGGAGTGTCGCACTAGGCGGTCCCTCTGAGGTCGTCGCCCCTGTTGACGAACACGCAGACAGGACGTAAAATGCTTTGATGAACCCAAAGGGTTCATGCTTATCCTCGACAGATACATCGTCTAATTTTGTCCGATGATCAGCTGTCCGTGCTCTTCTCTTCTTTTCTCTGGATATACATCTGCTGAACATATTGGAGTATTGTACATTATAGTGATGTCCGGCTTTGAGAAATGCGAAAATGCAGCATTTTGTGATGAGGCTCAAATTGGTGGTTGTAGCTGGTAGGATTCATTAAACAAAACAACTGCAGCACCTAACCACGACCACAGAGCAGCTACTTAACTTGCTCCAATATATGTGTCTTCTTAAGAGGAGTGTGCATTTTGGGGACGAGGGTGAACTGACTTCGTCCTATCATAGCCATCAGCCAACAACCCTCGATTCTCATAATATAACGTCAATATGTATCCCTCCCTATTTTTCGCTCCACCTTCTTCTCTATCAGCCTCAACGGGATATATAGTAATACTGCCACTGCAAACCCAGTCAGCAATCCTATATCGCCTGTCCCCTTCGCAGCGATAGGCCCAGTGTACCAAGCTTGCGACATGCACGGCACGATTATAGCGACCGACCCAAGAAAGGCAGAGACACCGGCAAAACCAAGAGGGAGTCGCTTAGGATTATTCCAATCTTCGATATTGTAGCTGGCGAACCGTCCCCATCGGATGATGCTATGCTCACACATCACGATTGCGGCATGGGAGGCGGTCCAGTAGCCAATGATACCTGTGTATTGGATGTACGTGAGTGAAACTCAAGCATGGAGATGGGGAGCTTTACTGAGAATATCGACAAGAGTGTTGTAAAACCGTACAGCGCCAACGATTGCGACCGGGATGAGGCTGGGACCGAGTCGACTGAAGGTCAACTTCTTTCCTCAGGTTAGAGATAGAAAGACAGCACTCACATTGCAGTAGCAACGACGGCATAGACATATCTTGGGATCTTCGCGAGTATGGGCGTGACAGCCATAAAACTAGAAGCGAACGAGTACATCGTCGGCGCAACAGCACTCGGGATGGTCAAGGCGATGACGACAGTCAAAAACTTTCCGAATCCTCCTGACATGCCGAGTATAGCCTCTATCAGCCCGCCAACATTGTTGCCGTTGCCTAAGCCCGCTTGCCAGGCCGGCACCACAGACGCGCTCGCTGCAAAAGAAGCTCCCAACATATGGCCCGGGAGCTGTTCTTGCGTAAATAAATGCTCCTAGAAACTGAAACGCCAAAAACACCAACACTAGAGACAAAGAATCCAAGATAGACGTATATAAACACGCGCCAGCTATCAAAGACTTGTGAGTATCTCGTGTACGTCAATGTGAAGGCTGCACGAACCTGGGCGAGTCTTTATGGTATACTCCGTAGTCTGGAGTCATCGTACACCAACTGATGACACTAGAGACCAGGAGTGAGGCGAATGACAGCACAGAAGCCGATGATGGCGGAGGCGTGGGGACGTTCTCGATGTGCTTTGCACCAACACCGAGCATGACCAAAAATGCGATCAGGTTTGGGAACCACGCGACGCTTTCGTACCTGCCCATGTCGTTAGTGATGTACCAGAGGATCTCAAAGCAGCGTAGATGTACATGTGGATGACCTTATAGCCGCAGAAACTCACAGCCAGTGATATGACAGCGATGATAACAATACCGAGTGTATCGTCAAGACTGTCAGACACAGCGGCGAGCGTTTGGCCTCCGACAATTGTATTGAGGATGAGAAATCCCTGGAGAGAAAAGGCATTGAGGAGGCTCGGGATCATGGCACCGTAGAATCTGGAGCAAAACTTGGCGTCAGGAGAGCATACATGAAAGAGTTTCTCATATATACCCCCAAGAGAACCGGGCTTGGACCATGGCGCGGGTTCCCAGTTTTGGACCAAAAACAGCACTACGCAACGAAAAAAAATCAGAGGACGTATGCCGAACTCGAAACTTGAACCTACAAGTATGCTGGTACTGCACAAAGTCTGCGATAAGTGATTATTTCAGCTTGCCTTGCTGATGAATTGTAAACATCGGCACGGACACGACATCAATCATGAGTATGGTCACAAGAGAGTCTTTAAGACCGAGCGAGAAAAAGGCTGGTCCTGCTGTCCCTGTGCTGAATCTGGTCAAAAAGGATGTTACTTTATGTTGATTGTCTCAATAAACAGCTTCAATCCCTCACGCCAGGATATTGAGGTTGGCCGAACACCAAATGAAGAACATTTGATACAGGCGCGTATCCGTCCTATCTTCCGGGGGGATAGGTGCGATGCTTCACAAGTTATAATGTGAACCAGGGCAGGTGAGTAACTTTGAGGATTTCCTCGTCATCCCAACCAAAAACATATCCACGCACCCATGCGTTTCGATACCCCACTTCAATAGCAGTTTGGTGAATCTCTGAAAAGCGCTCGGCTCCGAACCTGGCGACGATCCAAGATTCTCAACTTCAGCTCCTATAGCGTCATC
Source organism: Heterobasidion parviporum (assembly GCA_002994785.1). Classification (NCBI taxonomy): domain Eukaryota; kingdom Fungi; phylum Basidiomycota; class Agaricomycetes; order Russulales; family Bondarzewiaceae; genus Heterobasidion; species Heterobasidion parviporum. Next base: position 183,908 of record PDUQ01000021.1, read on the forward strand.
TGCCCCGATGCCAGCCTCGAGCTCCTTGGCGCTGCGCTTCTCATCCATGCCGGACTGGCACTGAGGGCGGCGTGGTGTATAGTGGTCAATTGAGACCTAGAGTAAGAGGGAAGAGAGAAACAGAGTCTGCTGAGAGATCGAACCATTACGAAAAATTGGGTCAAGATAGCTGATTGAATGCCAAAGGGGGAGGAAGTGACGGCACATGGACCAGCTGATAGTTCACCCAGAAAAAAAAGATAAACGCTGATAGACAACGTCGCGGAGTCTGAACATTTTGAGTTGCTCCATTCATCGCCTCCGTCACCGCTCTCTTTCAACTCTCTATTATGCGGTCAAAAGGCGGACGTTTGGATAGCCAGCGAACAGGATAGCCGTTGGAGGGGGTATTCATCGATACCATAATGCACGCCATTACGTGGCTATCTCGTTGAAATGCTGAACGATGGTACTCTCAGAAGTCGGCTCGCAGCAGAATACTGGCAGTCCATGTCACTGCTCGGACCCTGACCTCCTTCGGTGATAGTCATCCCTCAAAGTCTGTTCATATTGATCTTGGGTGTTTCAATTAGCTCGCTTCAACTAGGCGAATAGTCGTGCTCTCCTGGGTCTCTGGTTGGTGGCCGTCGGCCGAGCTCTGAATCACCTAACTCGCGACCGCTTTGAATGATACTATGAGATCCATTCTATGTAGGCACTTGCTGTTGTTTTCTGCACTATTTAAAGGGCCGCATATTGAACAATCGCCGTATTCGCCAATCGCCTTCGAGCCAGCCCCCTAACGGGACGACCAGCGAGGCTTTACCACTATGCGATCCAGTACCTGCAGCTCGACCTTGGTTCTATTGTGCCTTGCCCTTCCGAGCGTCTGTACACGCCCTAATGGTATCCGCCCTGCATTATACTAATAACTCTACCTTACTCACATTTTACCAAGGCATCATTTCAGACCCTCGCACCTTTTCAGCACAGCAATTCGATGTCCTAATCGTTGGAGGTGGTGTATCAGGACTCGTCCTTGCTGCACGTCTATCCGAATTGCCGTCACTCCGCATCGGTGTACTCGATGCAGGGACATACCGTCCCAATGATCCGCTCCTCACTATACCCGCTCAATTTGGTGCGGCTTTAGGCAACTCGACTTATGACTGGAGTTTTTCTAGTGTGCCTCAGTCCAACTTGGATGGCAGAGTCATACCCGAGCCTGCGTATGTCTAGTGTTTCTTCTTCACTTTGTTTCTACGCTCATTCGTGTCATTCGCCTGCAGTGGGAAAGTCCTTGGAGGTTCAAGCGAATTGAGTGCAATGGCAAGAGACTCTTCCATGTTACGTTCGACAGCTTGAATTGATAGGCTTCCATGACTGTCAGGTTTGGCAGCGTGGTGCCGCTGAAGAATACGATGCTTGGGCAAACGATTTTGGCAACGGAGAAGAGTGGAGCTTCAAGGCACTTCTTCCATATTTTAAGAAGTCTGAGCAATGGCTTCCTCCGCCGCCGAATGTTCTCCCCGGTCAAGTTATAACCCAATCCTTAGCTTCGACACACGGACGAAATGGAACCTTACCGGTGAGATCATGCACCCAAAGCGCCGAGACTATACCTCATATTGGATGGTTTGCTGCAGATTGGATACAATAACTTCTATCCTCCCGTCATCGCAGCCGGGGTCACTGCTGCGAACGCACTCGGAGTTCCTACGAACTCGGATCCTGTAAGCTGACTTTATCATGACTTTCAATCTCTAATATCTTGCGCGCTGCAGGACTCTGGCAATTCGGCAGACTTCTCTCTTGCTGCCCGCTCTGTGGACCCTGCTACGGGCTTGCGCTCAACCGCAGCCACTTCCTACTTGGCCCCAATCCTGGGCCGTGAGAACCTGCTAGTATTGACTGGTGCACATGTTTCTAAAGTCAGTTTCACGGAGGGGAGAAACGGAGAGCTGACCGCCAAATCTGTCCACTTTGTTGGTGGAGAGGGCAACCAATGGTCTGGATCTGCGAGGGCTGCAAAGGAGGTCATATTAGCCGCAGGTGCGTACTCAATGAGGGTGAATTCGAACGAAATCTGAGCAAGTTATTTCCCCTAGGACCATTGAAAACGCCACAGATCTTGGAATTGAGTGGTGTCGGGGATGATAATTTATTGAAAAGCCTCGGGATTCAGACGAAAATTCACCTCCCGGGTGTAGGAGAGAATTTACAAGTGAATACTCTTGATCTCGCATACAATAATGCTGTCTTCATACTGACGGGTCTCGCCGTCAAGGACCCTACTCTCACAGCATCTGACTTCATTGCAAAGCCGGGGGTGCTTACTCTTGGTTTGTCCCACCAGCATTGGATGATTGTCATCTAACAATACTTATAGACCAACTGCGCTTCAACGCAACATTTGCAGAGGAGCAGCAAGCGCTATTGTACGCTCTTGTTTATTTGTCCGAACTCTCAATTGCTCATCATACATGCCTCAGTACTGCTAACCACACTGGTGCTTTCACATATAATACTGCAGACGTCGCAATGTCACCCCTGCAAGCGTTCCTCTCGAAAAGCGAGATCAATAATCTCAGCCTCGCGCTTTCATCTTCGTTGTCCAATTCTACGAACACCTCATCATTGTCGAAAAAGCAGGATCAGGTTTTGGAACGCTGGATGAAGGAAGGAAAGGTCCCTTGGGCTGAATTCGCGGTCACTCCCAGTGGGGGTGCTGCATCAACGCCTGAAGGGAATATTTCGTACGTGTCAATCCTGACTATCAATTTAGTGAGTTCGTTTAGCGGTTTTTGCCCCTTCCCGATACTAAACCTTTCAAAGCACCCATTTGGGCGTGGATCCGTGGTACATATATTTGTCGTCTTGTTGTAATCAGCGACTGATCGATGACACATAGCACATCAACTCGACCAATCCATTTGCGAGTCCTCTCATAGACCCCAAGTATTTTGCGAGCCCCTTCGGTAGGTATAACTTTCGTCATCAGATCATTTCTCGTAATGCTCATTGGCAACATAGATGTCGCCGTGCATGCATTGGGCACCGCATGGGTCCGAAAATGGATGGCCACAAAGCCTATATCCGACACGATTGCTCAGTTGCATGCCCCTCCAGCCAATGTGACTGAATTCGACGGGTACGTTTCATAGTCTTGACCAAAAGAGCAGAAACATATGCTGATGGCTTTGATTATGGTGACAGATATGTCCGTCAGAGCGTCATCGTGTGTCTCTGATAGGCAATTGTGTTTCTATAAAACGCTCACCTCACCACATTTCAGTCAACATTCCATCAAGTGGGCTCGACTCCACTCGCACATCGGGCCTTGGGAGGCATGTGTTATGTTCGACTAGGAACACATCTACATGCTGACATTCACCTGCTCCAGGCGTTGTTGATCCTTGTCTACGCGTATACAATACAACAAACCTGCGTATTGTAGGCTCGGGTGTGTTCCCACTCGCTGTCGGCGCAGCCCCTCAAGCTACAGTTTATGCCATCGCAGAAAAAGTACGTCAGTAAAGGACCTCCGTCGCGGCTGACGCTGATTGGTGTGGTGGCAGGCTGCGGATTTGATAAAGCAAGCCTTGAGGACCAAATGAGATAGCAAAGTACACAGATTACCCCCGCATCGTCTTCAAGACGATGTATAGACTCCATTCGTGTACTTAGCAGCCCCTTTCAATCACACAATCATGGGCTTTTTTCAACAGTTGGTCTCCACCGCTGACACTACATACAGGATCATACAATCAAGTCATATACTTCAAATAACCTCACAGATCATCACCGGAGTCGTATGCAGCGGTGGTTAGCTCAGTCTATGACGTCGTCGATGACAAGATAGATTGGCTATTAGGTGAACCGGCCATGGTGGGGTGGGCTGATGTCGCGTCGGAGCTGAACTTCAGCCTCTATGTCAACCGCTCCAACCAGTCAAACCTGTCGTTGAAGCCAGATGCTTGCTTTGCGGAAAATGAAGGGGGGGGGCTATATAAAGAGCCCAGTCAGCAATCTACTATTTGTCAATTCATTATCGCATCTTCACCAAGAACTCGAGAAATAACCAGGCTATACTACCTTTCACCCCCAGACTTCCTCTAGCATAACGAAATATGCATGCATACGTATCCCCTCAAGATCCCTCAGCGCAGCTTAGCACCGTGTTGAACTGGATCGAAGCTTTGTCCCGCCGTGACTTCAGTGCCTGCGGAGAGCTCATGGCGGAGGACTGTAAACATTCCGTGTTTCCGGGAAGCAAAGGGCCCGTGGCGTCAAACAAGCGAGAGGGAATCGACGTCGCAGAGAAAGCAACGAGGCCCTTGAAGACTATCAAGGTTCGCTTGCTCTGTCAAATTTTCATGTTTAGCATCGAGCTGATGCAGTGGACGATAGTTTGAGTTATACGCTGTCAACGAGTCGCCGGGGAACATATGGATCCATGTATGTCAATTCGAGGATGCTTTATATATGCTGATTGAAAGTATTCGTGCACAGTTGATGCAACGTGCAGTGACGAATGGAGGAGATCATACCAACGCCGAGTCTATGCAGCTCTTCGCACTGGATCAAGGTCCGAACCCGAAGATCACGGTGATGAACGAATTTGTGGACACAAAGAAGGCAGGGTGATCGCTAGGATTGAGGGTCAGAGACAGTGGATGATCATTGAAATCAACGTGCACTGAGGTTGAGAATTTGAGGGCACTTTCGTGTACCAAGCTGTGAGCATTGATCTTCACTTTCCAGTGACCTGCTGTTAGATAAGAGATGGACCTTGATAAAATAAAGCAAAGGAGGTCGATGGCAAGATTTGAGTTGATGTCCTGCTGTTGAATATGTTCACCCAATTATCAATCACATTACTATAGTTCCAGCCATGCTCCGTCCTTTCCATGCAGCCGTCCATGAGAAATCAATTAATGCGAGGCTCATCCTGCATACTCTATTGCTCGCGAGAGTGGGAGGTCCAGTCTATGGACTGAGTCGAACAACAATGAGGAGCGCGACAAAATTCTGGAGACTTCTAAGGGAACAATAGGCAAACTCATGACGGTGTCAAGGAATAGAAGGACACGGACTCACGTCATTGAAGGCGAAGCCTCCACTTTCTGTGTTTTTGCTTGAAACAAGACACATATTGCCATCGCCTCCAGGGTAATACCGCTCACCGGCGTTCGACAGGGGCTGGATTTGAGCAAGCATAGAAACAGTCAGTGCCCATCACAGGCTGTACATCACCCAATCTCCGACGACGTCCTGCTGATATCCTAACCTCCGCACGCTCCGTATAACCTCTGATGGGGTAACATTGACCGTCCAACATTCATGTCAAGCAAAGCATGCATCTCAAGTAGACAGGCATAGCGTCACTCAGGGCCGATCATTCAGCTTGTGATATTCCTGTTCCGTCGACGTATTGCTGTCGAACAGAGCTCTGGTGGTGTTAAGCTGCTGCGGGGCTCACTGGTGTCCTCAGGCGGCGATACGTAATGATCGCATTTTTCTGAGGTCGATAGGCTCAACGTCACTGACCCAAATCACATGTTGTAGCAATAAAGTGACCTGCCAATGCTTCAGAAAAGGGGTGTGAGGGCTGCATAAAAGGTCGGCGTCCGAACAACGTACTTGTCGTTACTCGGGTTCTCTTCGGTTCCTCTCAACAGCCCTCCATATTCAGAATACCTGCCGACTAGCTACACGCCCCTTCCATCCACATAGCCGAAATATGCATGCATACGTACCTCCCCAGCACCCGTCGGCGCAGTTCAGCACCGTGCATAATTGGCTGAATGCTTTGTGCCGTCGCGACTTTGATGCTTTCGGAAAGCTCATCACAGATGACTACAAGCATTCAGTTTTGCCGGGAAGCAAAGGCCCAGTGGCTTCAAACAAGGAGGAAGGGATCGCGTTTGCAGAGGAAGCGATGAAGCCCTTTAAAACTGTCGAGGTTCGTATGCTCTGTCAAGTGTGCTTGTTTAGCATCGGGCTAATGCAGAAGACAAATAGTTTCAAATATACGCGGTCAACGAAGCGCCTGGGAGCGTTTGGATTCATGTACGTCTATTCAACGATGCCTGCTAGATCATAATTGGAGGATGTCGCTGCACAGCTGATGTTGCATGCCGTGGCGAACGATGACAAACCGTTCTCCTCCGAGTACATCCACCTCTTCACGCTGGAAGAGGGCCCAAGCCCGAAGATCTGCGTGATGGATGAATTTGTGGACACCAAGAAGTTGGCAGATGTCTTTGCGTAATCGTGAAGTGGATATATTTGAAGAGGCCGTACAAGGACAGGCACACGGGGATATTCTCGAAGACAGGTTGTGTATTTTGCGATGCATCAGCGATCTGTTTTGAAGTCGCGACCATTGGATTTATGGCATGAAATTTCCTGTGACATGGCTTCCCTGAGAACTAGATGAGAAGGGTCAGTAGTTGGCGGTAGCGATACAATACATGCCAGTGCCGATCAACGATATTCGGTTCATGAGCCGAAAGCGTTCCGTCGAAGTCGACTCTACCGTCACCCTTACCACATGATGTTATATAAAGGAACTCGCCAAAACGTTAGTAGCCATAACATTACCGCCCAACAATGTTCGCGCCGCCTTCGAATCCATCTCCCCAGCTCCAAACTGTGTTACGTTGGTTCCAAGCGATCGTGCAATGGGACTTTGACGCACTTGAAACTCTCCTCTCGGACGACTACCTGCACGTCACTCTGCCTGCAAGTGCAGGCGATCCGAATAAAAACAAGGAGCAGGGCATTGCTCATGCGAAGAGCATCGCAGCGTTGTTGGGTGGACAGAACATGAACGTGGGTGTCCAGTTTGTCGCGTCAAATCATTGGCTTTGGCACTTATTCGTGTGTCCATGTCAAGTTCGAGCTTTACGATGCCAATGAGTCAGAAGGAAAGATATGGACTCACGTATGATGATTCATTTTGCTCCTTCTCCTGACGAGTCAACCCCTTAATGCCTCCCCGCCCTCCCCAGACGAGAATATACACGAAGTTGGCCAATGGGGCAATTTACGACAACGAGTCTATCTTCCTGTTTACGCTCTCTGCAGGAAAAGAGCCGCAGATCACTGTGATCAAGGAGTTCATAGACACGAAGGCCATGGCGGAGCTGGCGAAGGCGGTTTCTGGGGACAATTGATGTTGAGGAAGGGACCACTCAAAAATGAATGCGATTTTTTTTTTGAAATACAGATGAGTATATCTCACCTTTTCCGTATATATTGTTGTGTATCTGTTCCCCTCCATCTTATGGCTCAAATGAGATTTGAAACTTCGAGAGATTGCGCCAGTCCATGTGGACGAACATTTTTTTTGGTGAGTGAATAGATGCTGCAGCGAGACAAAGTTGTAGGTACACACACGCGCACATGGAATCAACGCGTGTCCATAGCTTGGGTTGATGGTGAGCCCACATAAGCAAGCGAAGATGATGATGGGAGGGGATGGGAGTTGTACGTTGGCGCGCTCAGATGCCGAGCAGTGAGAACGATCGGCGATCGAGATAGTAAGCGCACAGTCTCGTGAACGTTCATGCACTCATGAGAACAAGCACCCATTCTCCCATAGCAAAAGCAGCGTTAATCGCGCCGAGGGAGGGTAAGGTAGTGTCACAGGCTACAGTGATTTAGAGATGCAAGTAGTCAGTAGGTACTCCACGCACATCTCGGCTAAGTAAGATACAACAATCGTACACGACGCGCAAGTCTGTCCTGTCCATCGTCCCCACAGTCGCCGGTCATGGATGATATTGCCTCCGGGTCGGCCGCCCATGATAGGCGCTAGAGCTTTTCATCGGAAGCATCGCCGACCGTCTTCGGTCTGTCATGCTGCTCAAACGCCCCATAACGTCTCGCGCCAAGAACACCGTGCCGTTCTCCTCCTCGTTCAGCACACTACGCTCGTCCAGCGACTCGATGATGTGGATGTCAGAGGGGTGGATTGTCGCTGAATGGGAATAGCGGAAGATGGTGATAAATTCGTGGCGGTATATCTGGACATCGACTGCAGCCAGAGCCGAGGACGTTGTCCCCGGCACTGTAGGTAATACTGGGTATCGAATGGCGGGTCAGTATCCAGCAATGTCATAGGAGGCGATAGTACTCACGTTGGATTAAACAGACGCTGCCCTGGATCTGTGCGATCGCGAAGTGCATGGAAGGTAGTGGGAGCGAAGAGGGGGTACATGAGCCACACGAGATGGCAGTCGATGGAGAGGGCGCATTGGTAAAGGTAACAGTAGCCATTGGACGCAAGGCGAGAGAGACTGGGGAGGGACTGGCTGCGGCGGACAGCAGGACGTCTTTATAGAGCGTTGCATCCTCGTGCCGATACATGCGAAAGCGGTTTGCTAATGGAGCCAAGGAGCATCTGTTTCGACTCCATACTGAAAAGAAGTCCAGTAGAACGTGAGTCTAGAGCGTCTAACACCCTAACTTATCCGAGGCTCACCTGCGGGCGACAACAGGGTCACTTTACGTTCGCGAAGATAGGGATGCCTTTCAAATCCGGCATCCCCGGCGGGAACGAGCAACGGCTCCGGTGCAGTTTCCAAAAATAGCCACACATAGAACAACGCCTCTGGCTTGCTCTGACGGCCGCACTCAAAGCGCCCTGCGTTTCACTCCACCCTTTGCTGCGATGAGCGAACGCGTCGCTCGATTTGGTCGCAATTTCCTCCACGACGACCAATCTAAACGCCTTGCTGCCGAGAGATGAGAAATTGACCAAAAAGCGCAGCGGGTGTGGGGTCGTACATAGGAGTTGAATTGAATTCATGCATTGCGACCCTGTGCATTCATGCACAAAACGGTGCCACGATCGGAAGTTCCACCGCGATGCCCTCCTCGTTCCGATGCCCTCATCCACGCTGGCGCTTGATGCAAGCGCACGCTGGTCTCCGCAGCGGAGAACTTTGTGGATTGAACGGGACGTCATGATAGTCGCCCACACGGAGAAAGCATGAGCGAATCGAGGACAGTCAGGCCATAGAGGGCATCGGACATGCCTCGCTGATTCCCGGAAGAAGTCTCTTTCGGCGGTAAACTAAGATTTCCCGCCCGTGGCAATGGGCTCGTGATCCTACGATTCCCTTGAGTACTTCGCGTTTTGTCATCAAAGGGGTTCTGTTTGTTCATCGGGACCCATGACGGGAACGTAAGTTATCGGACGGAATCGTGTGCGATCTCAATGAACTCACCAGAATTCCGGCAGAATCAGCGGGTGCCTCCCAAAATTAGGGGTGGTTCGGACCCAGATCTACACCGTTCCAGGTCTTGATTCCAGTCCAAAGTTTACTGCTCCAGAGGGGTTTCCATAAAATGGAGGCGAGGTGCTTTGGGTGGTTCCGAAGTATGGAGAGCTGTGAATGTATTGGATCTGGGAAGGAGTCCACACGCACAACAAGTGATAGGGCGCGAGAAGCTAGCTACAGAAAGTCAAGACGACATTTGTCGGTTGACAACTTTGCCTTCGACGAAACGGTTTCCGGCGCACGTCGTACACGTGTAACGATTTTCAAATCTTCACGATACAGGGGCAATGGCTGGCGATGGTAGCCCCAGAAACGGATGCAAAATCTTGACGGTGCCTAGGCCGGCCCGCAGTCGAGACAGGCGGGATCAAGAGAAAACTCTTCCGAGCACAGCCAATGACGTGAAATCGACAATATCGACGGTACTTGGAATGCAGGAGCCCCTAGTTGCCCATAGAAATCCAAAATCTGTCACGATCGTCGATTCATTATGGAGGAACACACGAACTCCTGAGATGGAAGAACTCACCAACATCTACGCCACAATGCTGCTACGTAGTCTGGCCTGAAGCGATGACAGATTTCTCAACCAGCACATGGCGCAGAAGAAGAATCCGTGAGCTTCCGTGAGACCGCGTTGGAACCTGATCGATTTGACGAGGCATGGCCGCGAAGCTCCAGACAATGAATAACGGAAAACTCCTCCAACGACATAGGCTACTCCCTGCTACTCCTAGCTGGCCCTCCGGTCTGCAGTTTGAATGATAGCTGCAACTTGCTCAGAATACTCTTGTCCGCGTCAGGCCGTCATGACACGATGCCGCTCGAGCTTTGCGATCTCGCAACCATCGTGAGCGGGGTCAAGCTTGAGAATGGAGAAGAATCAGACATTGCCATTCACTTCTGCAAGATCCGGACGCGGAATGCGATGGAATGTTTCGAAGATGATTCAATGAGTACACCCTAGACTAAGAAATGGAGAGTCGATCGGGACCGACATCGACGTTTGGTAGCCTATGCGGGCCCGCCGTGAGCCATTAGGAGCTTTACAATAAAGACATGACCGGCCCGACCGGCCCGGGAGCCCCCAGGCGCAAAGCTCCATTCCACGAATTTAACCTTACTTCCACCTCAATATCGTTTTCTATCCTGACATTGTCACAGATGGCGTCGGATCATTGTAAGTGTGTATCTCGCACTGCAGCGGTTCGTTCTGATCATTGAAACCATAGCGAAATCTCAGTACGCTGCTGCATCTCACGTACCTCTGATCCAATCTCCAAGTCTGCGCGTACCTCGACCCGTACGTCTCATCTGGACTCCTAAACCTTCATTCAGGGTTGACTATATCATTCCGACAGGTAGAGATGCCCCCAGATATCCATCCTCTACCAGATAGCGTCACAGAATATGTACGTATCAGCTTTCCGCTTTCTGATCGTCACGTCTCACAATCTGTGTTCGCAGTTCGTATACCCGTTCACGCTAGAGCCGCATATAATCATGTTGGAATCATCCAGACGCCAAACCATCGCAGCTCATGCGGCTCGTCGGGAAGGACTCCTCCGTGCGCGAGAGGAGGACAAGGAGCGCAGGAAGCGGGAGGCGCTGAGGAGGATCGCACCTGGGTTCGAGCCACGAGGCACGCCTCTAGTGCCAACCAAGATGAGTGCCCCTTCGGAGCCGAGCATTGGACATGGCAGTGCGTCAGAAGGAGGAGGCAGGGTAAGGGACGCGATGGAGGATTTGGTAGACGGTTTGGAGGCTTTGGAATCTGCATCGAGGACAGCGTAGGTGTATCTCTCGTATCGTTCGCATATACCGCCCAAAATGTATTTTTTTGCTGTAATAAATAACAGATTCTTCTTCCAAAGGGAAGCTAGTAAGGGGGATTGCGATCGGTTCGACTGAATAATCGGTTCGATTGATGACGCATTGGTATGACTCGGGTTGCCTGCCTCGACTCTTCACCTTTCCCCCGAGGGGAGGCCAAACCCTTTACCTTTGACCACCACCATCTGCGTACAATTCTCATGGCGAAGGGTCAGTCGTCGGCGTCGTCCGCCACGCGCAAGAAACACGCCCGCAAAAGTGGTAAGGATACTCCAGCACCAGAACTCCTACCTCGCGAAAAGAAACCGAAAGGTAAAGACAAGGGCAAGAACAAGGAGCCAAAGAAGAAAGTATACATCGCACCCGCGAAACCTGCGCCTGTTCAGCAAGATCCGCTCGATACACTGGGACTCGCGCATCAGCTGCCGCCAGATCTGCTCGTAGTCCTCCGGAAATTCAGTAAGAAGGATGCTGTGACAAAGACGAAGGCTTTGGAAGAGTTGCAGGCCGGGTGGATCGACAAGGCGAAGAAGGAGGAGGAAGGGAGCTATACATTGGAGGTATTGGCTCTCATGCTGCCAGTCTGGGTGCGTCAAATCTCCACAAGTTTCATCTTGAGATTGATCAAATGCACCCATTCATGTATCTATATCTTGATCGTACATCTAGCTGCATTACATCCCAGCACTGTTCACGCACCCCTCACGGCGTATACGTTTGCTCACTGCAGGACTATACTCATCTCTCCTGCGTATCCCTCATCTACGCGATCAAATCTTCTTCTTTATCCGCGATGTTGCATCTGAGGATCAAGCCGAGTCGATATTAGGCAGCTGGTGCATGGCGTCCCGAGATGTCGATCGCCAGGTCTCTATCTACGCGCGCCGTTCCTGGGAGGAAGCCACTTCTCTTCTAGTCTCCGCCGATAAACTGCACATATCCGGCACTCTTCTCCACTCTCTTATTGCCTTCGTGCAGCGAGCCATCCTCAACCCCACAGAACTATATCTATACCTCAATCCTGTGCAGGTTGCCGTGGATCTAACACCGCCGAAGAAAGTCCATGGACGCGTCGTGCTCAGTCCACCGGTCAAGAAAGAGGAGGAGGATGGCGGTAGCCGTATGAGAGGTGATGGAGATGAAGAAAACGAATCGGACAGGAGGGCCAGATTGAGGGTTGGAGGATTGGGTGTCGTGCAATGGTTACTGGGTAATGGGTAATGGTCTGAGAAGATAGACCGTTCCATTTCGATTCTGATTCTGATTCTGATTCAAATGTCTGCTTTCTTTGTAGATGCGCGCGCGAAGAACGCCGGATCTGAATCCCTCCCAGACATGATGGACATGCTCTCCAATCCGGCTCTCTGGAGCTCTCTTCATCACGCAGACACGTGTCCCTTTGTCGACATGGAGAGCTTTGGACTCGCGCAGCCCGTTGTACGAACATCTGCATGGTCTTTGCTTCAGGTTTTGCTCCAGCACTGGAAGGGTTTGTTATTTCATGACAGCATCGCCTTCTTTACTGACAGTCGGCCTCGTAGATCAAATGGATCCATTGGTACAGTTGTTAAGCGTCGCAGTGCTCCGCTCTGCGTTTGTAGAACCAGACACTCAGGTGAGAAGTGCTATGTGGCGGCCCTTGTTGACTTTCCTCAAAGGTATGTCTCACGCACTGAGGTCTAGGAGACTTTCTGAAAGTAGCATGTGCAGAGTTTCCGCGCGCTTGGGAGTTGGAGGCTTCGTTCGACTTGGATAAACAATACGAAGGCGAAGACGATTCAGAAATGGAAGACGCAGACGAAAGCACGAAACCTCTTGCACAGGGCACCGAAGCTCTAGCGCCCGTCACGTCCAGCTCTCATTCGAAGGCGTACCATGAATTTTTACAGTTCTTGGAACTCGGATGCTCAGGGTCACCGCTTCAAGGATATCCGACAGTGCTAATTATACTTTCCACAATTCCCTCCTCTGTATGCTACAACTTCAGCATACTCACTAGAGGCTTATTCACGAAATTTTCAGATCCTCCTAGCATCTTCGTCGCTCCCAGCCTATCCAGCCGCAGACTTCTTCACCTCATTCTGGGCAGCTATAGATGGGCGCGCATTGAGCGCATTGGAGCGTGCATCCACTTCTAAGGAATTTCTTTCCGCTCTCCTCGAGTGCATGACCTTTATCATCCGGCGTGTGCGGAACGGTTCACCTCCAGCGGGAGAAGTACAACAGACACAAGTGGATGGTATCGATGATGCAGTGAAAAAGCTTGTAGCAGATCAGTACGCGCGAGTGTGGCAGGAGCTCACTGCCACGAAGTTGAGACTTGATGCGACTGTAGCTGGTGTGCTGATGGCAAAGAACTTACAAATCCTGGAACAAGTCGACACCAGTGAGCAGATGTTGCTTCATCTGATCACCCGCTTGCTACTGACTGACGCTGTCTAGGTCTTTTTGATGCGGCGTGGGACGCATTTTCCCCGTCCATGAAAACACAAGCTATGATAGCCGGCCCACATAATTCGCATCTTGTGTCGACGGTCCTGAAGACCTTTTGCGCGACATTTGAACACGGAAGCCGTGTCTATACGATTGGGAACGCGTTTATTCATACTATCGCTCGAGATATTTCTACCCGGTGTCAGAGTATATTGGCCTCACCTGAAGCGGAGACAGAGGCTGGTAGGGCGCGCGAAGCTGTGGCCACTCTTGCAGATGTAATCGAGGCATTTGGGGATGCTTTATTCCATGAGACCGAGTTTGCACTTGTAAGGCTCCATCACTCCTCGGTTCTCATATCTAATCAAATATGTTTGTTTATAGCTTATTGATCAGACAATCCGAACATACGCATATACCTTGCTCACCCTCTCTCCCCATCTGCTCGTGATTTACCTCTCTCATCGTCAAGATCAAGTCGGTACATTACATCTCTGGCTCACCCTTCTATCGTCTATCTCGACGCATTCGGATGCTATTTACACCACCCTGCCGCCGCTGGTCGATGCTGCCCAGGCTGGTGTTCTCCCAGAACATCTTACCGCTGCGGAAGGGGAATTCGACCAATCAGTGAACAAGCTATTTACAGATGCAGTTGGGGGTCAGAATCCTTCTTCTTTACCGTTGTTGTTGAGGCTTGTACGCCATGCCAGTAAGTCCGGTGATCGTTTCTGTATCGGGCTATGCTTATCACTGAGGCTTGTAGAACCCTTCGTGACGGATGACTCTTTTGAGGCCCTACTCGAGTATGCTATTTCTGACTTTGGCGAGAACTTCGAGTCGGTATTTTCAAGAAACGAAGTGGACCTGCCGAGGCTCGACGTACTTTTAGATGTTTTATCTGCATCCTTCGAGGTAAGGCCGGAGCTGTCCTCGGACGAATCTGTTTGCTCGTCCCTGTTGCCTGGCCTTTTCCTCTTCGCCTACTTGTTGCCTAAGTGCTGTGATTTGGACGGCGCGCGTTCTGTTGTGCTAGCAAAGGCTCTTTGGACGTCATGGTTCGATCGTGCGACCGATGGTCTGAAAAATGTTATCATGGAGATGATCATGCATCAATTGCATGACGCTGTGTGGGATGTCAGCACACGAGCGAGGTAAGTCATCGTGCAGCGTGGCCCTGCATCATCTAACATATTCTCTCAAATCCAGTCCTCGCGACATCATCAAAGTTCTGATGGAAGACAACCCTGGGATGACAAGCGTCGCCTTCGATAACATTCTACCTTCTCAAGCTCGTCTATATGATGAGCTGAAGGCTTTACGCTCCGATCCCGCGCATCCAAGTCTAGCGATCAATCATCCTCTTGTCCCTCCATCATCTACGTTTGAGCCAGCAAAAGGTTTCGGATGCTCTACAGACATCTATGGGTTCACCTCGTATGCAAGAGCTGTCAGCGCTCTTCTTTCCGTCTTTGCTGAAGATCGCCATGCAGCGAAGACGAGCATATGGGCCTTGCGCCATCTACTTGTTCTTTCGTTCTACGCTGATGAGCTGATGCAGATGCCATCGTCTCCTAGTCCTGTATTCTCAGACGGCATCTCAAAGAATGTACTTGTCGATCTCATCACACAAGTACGACAACTGACGGCGTATATGTTGGTCGTGCCGTCAGAGGGTAAATGGCATGCAAATGTGGTTTCTGCGGTCTCCGATGACAGGTCGAAGGTCGAAGGAGAATTAGCCAAATTTGTTATCGAGTTGGTTAGCACTGCGATGCGGACAGACTCGTATAGGGACTCGGCAGTATTGTTGGCTGCATTGCAGTACGTAGTTGGAGACGCGGATAAAGGGGAGGCAGACTTGTGGATGGGGTTGGCTCGTAAGATTGAAAAGTCGGGTAAAGGTTTTCCCTACGAATATTTGGCTCGGCCACTTTGCTGATGTCATTTTTATTAGCACCCCAAACCGCACTTGCGATTGTCACTGCTGTAGTCCAGTTCGGCTCAGAGCCACCACGATTGGAGCGGTACAGGAATGAGCTGGCTGCTGGGATACTAGGCATTCCCTCAACAAAAGCCAACACCGACGGTGTCCTCCTTCTGCGAAGGTTGGCAGCCACTGCTCCCGACTTTGATTCAGATGTGGTGTTCCTCCCTCAACCGCGAGCCGTGAACTTCATGAAACAATGTCAGCAATGGATAGCCTCCGATGAGGAAATTGATGAAGACGTGGAGAGCGAGATGACGGCGGTCTTCTACCATCTCGTGCCCATACTGCAAAATGTTTCCGGAGGCCATTGGGATTTTATCTTCGATGTTATCGAAAACAATCTCGAGGTATGTTGCTCCAACTTCTTGCACCGCTGTCTCTTATGAGAATCATAGAACTCCTCGTTCGACGACGACATGACATTGACGATTCTGTGGAGGACGATACGGCTTATCCAGGTCATTGAAGATCAAGTAGCATATAATAAGGTATTGCGTGCAGACTGGCAACGGAGGCAGATGGCAATATTGAGTTTGCTGAGAGACCTTGTCGCCTCTGAGCCCAGTACGTATTGATTCGTCAGCTGAAAGTGACCACGACTCATTGTCCCAAAGAATCCCCTTCTCTGTCCACCCCACGATCAGCGTGCAGAGAAGCAGCACTGTCTATCATTCAAAACCTACCTCATTCCTTAATCAACCATGAGATGCTGTCTACGGTAACTTTTGCACTTTTCTCAGTCGACTGATAGCTGATCTCCTCGTCTCCAGATGTCTCATCTTCTCTCGGATCCTTCGGTCGACGTCCAGAAGATGGCTTATGATCTTCTCCGTGAAGCGGCGAAGAAGCGAACTGAATACCTTGTGATCGAATCTGGCGTGAACACTGAGGATGTCAAGATCGATCTACCTGTAGAACTCGTCAATTTACTTCAATCAACATTAGATGAAGAGCAGGGATCGGTATGTGCACTATCATTATGTGTTCGCATTTCACCTCCAACCATCCGAACAGCCGTTTGCTTGCATGCTAGGCTGGATGGTCGCCTTTGATCTGTTCCAGAACGCTGTAAGTTTTTCTTTGTATGGCGTGTGGGTGTCGGTTTTCTCACTTCAGTTATAAAAGTCAATGAAAGTGAGATCAGGGTACACGGAGCACCTGAAAAGCCTAGACCTCATTGCGAAACACTTCATACCACTGGTGTTGGATGCCCTGGGGCTATACGGAAGAGCTGGACAGTCCTTCAAGCTAGGCATATGGGCAGTAGACGAGTTTTATCTCGAATGTAAGTATTTCGACCTACCATCATGACCATCGGGGCTAACAAACCGATAGCATTTGACCCGGACAATACCCTCAGCCTACCACTCTTTGCTGCTCATCTCTACTATCGTGGGCTTGTAACCGCTCCGTCTCTCTTCCGCACATGGCTTTTGGACTGCAAAGACTACACACTATCGACGTCAGTTGCAAACTACACATCGCAGCACTTCTCGCCTGTAATTATTGGGCACGAGCTCGGACACGTTAAGAGCCCGGAAGTGACTGCCGAGCTGAACAGCGACAATTTCATTGTCAAGGTCGCGAGCAACACAAACGAAGTGACGGGTGTGTTCACTATCGACGAGCAGCAGCTGGAGATCATTCTCAAAATCCCAACTGATTGGCCACTGCATGGGATCGAGGTCAAGGAGTCGAAGCGGGTCGGTGTCACGGAAAATCGCTGGAGAGGCTGGCTGCTTGGGACGCAACAGATTGTCATGTATCAGGTACGTGGGCGTTTACCACTGTCGGTGCATGAACTGATCTTCTCTCAGAATGGGCATATCGCGGATGCTCTGAGTCTCTTCAAAAAGAACGTCTCGCTACACTTCGAGGGCTTGATAGAATGCGCGATCTGTTACTCGTACGCTTCATCCTTCGGTTGCTCCATTTGCGATGCATTGACCATGATCGATGTTCGTACAGCATTATCAGTGTCATCGATGGAGACAGACCTCGCAAACCATGCAAGACGTGCAAAAACTTGTTCCACTCGTCGTGTCTCTTCAAGGTATGTTCTGGAGATCTCCTGGTCATGCCAAGCGCTGAATTGAAGATCGCTTTCTCCAGTGGTTCCATTCGAGTCACTCGTCTAGCTGTCCGCTGTGTCGCTCAGATATATTTTAGAGGTTAATTATGTACGATCAAACCAGTGTACAGAATACATTCGAAGCTTTTGCACGTCGTGATCCGCCATCAAGTGACTTGAGTTATGTATCTGCGGGTACCCGGGCCGGATCGGTCTCAGTCATACCTCTCTCCATAACATGGGTGCACGCCGAGAACAGATTTTTCCTCTATCTTCTTTGACTTTTGTCAGCGCACAAACTATCCGCGTGTTTTGAAAGCAATGTCGTCCTCTGGGTCCTCCGCGTCCTTCACCTCCATCAATAGTCGTCTAACCGCTGTTGCTTCTCACCTCACCAGCAGCCGTCCGAAGGTCGTGGTATGTCGCGACCTGGGGCCAGATGTTATGAAGCTTTTATACGAGAGGAAGGACCTCGAAGTAAGTCCGCAAGCCTTATATACCGCCCATAAGGCTTTTTTTGTCGGGCTCACACGAGCTATGAGATCGTTGTGTGGCCTGAGGACCAAATATGTGATAGACGGTGGCTGTTGGACAACATACATGGCGCGTCTGGCGTGCTCGTCTTTCTGACGGACAAGGTACGCCCTACCCGTTGCGCCAGTAGAGATGTGTAGATGCAATGCGTGCACATAGGTCGACGATGAGCTCTTGGACAAAGGTGCGGCAAACTTCGAATGTTGCTGCCCGTAGCGATCCTGACTCAGCCGTTCAGCTGGACCGAACTTAAAAGTGGTGTCCACGATGTCTGTCGGTTATGGTATGTTGGGGAATGTTATCGCTTGCATGTCGGTTAAAGGCTGCTTGTTTGTGCAGACCATGTCACCCTCCCGGCCGTCTCTCGAAGGCATGTCCGGGTCGGCTACACGCCCGACGTCCTTACAGATGCAGGTATGCAGACGAAACTGCACAGCTTTCTCATCTGACCACACGCAACGCGCACAACAGTGGCAGACCTGTCCGTGATGCTCGCCCTCATGGCCGGCCGAAACGGCGGCGAGACGGTGTCTATGGTGCAGAACGGCGAGGTAAATCCCTCGCTCTTTGTGTGTGCCGCTCGGGCGCGAGGATGACCGTCTGCGACGGAAAGTGGCCAGGCTTCAACTGGGCGCCCTTTGGGTTCTGTGGTCCCCAGCTCAGCGCGAGCTCGTTCGCGCCGACGCGCACGGTCGGCTTTCTCGGCTTTGGACGCATCTCGCAGGCGACTTTGGCCCGCCTGGTGCCGTTCGGGATCACGCACTGCATCTACACCTCGAACCCGTCGTCCCCGCCCAAGCTCGAGCTCGAGGCCTCCCTCAGGGCGCAGCATAAACTTCAGGCTGTCCGAAAGGTGTCTTTGGACGAGCTAGCCGCGGAGAGCGACGTCCTGTTCGTGCTAGCGCCTGGAGGCGACGCTACGAAACATGTCGTCAACGAGACGTTCCTGAGGAGGATGAAGAAGACGAGCGTAATCGTCAACACGAGCAGAGGGACGCTCGTCGACTCGGACGCACTCGCCAAGGCGCTCAGAGAAGGCTGGATATGGGGTGCTGGACTAGACGTCGTAGAGGGAGAGCCGAAGATCGGCGCGGACCACCTGTTGGTGAAAGAACCGAGGTGAGGGAGTCGCGCGTGGCTTTCAGGCATGTCTGACTTTCTCCCCTGCGATAGATGCATCGTGGTGCCGCACATCGGGAGTGCGACGTTTGAGACGAGGTTAGGGATGGCGACTTTGGCAGTGAAGAATTTGTTGGCTGGGATATCTGGGGACGTCATGCCGGCCGAGCTAAGTTTGGAGGGCAGGGCATGAATAGAAGTAGACCGTCGTTGTTTTGGTTTGTAAGGGAGTTATACACCGATGTTGGCATCATTCGCTGTTGACGTGATGTAGGTCCTCGGCCGTTGTCCTCCAGCAGCATCGAGCACGCTCGGGACCTTGGCACCTGCGCATTACATAGAACGAGCTCAGCAGTGGATGCGGGTTGTTGAGCTCGAGCTCTGGGTCGTTCTCGAGTGCTGTGCGGCAACAGCCGGATGCCGATTACATCCCCGCGGCGCAGGTATCCAAATAAGGCAACCGGCGGGCCCGACTGCGCGCATTGTTCGCCTAAGGCGGCACCGCAGCGGACGAGTCACTCGACGTGGGTAGCCGTATATAAGGCCTGCTGGCACCCCAGCAGAGCTTGCCAAATCGTCCTCCTGGCGCACAGCCGGCGATATAAGTGCATATTGAATGCCATACTGTTTCCCTTTCAGCGACCCCGGACACTATTCCACTCTTCCTCCTCAAGCAATGATGCCTTCAACGCCGGGCGAGAGCAGCGCGGGTGCCAGCACACCCATGACATACCCCAGCCCGTGGGACTTCGACACGACTCCGCTGCCCGCCCAGGAGCAGCCCGTCGGTGCCCAGCAATTTGAATACGCAACGCAGCAAGATGCGCTCTACGGCGGCGCGCCCCCGCCCCAGAGCCACGCGCCCACCGTGATTCAGCTGGAAGAGCACCCGGCGCCCCTGCCGCGCAGTCGTCAGCGGCGCGCGCAAGGCAGCAGGACGCCGCGGCTGCACGTCGAGACGACGGGTGAGAGCAGCGCTGTGCGGCCGTCGACGGCCGGTATCACCGCCTCGGGCCCCGCGCGGGTGTCGCCCGTGCACGTCCACGCCGAGCGCGAGCGCGCGCACCCCTATCGGCGACCGCACAGCGCTGAGGACGCGCCCGCTTGCGCGCGCGGCAGCGCCACGCCCACCGCTGCGGGCTCGAGCGGGCGCTCCAGTGAGCAAGCGTACAGTGTGAGATTCACGCCTCTGCATCAGCAGCCTCAGCAGCCTCCGCCGGCGGCGACGCCGACTGGGGGCGGATACTACTTCAGCGCTCCATCGCAAGCGGGCACCAGCCCGAGCGCAAGTGCGACTGCAGGGTCCGGCGCAGCGCCTGCGAATCTAGCTATGAGGTGCGCCGTGGAGCCCATGATGTCGTCCTCGTTTCCCCAGGACTCGGTCGCTGACGCCTTTTCGTTCACGAATCGCACCGCGGCAGCCCGCCCACGACCGTCCCCAGCATGCCCCGCTCTCCCACCGCGTCGTCACCCGCCGCGCTCTTCCCCACCGGCCCCAGCACCAGCACACGGACGCGCCCGACCCGCACGCAGCCCAACGCCCCGGCCCCGGCATCCGCAGGCGAGACGGTATACAGCATCCGCTGCGACGTGCACTACAGCCTGCGGACGAACACGATGACCGCGCTCCTCGAGCTGCCGGGGCTCGCGCGCGGCGACGTGCAGATCGGCCTCGCGCCGTGCCGCTTCACGCGCGCGCCGCAGCTGACGATCTCCGGCCGCTCGCGCGCGCCGTTCCCGCCCGACGCCCCCGACGAGCGCACCGGCCGCGCGCACACGACGCGCGAGCGCAAGTACGGGCCGTTCGTGCGCCGGCTGCACGTCCCCCCCGGGACGCAGGTGCGTGCTTCGCGTGTTTCGTGGTTTTGGGAGCGGCGGGACCGGGCGCTCATTGTGGATGTGCTGTTGTTTCGCGGCCGCCGTCGGGCTGGTAAGGCGCGCGACGTGGGCGCGGAGATGCGCGACGGCGTGCTGATAGTGACGGTCCAGCTCGGTGCACCGATGGCGGTCGCCCCGGTGCCCGAGATGATTCCGATTCGGTGAACGCGCGCACAAGCTTCAACGCCCTCGACGACTCTTCGATTTTCATTCGAATTCCGCGCCTTGCGCTTCGACACGATGTCTACCAAGTCCGACACAGCAACGCGCGAGGATCGAACAAAACGCAAAACCCCAAGGCCCAGAAGTTGACTTTCTTTTTTCTTTTTTTTTGCTTGTAGCTGATTTTGCACTGCATATCTATATATTCTCATTTCGCACTCTTCTGTTCGTCTAGGATTATCCTTGCTTGTTTTGTATCATACCTTCCGAGCCCCGTCCGCAGAACCCCTCTTGTAGCCCATCGTCCCCGTCCGTATTTCTTGTCTCCGCTCTCCATCGCCTCTGCTCTCCGATCTGCTCTACTACCACTGGCAGTCTCTACTACACATCTTGCTTTACTCGCCGTCTGTCTATCACGCACCACGTATACCTGCCTACCTACCTATCTACCTACCTTCTTACCTATCTAGACGGCCCCTCGCAATGTAATTAGCATTACCGCGTATGGGCACCGCGCGTCGCGCGTCAGATTGAGTTTGGGACCCGAGTACACCAGCGGGCGTCCTTGGCCTCGCGCGCGTGGGCTCTGATGGCAAGTACAGGAGCGTATCGGGCGCGTCGATCAGGCCCGACACGAGGCGAGGGCGAGGCCGGAAAGCGCGCGCGACGGGGCACCACTAGCTGGGGCAAGCACCGCGGTCTTCGATCGTGGAGCCTCTGAGCGCATCGGGTGCCTAGGTGCTTATTCGCAGGCGCCCGCATGCGTGCCATAGAGTTACTAGGTTACTATATGCTGTGTGTATCGCGCCCAGGCGAGTGCAGCGGATTGAATGGGATATTAGGTGCGGCTGCGGCTGCAGACGGCGCGCGGGGGCGCCTGGCGCCTCGCGGTCGGGCGACGCGTCGTGCGTGTGCGTGTCCCTGGCTTTGTGGGGCTGCTTGTCTGCTGTATGGCGCTGTATGGCGCTGGGCGGGCGGGCAGGGGCGGCTGGATGGCTGCAGCCGCGAGGTGTGCGTGGATCGGTGGATGAGCGGCGGTGACGAGCGAGCGGGCGGGCGGGAGGCCGGGGCGGCTGGCATCGAGGCTGGGGCGGCTGGCGTCGAGCGGGGGTGGATCGGCGGCAGGCTGGAGGAGGCCAGGGTGGCGGGGCGCGGGCCTAGGAGAGGACCTGGGCCCCTCGGGCGTTCGTGCGTTCGTTCAGGCGTTTAGGCATTCAGGGCAGGTTTTGGAGGGGCGTGAGGATCCCACGGCGCCGGGTGGGTTGGCAGGCGAGGGTGGTGGTGGTGGTGGATGGTAGGCGCGCAGGGCGCCGCTGTGAACGCGTTACGGTAGTTGGGGCCATGGGGTATGTAAGAGGCGAGGCGAGGCGAGGCGAGGCGAGGCAGGGCAAGGGCAAGAGAGGGCGAGGACTGGCGTTACGGTGTGTTGCGGGATGCAGATGGGACGCCGCTTGACGGGGGTGATGGGGCCAGTAAGTGGCGGGTACGGTGGGATGTGCCTGGGTGGGTGGGATGGATATAGAGAGGGGTGAGAGAGCGGGGAGAGGGGGCGGGGGGGATGTATAGATAGATAGACGGGGCGGCGGCAGAGCCAGGCACGGCGCGCGGCAAGGCGCCAAAGCCGTCCCAGCTGGGCTCCCTTTCGCTCTCCGCGGGCGTCGCTTCCTCTCTCTCCCTCCCTCTCTTCTCAAACACCGTCCCTGCTCTCTCTCTCTTCTCAATCTACCTCCCCACTCTCCCCGGCGACACACACAGCAACCCAAACTCAACATTTCTACCCCACCGCAGCAGCACACTCCGCCCCGCACCTAGCCAGCTCCTTAGCCGTACTCGCACCCGCAGATGCACTCCAGGTCCACCCCGGACGACGACGACCCGCTCGCCGCCGCCCTCCGCCCCCCGCCAGACGAGTCCCCCGACATGCGCGCCCTCCGCCTCGCCCGCGAGGAGGACGCCCGCCGCGTCTCCCGCGCCATCGACGACGCCATCCGCGCCGAGCGCCAGCTCAACAAGAAACGCCGCATCGTCCGCGTCCTCCTCCTCGGCCAGTCCGAGTCCGGTGCGTCCCTCCCCTCCTCTTCCTTCCCGCCTTTGCCCTCCCTCCTTTGCTCTGCCCTCTCGTCACTTGCCTATTCCCTTGGCCGCGCGCGAGCCCTGCTTCTTTCTCCCCCATCACTCCGCCCGCGCGCGCCATCATCGTTATCACATACGCACTATACGCCCCATCACCCCCGATTGATAGAGTTGCCCGTGTCCGTGATCGACCGACCGACCGACCCGTGCTGACCTGTGACATCACGTCTTTTCTCCGCCCCGCCCGGATATTTGTCCCCGCCTCCGTCCTCTCGCTCTCTGCACACCGAACACCGAATACTGCGCTCTGCGCGCTTGCATACTCGCTGCGCTGCGGTGTCTGGTCGCGCGCGCGCAGGCAAGTCCACGACGCTCAGACGTGAGTCCCCACCTCCCCGCGCTCTTCGTCCCTCGCTCACCCCGCACCCCGCACCCGCTCGCATCCTGCCTTCTCACCCTCTTCTCGCACACGCGCCCCTCGCGACCCCATCACGCCCCAATTTCGCCCCCGGCCCGACCTTCCCCCGTGCGCTCTCCCCCGCGCCTCCCCCCGCTTCCCACGCACGCGCGCACACGCGCACACGCACACGCGCACACGCACACGCGCACACGCACATACCCCTCGCCGCGCTCGCTCCGCACCGCAGAGTTCCAGCGGCTCTACACCCCGACCGCCTTCCGCGAGGAGCGCGTGCACTGGCGCGCCGTCGTGCAGCTCAACCTCATCCGCTCCGTGCACACCATCCTCGCCGCCCTGTCCGACGCGCGCGCGGAGGCCGAGGCGGAGGCGGAGGCGCGCCGCAGGGGGTATGCGCGGCATGCGCAGGGCGGGTATGGGCATGGGTATGGGTATGGGTATGGGTATGGCGGGCAGCCGCGCACGCGCGCGCGGACGATCGATTCGGGGTGGGACGAGGGCCCGCGCGCGCACCATCCCCACCATGCGCACCACGCGCACTCGATGCATTCACACTCGCATTCACATTCACATTCACAATCGCATTCGCATTCGCATTCACAGGAGCACGACCAGGACCAAGACCAAGAGGACCCGCTCTACGACGACCCGACAGACGGCTACTCCCCCGCGCCCTCTCCCCCTCCCCTCCCCCGCTCCCGCCCGCGCTAGCCCAAACCAACGGAGGAGGGCGGCACGGGCACGGGCACGCAGGCTTAGGCGCGGCGGACGACTCGGACGCGGCGCTCGACGCGCTCGCGCTGCGCCTGCTGCCGCTCAGGCACGCCGAGGCGTTCCTGAAGGCGCAGCTGGTGCCGCCGGACGAGGAGGAGGCGGTGGATTTGGGCGCGGGGGCGCTTCCCGGGGGCGGCGGCGGCGGCGGCGTGGGCTTGGGTTCTGGTTCCGGTTCAGGTTTAGGCGCAGGTTTAGGCGCAGGATTGGGTGGAGTGGTGGGAGCAGGATTGGGTGGGGTGGTGGGAGGGGGCGGGGGGTCAGGCGCGTCGTCGACGACGTCTGCGTCCGGGAGTGGGAGTGGGGGCGGGGGCGCGTTGGAGGGCGCGGGGAGGGAGATTTTTATTAGGCCGGGAAGGTGGCGCGCGAACGTGCTGCGGAGCGCGGCGGGCGTGGGTCCGGGCGCGTCGTCGTCGTCGTCGTCTTCTTCTGTGGTCGGTCGTGGGAGCGGCAGTGCGAGTGGAAGCGGAGGGCGAGCGGGGGTGGAAGTGGAGGAGGGAGGAAGGGGGCGGGGGGGCGGACGAGCCGCAGCGCGCGCTGTGGGCGTGCAGGAAGGATCTGATGGCGCTGTGGGGCTCGCAGCGCGTAAGGGAGGTGTTGGCGCTGAAGCGGGTGAGGCTGGAGGACGAGAGCGGGTTGTGAGTGCTTTATTTTGGTGTTTTTTGGTGCTTGTTCGTTGGGTTGTCTGGCGCGGGGACGCGTTGGCGTTTTCTTTTTTTGCTCGCGCGGGCGGGCGAAGGGCGATGCTGACGGCGTTTGGGACTCTCCTGCAGCTTCTTGAACGACCTGCCGCGGCTCACGGCGCACGACTATTTCCCGACGGACGGTGCGTGGCGCTCATCCTCTCTTGCCCCCTCGCTCCTCCTCGCGCGCGCGCGTGCGTGTCTCGTTCTGACGCTGACGCCCCCTTGCGGTCCGCGCGCAGACGACGTGCTCAAGGCGCGGCTGAAGACGATCGGCGTGTCCGAGTACAAGTTCGAGCTCGAGGCGGGCCCGCAGAGCGGGACGGAGTGGCGGATCGTGGACGTGGGCGGGTCGCGGTTCCAGGTGCGTGAGCGTCGCCGCGGCGGGCGCTTTTGAGCCGTTGTGTTTCGTGGACGCTTTGTGCGATTTTTTTTTTTGGCATTTATGAGGAGGGGGAGCGGGTTGGGCGCGCTGCGTGTGCGGGAGTGGGGGCCCGTTTGGCCGTCCCGTCCCGTCCTGCCCCGCCCCCCCCCTCTCTCTCCTGATCCCCGTCCCGTTCTACCCCACTTTTTCGCATCCTCCCTTTTTATTTCGCTCTTCTGGCCCCGCTCTGACCGAACCCGCCTCCTCGCGCCCACCCGCCCACCCGCTGTCTGTCTGTCTGTCTCTCTTTCATCAGCGACGTGAGTCCCTCTTTCGCTTCCTCCCCTCCCCGTCCCGCGTACCCCCTCTGTCGGCGGCGGCGGTATGGACGACGACGACGATGGCTCACGGCTTGGTTTGGCTTTGCTTTGCTTGGTATTGCAGCGACGTGGGTGCCTTTTTTCGACGACGGTGAGCATCGCGAAATCTACCTTGCCTACCTGCCTGGTTGCTGGCTGGCTGGCGGGAGAGCGGCGTGCTGACGGGTTCGTGCGCGCAGTGGACGCGATCATCTTCCTCGCGCCGATATCGGCGTTCGACCAGGTGCTCGCGGAGGACCCTAAAGTGAACCGGCTGGTGCGTGCGCCCCGGCGTCGCTGACTCCGCGTGTGTTGATGTTTCTGTTTTATTTTTGTGTTTCTGCGCGGGCGCGGCGGCGCGCGGCAGGAGGACAGCGTGCTGCTGTGGAAGGCGGTGTGCTCGAACCGGCTGCTGGCGCACGTCGACCTGGTGCTCTTCCTGAACAAGTGCGACCTGCTCGCGCGGAAGCTCGGCGCGGGGACGCGCCTCGCGAAGTACGTGCGCAGCTACGGCGACCGGTCGAACGACGTCGACACGGCGAGCAAGTGTGCGTGCGCGGCTTTGGTTGTTCTGTATGTCCGCGGCTGATGCTGATGCTGGTGTTGGTGTTGGTGTTGGTGCTGGTGCGGGTGCGGGTGCGGGTGCTGATGTTGGTTCGGCGGGTCTGGCGGTCTGGCGGGCAGACTTTCGGAGCAAGTTTAGCGCGATCCAGCGCGCGTACTCGCCCGCGCCGCGCAAGTTCTACGGCTTCTGCACGTCCGTCACGGTGCGTCCCCCCTCTCTCCTCTCTCTGCGCGCGCGCGCGTCCCCCCGTGCTGACGGCGCCGCGTCCTTTTCAGGACACCGCGACCACGGCGGGCATCCTCATCAGCGGTGCGAGGCTCTCTCTCTCTCTCTCTCGCGGAGCTCTCCCTGTCGCGCGGCGCGGCTGACGGGCTTTCACTTTTTGTTTTTTTGTTTGTGAACCTGATTATCGATGCGATGCGGTCTGCGCGCGCGTGCAGTGCGCGACATCGTGCTGCGGCAGCATCTGCGGCAGTCGAAGCTCGTGTGAGCGCGGCGCGGCGCGGGCTCCGGCCTTGGCTGCGCCGTCGCGTGTACCGCGTTGGGCGTTGGGCGCGCGGGCCCCCCTGTTGCCTCGGCCCCTTGTGTCCGCCGCCCCGCGTCCCGCGTCCCGCGTCGTGGCACCGAGAGAGGCGGCGCGGCGCGGCGGTGGGGAGGCTCACGCCGAGCGGCGCTGCGGGGCAAGAAGCGCGCGCGTTGGCGTTCGGGCGGGCGTTGGAAGGGCAGGACAGGGCGTGGCAGGGCAGGACAGGACAGGACAGGACAGGACAGGACCTCCGGGGTTGTCTGTTGCGCGCGTGTCGGCGCCGTGCTTGTTTTTTCTTCTTCTTTCGACCGTGTTCGTTTTGCTTGATTGCTTGATTTGAAGGATCGTTCACTTACTTACTTGGTTATGGGTTCTTTTTCACTGTCTCTTTCTTTCATGAAGTTGATGTCGATGATTTTTTCGGGTTTTGCTACGTGGAGCTATGTGGTCTGCCGCATTTTGACACTTTGCATGCATGCACGTACGTACGTATGGCGAGGAGTATACGCATCCATTCGCATCTTTCGCTTCCCGCACTCCCTCCCCCACACGTCGACCGTCGGGCTTCCCTCGACCTGTCATGTACCGCCGCCCGCGACGTTGATGTAGCGCCGCGTAATCTACACGAGAATGACCACCCTCGCATATGTTTTTTTTCTGGTTCTGGTTCTGGTTCTGTTCGCTGCGACCGGCTCAGTGTGAAAGCAGGAACGCGAGCGGGACCCCGCGCTGGGGTGAGGCGTGCGCGGGGTCCGTTCGGGGATGTCGGATGTCGGGTTTATGGACGAGTGAGCGTGGTCGGGTCGAGGCGAGGCGAGTCGAGTCAGTCATCGTCCTCGACGTCGATAAGATTGCTCGCTGCAGACGCCCGACACACGCCCACCGACGCACACACCCTCCCTCGCCCAGCGCTCCCTCATCCCCACAAGCGTCTGTCTCCACCCGCCATGAGCGTCCTCGCCGCGCCCTCGCCCTCCTCCTCTCCATCTCCATCTTCCTCGTCGCCCTCTTCCTCGTCGCCCTCGTCGCCCTCGCCGTCCGGCTCATCATCCGCACCGGGCACCCCGCCCCCGCGCACGCCCCCGAACCTGCACCAGAACTCGATCGACCCCGCCGCCCGCTGGCTCGTGCAGAAGTACGGCGGCACCAGCGTCGGCAAGTTCGCGGCCACCATCGCCGCGCACATCGTCCCGTGCGTGTCCCCCCTTCCGCCTTCGCCTCCCTTTCCTCCAGCTGCACCGCGCTGCACCGCGCTGACCCGCGCCGCGCAGGGACTACCTCGACCAGCACAAAGTCGCCATCGTGTGCTCCGCCCGCTCCGGCTCCACCAAGGCCCTCGGCACCACGAACCTCCTCCTCCGTGCAGCCGCCGAGGCCCTCCACCGCCCCTCCTCCTCCTCCGCCTCCACTTCGGACTCGGCCGCGCCCGCATCGGGCTCCGCGTCCGGCACAGCGACGCCCTTCGTCCACGTCCACGGCCGCTCCTCCTCCGCCCAGTCCCCCATCTCGCCGTCCTCCCGCGCAGCCTCGCCCGCGCCCGCCCTCGCCTCCTCGCCCTCGTCCTCGCTCGCATTCACGCCCCTCGGCGCGCCCGACGCCGCGCCGCCGCCGTTCAGCGCGACCGTGGACGTCATCCGCGCGGAGCACATCGCCGCCGCCCAGTCTGCCGTGCGCGACCCCGCCCTGCGCGCCGAGCTCGAGGCAGAGATCACGCGCGACTGCGACGGCTTGCGCGCGTTTCTGTACGCGACGCAGGTGCGTGCGCCCCTCCCCCTTTCCCTCGTTCCTCTCATTTTGCTCGTGTTGAATCCCGTGCATCGTGCACCGTCTGCTAACGCGCGCGCAGGTCATCGACGAGATATCGCCGCGCTCGCGCGATAGCATCGTCGGCTTTGGCGAGAAGCTCGGCTGCAAGCTCGTCGTCGCCGCCCTCCGCGACCAGGTGCGTCCCCCCACCTTCCCCCCTCTCTCTGGCCTCTCGCCCGCCCTCCACTCTAACCACCCGCACCCTCCCGCCCGCGCCCCGCCGTGCCCCGCCCGCAGGGCATCGACGCAGAGTTCGTCTCGCTCGAGAACGTCGTCCCCGCCGCCGCGCACGACGACGCGGACGCGGACGCGCACGGCGCGCTCGGCCAGGGGTTCTACGACGCCGTCGCGGACGCGATCGCGCAGCGCGTTCTGCAGTGCGGCACGCGCGTGCCCGTCGTCACCGGTATGCCCCTCCCACCCGCCTGCCCCCCCCCCCCCTCCGCGCGCGAGCAGTCCCGCTGACACCTCCCTGCTTCCCCCTTCCCTCCCGCACCCGCACCCCCCCGCGCCGCGCGCGCGCACAGGCTTCTTCGGCCCCGTCCCGGGCTCGCTCCTGCGGCAGGTCGGGCGCGGGTACACGGACCTCGCCGCGGCGCTGCTCGCGGCGGGGCTCGGCGCGGCGGAGCTGCAGATCTGGAAGGAGGTCGACGGGATCTTCACCGCGGACCCGCGCAAGGTGCCGACCGCGCGCCTGATCCCGCTCATCTCGCCCGAGGAGGCGGCCGAGCTGACGTATTATGGGAGCGAGGTCGTGCATCCGTTTACGATGGAGCAGGTGCGTGCGGCGTGCGACGGTGGCGTGGAGTGGAGTGGACGGGGCGTGCGGCGCGTCGTTTTCGTTTTACGTCTCTCATCCGCGCTCGGGGGTTTTCTTATGGACTCGCGCGTCGCAGGTCATCCGGCGCAAGATCCCGATTCGCATCAAGAACGTCGAGAATCCAAAGGGCGGCGGCACCGTCATCCACCCGGACCCAGACCTCGACCTCGACGCCGTCCCCGACTTCCTCTCCGCCTCCTCCGCCTCCAGCACCCCGTCCTACCCGTCCCTTCCCGGCGCGCTCTCCCCGCTCCTCACGAACGGCGGGTTCGCCGCCGGCGGGGGCGGGGGCGGGGGCGCGTCGCGCAAGCTCCCGACGGCGGTGACGATCAAGGAGCGCATGGTCGTGCTCAACGTCAACTCGAACCGCAAGAGCGTCTCGCACGGCTTCCTCGCGCGCATCTTCGGCGCGCTCGACCGCTTCGGCGTCGTCGTCGACCTCATCAGCACGAGCGAGGTGCACGTCAGCATGGCGATCGAGGACGTCCTCGACCGCAAGGCGCTCGCGCGCGTCGTGCGCGAGCTCGAAAAGTCCGGCTCCGTGCGTCGCCCGTCGCGTCTTTCTCCCTCCGACTCGCTCACGCACTCACACCCCCTTCTCTCGCTCGCTCGCTCGCTCGCGCGCGCGCGCGCGCAGGTCTCCGTGCACCGCGACATGGCGATCCTCTCGCTCGTCGGCAAGCAGATGCGCCACCTCGTCGGCATCGCGGGCCGCATGTTCACCACGCTCGGCGGCGGGAACGTCAACGTCGAGATGATCTCCCAGGGCGCGAACGAGATCAACATCTCGTGCGTCATCGACGGCCGCGACGCCGTCAAGGCGCTCAACCTCATCCACCAGAGCTGCCTCCAGATCAAGCCCGAGGGGCCCCAGGGCCGCGGTGCGCGCTCCCCGCCGTCCAGCTGGATCGCTGGCTGATCGACTGACCTGCTTTGTTTTGTTTTCATATCAGTAGGCCCGTGGTTGTTCTAGGGGCACACATCTATCCCGGAGGAGCGTTTCTTTTCTATATCTCGACGTCGATCCGTCAGGGCGGATGTAGCAAAAAAAAACCATGTACTGTAGAGCACGCAAAAGGTGGGATCACGGAAAGTGTGACCGCCAGACTTTGTTTCATCACTCGCGACGTGCCTGGCGCGTCGACGCTCCGAAACATACATGCTACAAATACAACCAGCTGGCGATGCGTACTGTTACAGACAAACGGGGGACGGGACTTCGCTCTCCTTACCTCACAATTCTCGTCCTGACGTGATCCACAAGCTCTTTCGCGTCAGGCTCGTCCGTCGCAGGGTCCCAGTCGAAGCCTTTCCCCCTGTGCCCGCCCCGCATGTGCACAAAGTTCAAGAACCCACGCCACAGCGGGATCTTGCCCAGGACCGCCGGGTCGCCGATGACGATCAGCAACGCCTGCGCGCGCGTCAGCGCCACTGCGGCAAGTAAGCATCGAGGGATCAACAATCACATCTATATATGTGCTATAAGCATGTGGGACCGCTCACCGTTCAGACGACGAGGGTCTCCGATGAAGCCCGCTGACTTGCTTTCGCTAGTTTCCGTGTTGCTCCGCACGGTCGAGAATATGATGATTCGTCGCTCCTATATCATCAAGGGCGTCAGTCAATCATCCCTGGCGGGCTGCAAACGGCGGCACTCACCTGCCCTTGGAACTGCTCGGCCGATCCGACAGTCACGTCGTCCAAGCTCTCTTCTCGGAGGCCTCTCCTGATCGCTCGGACTTGCATCCGGTACGGGCTGATCACACCGATCTCTGCCGCCTCTGTGATACCAAGACGCGTCAATCCGTGCCAACCAATCTAGGTAGCGAAGGCGCTCACCAACACGTCTCTCTTGATCCCCGACAAGGGACCGACAGTAATCTATGACGAGCGAAACTTCTTCTATATTGTAGAACGATCTCGAATTTCCGCGTCTGTCCCATCCCTGGATCCCGTGGAAAACGACAGGGAATGCTTTATCCACGAGAGCGAAGCTGCCTAGCAGGGAATGCGTGATCTTAGGGTTCCCAGCAGACTGTTGCTGGTTGTCATAAAAACGTTGATTGGAGAAGGTGAAAATTGCTTCGTGCGATCTTCTGTTCTTCTTGAGTTGAACGATCCTAAACAGCAGCGATGAGAGGGAGCGAGGCCAGATTACAAAAAGTCTTACGTTCGTCCGTCCCCAACTGCAGGGTTATACATTTCTTGAGACATCAGTCTCTCCAAGAAGCTACGCCGCAACCCGACGTTATGCGACTTTACGACAGGTCCCAACTGTCTTGGATCTCCAGCTAGAATGATGTTGGTATCGTGGCCCGCAACGGCGGTAATAGGAATCAAAGTTAAAGGTTCTTCAGCCTGCCCGGCCTCGTCGATGAAGACATGACTGTAATGGCCGGTGGGTATACCAAGGCTCTGAAGGACGCCCGCCGAGCTGCAGGTAGACACAACGACGCGGAATTTGACCATGGCAAACTTGGGAGGAAAAACGAACATATCATGATCGTTACTCAAAGTGTACGGTACCACTCGCTCCCTACAATCCTGCAAAGGTCGAGAAAAGGCATTGAGACGAAACATGTCGCCTGTGGACAAGTGAGTTGAGAGGCGTGTTGTTAGTTCATCAGCTGCAGAATTGCTAGGGCAACATGCAAGAATCCTGCAGCTAGAGCGACGCTTGAGTAGTTGGAGAATCGCCTCCGTGATCGTGGCCGTTTTCCCTGAGCCTGGGCTATTGTTCCATATATAAGAACAAAATCGGAGGAGAAAAAGCAAATGCGACGCACGGGCCATACAGGATAAATGGAACGCTACCAGGCGGCAGATACAGTATCGAACAGATTGTTCGAGTCTGTTCCTCATCCTGCCCAATGCTTAAGCTGAAAAACTCGATCTCGCCGACGTCATACGCCGGAATCGTGGGTGTCTGTGCCGGTGTAGGAAAAAGCACCCTGGCCGGACCAAATTTGAACGGGGCTGATACTGCGAGATGCATTCTACGTAGCGGCATCCGATTGAGTACAAATCTCAAGTCGAACTTGAAGCCATGGTGTGTGATAAACCCCTCTGGCACGCGAAGGACAAGTGGTCCAACAAATCCGTCTTCCATGAATGAGTACCCGCCTGAATGTATGCGCACTTCATAGCGTGTGTCGGTCGATAGTTGGTCGAGTATGAGGTAGTCTCCGACTTTGATGTCTGGCAAATTTAGCTCATCTTCGTGAGCGAAATCGATCCTACGACGACTCTCAGACGGAATAATGTCCTCAAACAGAAACAGCGTACTGATATCTGGGATATTGAGGTCGAACTTGAACATCACCTATCACAATGTTCAATAGATCACGACTTGCCCCAAAGGTCAGAACAGCTGTCGCCGAAATACAAGCATAGAGCGCACCTAATGTACGCCTCTTCAAGCCACAATAAAGTCTCGAAGTAATTTCCATACGTGTCGACATTCAGTTCGACCGGCATGGGCGCTTGGGCAGCGTGCTTAATCTCTTTATCAAACTTTGGTGAGTGCAGAGTCTCCGCAAACATCGATGGCAAGGGGAATTCGGGAAGCAAGTTCTTATATTGTGTTCTCGTCCATGTGGGAGGCCTCAGTGGGACAAAGTTCGAGGGGTTAGATCGTGGCGGCCGACGGGATCTAGGGGGCATCTCAGGAACTCGCAAGCGTTCTTGATCAATGAATGAACCCGCGATGCCGGACACTGGGCGAGAGATTGTGAAATCGGCCTTTGAGGAGAAGTTATGGAACACGAAAAGAAGAGTGTCCTCGAAGCGGCCTTCATAAGAAGGAACCAAAGTCACCATGACGCGCAACGATGCATCTGGCTCTATCCATTTTGAATCGCCCTCTATTTCCACAAGGAAGCTGAAGTACAATTCAACAATGTACCATCATGAACGAATGAGCAAATGAAACAGACATACCTCGAAAACATGTTGGTCTGTGATGACTGCGAAGATAACAGCTTGACCTCGATCAGTGAGACCTTGGGGCGTGGCCTCAGCGATGCAGGCGCGCACGCATCAAAATGGATGGTGAATCTCGCCGCACTTGAGGCGAACAGAGACTGGTCGTCTGCACGCTCCACGACGCCGAAGTCATGACCGTCTTTGGGATTAATAATGATATCACCATTATCAGAGGCGTCACCGAGATTCTTGTCAATATTACTGTGGTTGCCAGGATCGGCAGGTTCATCTCCTTCGGCTGCCTTGGAGCTCCCTTCCTCGGCACCGCCTGCAATTCGATCTACAGCGGCCGCAGACGCATATTTCTGCCGATTCAAATGCTGTTGTGACTTGAGATGAAGGTTCCATTCCGATTGTTTAAACGTCTTCTTGCAGACATCGCAACGCACGAATCCTTCAGGGATGGGGATTGCGCCCGGCGAGGCGCCCGTGGACATCAATTCGACATTTGTTTTGTGGTGTTTACCCTGTGTATGCGCCTCGAACCCCTGCGTTCCCACATATATGCGGCATATATCGCACCAAGATGCTCCTTGGACTGCCGCTGGTCCCGGTAGAGTGTTTGAATCGTCCTTTGCATACGCAGTACTGAGGGTATTGACAGCAGTGGTATCGCTCTGGGAAGGACTGCCTTTCGGCTGCGAGGGAGTCGACGGGCACGGTGTGTTCCTCGCGGTATCAATGCGTCTGGCTACCTCCAGATGCCGCTTCCCACGAAGATGGACAGGCATTTGGGATGCAGGGATGAACCGGTTGCAGGGTACGCAGTGTTCGATGTCATGCCGGTGACGGCACTGATCAGGGCGCATACATACACCCGTCTGAAGAGTCTGTGGACAGTACGTTCCAAGGGGGTCTGACGGGGCGCCAATATCTGTGCCATTCACCACGGTAGAGCTGCTCTGAGCAGAGGATATGGAGGCATCCGAAAGCGTGTGTGAGGTAACTTGCGGGGCAGCAGTCGAGGTGGCGCCTATATGCGATGTCGGGGTCGTAGCATCTCCTTTTTCAAGCACCTTTCGATGCGGCTTCCCACCAAGATGAATGTGTATCTGAAACGCAGGGATGAACCGATTGCAGGGTACGCAGTGCTCGACGTCATGCCGGTGACGGCACCGATCAGGGCGCATACATACACCTGTCTGAAGAGCATCTGGACAGTACGTTCCCAGCCTGTTTGACGGAGGGACGGCAGTTCCGGTGTCTGTTTCATTCGCTGTGGTTGTGTCGCCCTCTGCAAGGGTCATAGGAGTCTCCGACGGGAGCAGATAGGAAATAGCAGATGCCTCTGGGATCACTTGCGGACCATGGATAGCCTGGGCGAACTTCGAGTGCGCCCGTCCCTCGACATGTGCCTGCATCACTTGGGTAGGCATGAACCGTTTGCATGGCACACACTCTGCGACGTTGTGCTGGTCGCGACAGCCAGAACGCGTACAGTGGCCTGTCTGCAACGCTTCTGGACAGTATGGCGACATCGGCGAGCTGTTGTGAAGGAAAGGCAAGAACGGTGGGAGGCAAGAGCAAGAAGCGCCCTGGCCTGTACTCGGAAGATCTTCGTCATCTCCTTCCTCAAAGGGCGGGAATGACAGATGTCGATGGATGATGGATGGTAACCCAAAGTCCTAGAATAGCCTATGGCGCCCCAGTCTGGATTAGTAACATCAATGTTAGTACTCAGATACCGTGTTTTGTTCCCCTTTCGTTACGACGCTCTACAGTGCTCCATCTAGCAAAGGAATGAAGTCCATTTCCAGTATGACATGGTCAGAAAGCAGGAGCGTGCGGCAACGGGCAACGTTCTGTTCACAGATCACAGAACAAGCCTGCACGAATACGTTCCGCGTTGCAGATCAACGCATATGCTAAACGAATTCATAGCTGACTTCGATTCAAGACCTTCACTGAAAGCAGGTAGCAAAGAACCAGAAGGCGCAATGTATGCAGGTATGAGCCGCAGACAGGATGGTTCAGGAGCCGACTGGAGTCTAAACACAGTCAATGCGAGATACATAGCCGCAGATTACCTTGTTGTAGATTATACATCAATGGGAATTTGACAGCTAATCAGCATGATCGATACTAACGCATCCTCGTAGCATGCAAGAGGTCAGGTCAAATGCGCACACAGTCGCGGAAGGCAGCATCGCGAATATATCTGCATTACCTTTCACTACAAAGGCGCGCACTCTCTTTCGAGCCACGCAAGTGCACGGGGATCGTTCTTCAACAATGGACCCACCTTCTCCAAAGTCTCTGCATGATACTTGTCCAGCCACTCTCGTTCCTGTACCGTCAGCAGGCTAGTGTCAATGAGCTTCTTGTGGATCGGGCACTGCGCATGCTTTTTTTTTTAGCAAATAACCGAACATATCAAAGGCTCGGAGACATACCACCGTAACGTGCTCAAAACCCAGATAGCCCTTGCCGCCGAAGTTGTTGGGGGTTCTTGCCTCGCGGACGATCACGACGTTTTCAATGCGGATACCAAAGCGGCCATCAGCATAGTACCCCGGTTCTAAACAGGGTGCTCAGCATGTTTTTAATACAATCAAGTCGAATTGTCGCGGACCATTTGACACCGTCATTCCAGGCTTCAGGGGCGTGTTGTTGTATGCTATCCGAGTGCCAATACCATGAGGACCTGGAAGCGGCGTGGCATCAAAAACAAATCCCCAGTGTTTAACACGAGTTACCTTCATGCACGTTCAAAAAGTGCCCGACTCCATGTCCTGTGCCGTGCCTGTAATCTGAGGCATATGTGAGCAATTGTTGTAGGTAATACTCGATGTTCAATATATACCTAACCCGTCCTGCCACAAGGCTCGCCGCGCCCAAGTATCACTGTTGCCAGAGTTAGTTTCCTGAGGCATATTTCCTAGGCTTGAAAGTCAAACTTACATGATGTACCCTTCGCTCGATGAACACCTCAACTTTATGCGATTATAACTTCTTTGAACACGACGCACCTGATGTACCAGTTGGGAAGATAGCTGTGTCGATGGCAATATGACCCTGAAGAACTCGGGTGAAGGCCCTCTTCTCTTCTTCGTTTGGTTCACCGAAATGCTACCGAAGAGGCATGAGCGAATGAGCATTAAATTTTCATCACATAGGGCCTTTACCCATGTTCTCGTGACGTCAGTGGT
The DNA here is from genome assembly GCA_002994785.1 of Heterobasidion parviporum. Taxonomy (NCBI): domain Eukaryota; kingdom Fungi; phylum Basidiomycota; class Agaricomycetes; order Russulales; family Bondarzewiaceae; genus Heterobasidion; species Heterobasidion parviporum. The sequence continues at coordinate 220,718 of PDUQ01000021.1, forward strand.
ACCATCCAAGAATTGCGCTATGTAGTTTTGTCAAAATCGAAAACTCCCAATGCAGGAACCTGGCCACCCACCGCCTGAATCGCATAAATAAATCTGTGATTCCAACTTCAGAGAGTAATATGCAAAAGATAGGCAGAAATGACACACCTGGTCCTTTTTGATGATGTCGCTATTGTGTGGGTCAGGAGAATAGTGTATGATCGCTATTCAACAGTCAACTTCCGTCTATCACGATCCTGAGAACGAGATGTACCTCCATTTGGCCCCGTCGAAGAGATCGTTGTGAACGATAGACCCTTGTATAGGTCGAGCTCTCTACACATCGTTTCAGTGCTAAAATTCCTTATGGAAAAACAAGGAAAAGGTCACTGACTCACGGAACCTCTCCAATTGATCGGCAGCACCGCTTTCAGAGATCTCCTTGTCCTCGTTCAGCTGTTCCTCGAGCCACGCAAAATACCTTGCGAGTGCAGCTCCATCTCTGATATGGCTGGCGCGGAAGCCCGCGATCTCTGTCTGGTTCTTGATAGACTTGAGATCGGCAACGGGAGATCGGTCGATAGTCGTATTGGAGCTGCCAATGGCCTCCGCAACTGCTACGCTGGCTTTATCTCCCAAGAGAACCTTGGCTGTGGCAGAAGACGAAGACTAGGTTTCGAGGCATCAGCACACAAACTATGACCGACGGACAAACAAGAAACCTTCAGTTCATCGGCCAGTCGTCGCAAGTAGCTTGTGAAATCGGCATAGGACCGGATTTCCACTTGTGAACCAAGATGGTTCTTCAAGGAGGCATCCACTTGCTCCGGATCGATAAAAAGATAGGCTTTTTCAAGCGTCACGACCGCGTACGCAAAGAACACTATGGCAATATGTTAAATCACCGTGCCGTTGGTTGACGCGATAGGAGTAAGCGTAGACAAACCAGGATTGAAGTCAATATCTGCACCCCGCAGGTTAAATAACCACGCGACCTCATCCAGCATCGTCACTACCAACGCGTGTACCTCCTTCTTCCGCAGTCCATCACGTAACTTGGATAACTTGTCAGTGTGCAATTCGCCTGGAAAGAGACGTCTCGTTCAGATGATGCGATTATTGCTTAGACGGAATTGGGTCTTCATACCGGAGTATTTGATTTCGAGAGGGAAGACATGGCTCTTGGGACGTGCAGGTCGATCAGAACCCCAGACCTTGTCGACCAAATTTTCAGTGAACGAGAAATTGGTCTCAGTAAAAGACTTTGCGTCGGCTAGGTCAGAGCAAGAGAGTAAATTAGCAGATATACGATGCAAGATCTAGTATAGGAAACGCACCAGCTGAAATTAATTCTGGGTCTATCCCTACTCGGTCCGACTTTTGAACATTCTATAGAAATGCCGCAATGAGTATTACCCTCGCACCAAGGATGTTACACCAACTTTTTTGATGAATTCCTGCCATGTCGGCACATCTTAGATGGTGTTGAATGAGTAATCTAAACTTCGGCGATGATGAACCCACCTGGCAGTCCCTGCTTCATCAAAATCCAGTTCCTAGTGCACCTTCAGTACGACCAAGTGACCCAAGGAAAAAGCGCAAACTTACTTGTCCAGCTGCTGCTCAGCTTGTAAGAAGTAACGCCCATCGGTAAACAAATAAGCCTTGTCCTTCGTTACAATTGCAGTGCCTTCGAGCCATGAGACCCTCTATTGTCTTCGCCGTAGGATCTGACGCACCTGCTGAGCCAGTGAATCCAGAAATGAAAGCCCTGCGCTCGTCACACTGCGCGAGATACTCGCTCGAATCTGGACCATGTAACTGTGAATCAGTAGAGTTCACGCTAAGCGAACTGCGTACATACGTTGGTCTTCGCTCGGCACAACATACGTGGACACTGGCTTCTCAGCCATCAGCTTGCGCAGTGCATGGAGCCTAGCCGATGTGTCGACAGTCTGCGCCCCAGGTAGGCCCATGGTACAAGACGAGGAATAGAATCGATAGGATGGGGATCTGTGACGCCGGATATGGTGAGTGCTAAAGACGCGAAAGGCAGATGCAAGCATGTGCTCTGAAGGAACAATCCAGAGACCCTGATTGGGTGTAGATCTTGGCAAATCGATCTTTCGAAAGATATGCCTTTATCCTTTGAAGCTGCCAGACAATATGGTGTGCTTGTGTACTATTTGCGTGCCAACAGGCAACAGTGACCCCCATTGCCGCGGCTGAGCGCGGCTGTCACTTCTGGTGGAGATTAGATTAGATGACAGAGTGACAGCCCCCTAACAGCTCTCGGAATAAGTAGCAGAGACCCCGGGATCTTTTATTAGTGCTGGCATCATTGTCCCTGGCACGCCCCCTTCACTAAAATAACGACTCGAAACGTCCTCCTTCCACTCCTTTACTACGAATACTCTCTATATTGGCGGAAATGGTAGAGGACAAGTACATCGGTCTCGTTCTGGCTATGTCCAGCTCGCTAGCAATTGGCACAAGCTTCATCATCACAAAAAAGGTCTGCACACCGAGTAGACGCTTGACATGCCTGTATTCACTAGGCTACGTAGGGCTTGAATGATGCAGCAGATCGACAAAGCGCATATGCTTCTGCTTCAGATGATTATGCGTATCTGAAGAATCCAATATGGTGGGCGGGGATATCCACACGTGAGTACAAACGATGCAGAGGAAAGACAGGCTCAACTAATATCGCACGACGCGTGTTGGTCAGTCGTCTTGGGGGAATGTGAGTCCTGTAACTTCTACTGGTAGCCTGTAGTTGATCGATGAGCTTGAACCGCAGTGGCAAACTTCGCAGCCTACTCCTTCGCGCCTCCAATTTTGGTCACACCACTAGGAGCCCTCAGTGTCATCATAGGGTGCGTTTGCCTGCGGTTTATATATCCTTTGCCGTATTTCTTTTCAGCGGAGCGACTGGGAGTAACAGGCTCAACACTTCATCTTTTCGACTATCGTTGCACCTGTATTCGACTGAATTTACAGTCAAGGCGTACGAGCTGGACACTAGAGTGCATGACAGTTCAAACGCCCTCACCTCACATCTCAGTAGAATCCTCGGTGCTCGCATGCTTCAGTTTGAAACGGGCGCCGCTTTTCCCATCCTTTCACGATACTCTAATAAAATTCTCCTTCCGTGAAATCTATCTTGCTGCGACCTGTTCATTTGACTTACTTCCAACAAATTTCAGTGCCATTCTCGCGTCCTATTTGCTCAAGGAAGAGCTCGGTCACCTAGGACGAGTGGGCTGTGCATTATGTCTGATCGGTTCCCTCATCATTATTTTACACGCCCCAGAAGACAAAGATATCGAGACTGTCGACGAGGTTCTACGTTATGCGGTCCAGCCAGGTGTGCATGATACTCTATATATAAAATTCAGCCCTGACACGACTATAAGGATTCCTCATGTATTGCTTTTCTGTTCTCGTGTTCTCCCTTGTCATGATCTACTCCGTCGCGCCTCGCTACGGCCGCTCAAATCCACTCGTATACATCTCCATCTGCTCCCTCGTGGGATCCGTCTCCATCATGGCCGTCAAGGGCTTTGGCATCGCGGTCAAGCTCACAATTGCTGGTAATAATCAGTTTACCTATCTAAGCACCTACGTATTCGGCGCCGTAGTCGCCGGTTGTATTATGGTTCAGATGAACTATTTCAACAAAGCTCTCGACATCTTCTCGACTAATGTGTACGTTCATCTCTCCTTCGCCTTCTTGACGTCCCGGTTGATCCCGCGTCCAGTGTCAATCCCATGTATTACGTCTGCTTCTCAACCGCGACCATCGTCGCTTCTCTCATTCTCTTCCAAGGATTCAACACCGACAATCCCACAAACACCGTCTCGCTCATTGCCGGCTTCGTAGTCACCTTCCTCGGCATCCACATCCTCGAGCTTTCTCGCAAGCCCGAGTCGGCAGCCGCCAACGGCCACTCTGCGCTCGAAGGCGGCCTCATGAATCCCCGTCTCTCTCTCCAAGGACGCGCTTCCCTTGACGATTGGTCAGCACCGGTACCTGGGTCGGCTGGCCTCACCCACGCACGGCGCGCGTCGCGAAACTCGCTGTACCGTTCACAGACGGCTACACTGTTCAATGCATTTGAAGATGACGAGGCGGATGGCGAAGCGGTCGGCCTGCATAGGCTGTCCGAAGAAGATGACGAACTCGAGGCAGTGAACGAGCGAACACGCTTGCGTGGAGATCGAGAGAATCGCAGTCGTGAGGGATCGGCCCCTGGCTCGCGACATGTGTCGCGAAGTAATAGCAACTCGGCCTCGCCGCACGGGTCGCAGGGCGATTTGCGGAGGTCATAGCGACATTGCTCCAAACGAGGAGCAGTGTTTTGAGTAAATATTGTTGGTGTGGAAGGACATCAATAGATACCAGCGGTGCGGACTACGTATATTACATCTACTTCTGTAGAGCTTTTTAGGCCTTTTTTCAGTCACTGCTGGTTGGTTTTAATGGAGCGCGACGACAGTTTTTTATTATTATAGTTGTGAAGTTCGATTCAAAGCTTCCTGGTGACATCGAGGGATGGTGCATCATATTCGTGTACAATTCGTATAGGATGTGGGCGTGAAACCAAGGCAAGAATAGGCTGCGTCAGACTAAAACACCCTAGTGTATTGTACAGTATACTACATCATTCGGCCTCCCTCCAAGGTCTATCGACATTTGCGTCGGCCTCGTCAATATCATCGATGCTCCCCAGAGTCAACGATTCCATCCTGCGAGTGAAATCATTCATATCAGATAGGCCAAGCTCGCGTAGTTCAGCATCATAGCCGCCGCTGTCTCGAACGGGCTCCAGCGGGTCCCATGGGATTGGGATACCCCTCCATCCTTTGTTGATGTGAACATAGTTCAGGAAAGAGCGCCATAAGGGATCCAGGGAAAGAACATAAGGATCACCGACAACGATGAGCAAAGCTTGTGCCCGGGTTACCGCGACTGTGGAATCCATCAGAGTAGACTCAAAAATTTCACCTCGAGGACGCACCATTAAAGCGACGGGGATTCGCAACAAACCCAAGGGTGTGTCTGAGATCATACTCGACAAAGTCTATACTGCTGCGCACAGTGGAGACGATGATCACGCGACGTTCCTTGGAGGTGCAAGATCATGAACGACCTGTTAAATTGAGAGAGAGAGAAACATACTTGGCCCTGGAATTCTTCAACGCTCCCGACCTTGATCCCATCAGCAAATGCCCTGAGAGAGTTACGGATTTTCAGGCATTGAGCGTGATAAGGTGCTATGACGCCGATGTCTTGATCCGCTGTAGGTAGAAAGAAACTGTGTCAATCGTTGGAGAACTAAACAACAAGATATCCCCTCACCGACGCGGAATTGTCTGTCAGAGCGTAAAGCCTCGACATAAGCTTTGACTTGTAAAACCTCTTCGATGTTGAAGAACGAGGGAGACGACGCTTCCCGATCATCTTTGCCTGACATGGCATGAAAGACGACTGGAAACTTGTTGGAAACAAGAAGAGGGCTGCCGAGAAAATAATCTATGGTGCCCTTGTCGCCGCACGACTCTAATTCATTGGAATAGAAACGTTCGTCGGGATACTTGAGAATGGCATTGTGCGAGCGATAATTCTTGGTCAATTTCACAATCCTGAATGTCGTAAGAAAGTACTCTGAGAACACAGCAAAAATGAGACATACGTCATTCCATGACCCTTCTTCGGATCGTAGATTCCCCGATTCATGAGCCTCTCCAAATAGCTGACGTCCAGCTGAAGGTGTCGCGCGACAGCGGATCGAATGATAGGTCCAAGCTGCTTTGGATCTCCAGACAGCACAACGTTCGTCTTCAAATCGGACATCGTCTTTATTGCAATCATGACCTCCGGCTCAGCGGCATGGCCTGCCTCATCCACGAAGATGTGTGAGAAATGTCCACGCGGCATCCCAATACCATAAGCAAAGGAGGCAGAGACACAAGTTGAGATTATGACCCTGTATCGTCGCAGAAATAGCATTCGAGGCATAGAGAAATGGCCGCCGCTGTTGGTGCTTGTAAACGGGAGCAAGCCATCTGGGACATCTTTTTTATCTCGACTGGGAGCATAGAAGCGAAAGAGCTCCTCAGTTCCAAGGGAGATGAGTTTGCTTGTTATAAGATCAGCGGCAGAGTTGCTTGGTGCACATGCAAGAATCCGGGCTTCGGTGTTAGCACGCAAGACTTGAAGGATGGATTCCACGATGGTGACGGTTTTGCCTGTTCCTGGCCTACAACGAAAAATGAGATGAAGACAACCAGAAAACCGATTTAAGTGCTCACGGGCCAAAAACAACGAAGGGGACGGAGCCTGGTGGGCTATTTATGATAGCCTTCACAGCGTCTAGCTGAGAAGAATTGTTGGAAATGATCTTGTTGTACGGAGTGATATTGATAGTGTCGCGTGCCCTCGCATGAACATGTTTCTGGATAGGAAACAGCAAGTGTTCTGGAGCCATTGCTGTATCTAGAGCCTGGTGCTGCCGTCGCAATGGGATTCTGTTTAATCTGAAGCGCACATAATAAAGCCGGTCCCTATCAGTTCTCAAAACCGAGTTGTGGAACTTGAGTCCAACATCCTCTCTTCGAACGAAGTGAACGCGGCCTTCAAACCATTTCCCTCGATCCGCGCCATGACTTTGAACAATAATAGAATCGCCTGGCGATGCGTTAGATTTATTATGACCAAATGATGCGAGAAATGTAATTACCCGTCAGGACACTTGGACGCCTTTCTGCAAGCCCTGGAACTCTCAAACTTCATGGTTGGGGGGGTATATGTGGAGAAAATCTCATTCAAACGTGACTGACTAGTAATAAGCGCCATGTCGGTCAAGCAGAGCGTCGTACATATCGTAGGTCTGGAGGTCATTTCTCGAGTGAAGCGCGTCAGCATCATTTGATGTCATCCGTACACATACGACTCACTCCATTTGGTGTTCTTCAATCCAAAGCAGGGCCTTAAAGTGGCGAGAGTAAGTATCTGCGTTCATGGATGGTGGCAACACGGTTCTCTGGAGCTGGGCAACAATGTTCTGGACATGCCCAGTAGATAAGGCTGAAGATACAGCCCTTGGTATCAGCGCCAATGGGAGCGTGGCGACCCATTTGATTGCAGTAAGGGCGGGTGGTGGATCGCCTGGCAGAATCTCAGTCTCCGGTGTTCGCCTGACGGGCTTCCGAGGCACATAGGGAGCAACGGGCTTGAGAACCTCATAATCTGCCTTGCTTCCTACGACGACCTTGATTGCCCGAACAATTATAAAACGCTGACGAAGACTGAGATCTTCGAAAGTAATTTCGAGCCGATCTTGATAGCGCCCGCGCAAAGCTTGCTGGAATGTGACGCACACACCAGAGTCACGACCATTCTGCAAGAGAGAAGGACCGAAAGCCGCTAATGTGAAACTTTAGACAAGGTTAGAGACCGAACAAAGTAGTGTGAAGGGGGACATACGAGGACGTGGTTGCAAAAGGAGACGTGGTTGAAGATAGTTTGAGGTCCATCATTTTGATCCCGGACGAAGGATCGATCATCTGGACCTTGAGCTCCATACTCACACCTCTTTCTGCATCCTGCACTTCCACGATACCAAAATCAACACCGTATTCACCATGAGAGACCGTCACCCCATGCTTGTCCTTGGCAGCCTCATCGAATGCAGACTTATAAGCAACCAAGTTCTCTCGTCGCTTGTGAGCAGGCTTGGCGACGTGGGACGCCCAGAGGTCATCGCCGACGACAACGTCGCACAGCTCGCAGCGGACGTGTCCAGGAAGAACCGGAGCCCCCTCTGGCTGCAGGTCGGCTGGTGCACCCCTTCGCTCATTATGCGAGCGGAGAGGTCTACCAGTGACATGCTGTGCTCCCTTCATGTTGCGGCCGCAGGTCGGACAATGGAAGGCTTTGGATGTTCCAGATACATATTGCGCTGCCTCTTTAAGTCGAGCCTACGCAACTAGTGCAAACGCGTCGACATGACTCACAGAAGTCGACGTTGTGGGCAAACTTGAGCCATGCCGATGAGGTAACCGGCAGCCTCGATGAATCAGCCCGAGGTGATCTTGACTTTGTGAGTCAATAGTAAGAAATCGGTGTCGACACGCTGTGGTTGGCGCAAAAGCTGGATGCTCGGATTGAAGGACAACGGTCGTGACAGAGGCAAACCCGGACGCAGGGAGACCGGTGGCTCTGGAGTCCGTTGAGTACTATATGCGCCCACAGCCGCCCACACGGCATGATGGGAACGAAGGATGAATAACGGAAATCCAGTCGCGAAGGGGATCGCAGCGGGGACCTAAACGCCTCGAGGCGCATCGAATAAGGGTAAGATTTTGTATTTATGTCTTATCAACAATGAGAGCGCTGAGCACGATCTGGACGTTGGAACTAGCAGGAATGAAAATGTTGCCTACGGGTTCGCCTAGGAAGTGCAGTGACGGTGCTGGCAATCACGACATGCGAGTTGCTTGCCAAGTCGCGCTGGTGGTGAAGCATAGTGAGGCTTCAAAGCTTCAAAGCGGACCTCGAGCTCACAAACTCCGCAAGCTGCACTCCTCTGCGCTCCTCTACGCTCCTCTACTCTTGCCTTGCACAACATTCTCGCCCCGAAATACCAAACATACAGGTCGCTACAGGTTGCAGCACAATTTATGTAGTTATATTGTGAAGGTAGGTCAAGATCGGGACAAGCATCTCACAAAAATATTCGAAAACTCGCTCATAGATCATATCAGTCAGCTACATCACTCCACATCTCTCCACGGCCTGTCGACATTTGCGTCAGCCTCGTTAACATCGTCAACGTTCTCTAATGTCAATGATTCCATCCTACGAGTGAAATCATTCATATCAGCAAGCCCAAGCTCCCTCAGCTCAGCGTCATATCCGCCGCTGTCCCGAACAGGCTCGCGCGGATCCCAAGGGATTGGAATACCTTTCCATCCTTTGTTGATGTGGACATAGTTCAAGAAAGAGCGCCACAGAGGATCAAGAGACAGGACGTAGGGATCGCCGACAACGATGAGCAGGGCTTGTGCTCGAGTCACCGCGACTATGAGTTCCCTCAGACTTCGAGCCTTGAATATAGTAATCAAAAGCAGACGCACCATTGAAACGACGTGGATTTGCTACGAAGCCAAGCGTATGTCTGAGGTCGTACGCAACGAACTCCCTACTGCTGCGCACGGTTGAAATTATGATCACCTTTCGCTCCTGAGAAAGGGAAACTGTAAGTAAATTACTAAGTAAAGCATGAAAACAATCGTACTTGACCCTGGAACTCTTCAACACTGCCCACCTTGATGTCGTCGGCCACACCGCTGAGTGCCTTGCTTATCCTGCGACATTGGGCATGATAAGGCGCTATGATCCCAATGTCATGGTCCGCTGTAACAGAATAGGTTTCAACCACAAACCACGAAAACGTGAGTTTGGTGCTTACAGACTCGAAAACGTCGATCAGCACGCAATTTCACAACATAGTCTTTGACCTGTAAAGTCTCCTCAACGTTGAAGAACGATGGGGACGAAGCTTCTCGATCATCCTGCCCTGACATGGCGTGAAAGACAATTGGGAACTTGCTGGATGCGAGAAGAGAGCTACCCAGGAAAAAATCTGTTGTTTTCTTGTCCGCGCAAGGCTCTAGTTCATTTGCGTAAAATCGTTCGCCGGGGTACTTCAGAATAGACTTATGCGAGCGATAATTCTTGGTCAATTTCACAATCCTAAATATGATGCAGTATCACGATTGAGATATGCGGTGGAGGACAATAGTTGGGACGTACGTGATGCCATGGCCACTCTTCGTGTCATAAATCTCTCGATTCATGAGCCTTTCCAAATAACTAATATCCAGCTGAAGGTCGCGCGCAACAGCAGACCGGATGATAGGCCCAAGTTGTTTCGGGTCGCCAGACAACACAATATTCGTATTCAAATCAGCGATCGTCTTGATGGCGATCATGACCTCCGGTTCAGTCGCATGGCCCGCCTCGTCCACAAAAATGTGCGAAAAATGTCCACGCGGCACTCCGATGCCATGAGCAAAAGACGCAGAGACGCAGGTCGAAACGATGACGCTAAACCGTCGTAGAAGTGACATTTCAGGCGATGAAAAAAGGCCATCGATATTGCGGCAGGTGAACGGGAGTAAGGCATCCGGGACGTTTTCTTTAGTTCGGCTAGGTGCATAGAACCGAAAAAGGCCTCGAGCTCCAAGGGATATAAGCTTGCTGGCTATCAAATCGGCGGCAGAATTGCTTGGCGCGCACGCAAGAATTCGGGCTTGAGGATTGGCATGTACGATCTGAAGGATGGATTCGACGATTGTGACCGTTTTACCTGTTCCTGGCCTTCATGGAACAATAAGATAGAAAGAGGAGGAGGATAACATCGTGTACTCACGGACCAAAAACGATGAACGGGACAGAGCCTGGTGAAGATTTCACGATAGACGTCACGGCGTCAAGCTGAGGGGCATTGTTGGCCAGATTTGAATTGTACAGAGAGAAGGGCGTGTTGCGTGGCTTCACGAAGATGTGCGGCCTAATTGGAAAGAATATGCGCTCCGGCGTAAATGCGGTGACCAGGGCTTGATGCTGTCGCCGCAGAGGGAACCTGTTCAGTTTGAAGCGTACATTATACAGTTGACCCCTTCCGGCGCTAGGGAACGAATAGTGGAATTTGAGCCCAACCTCCTCTCTTCGGACGAAGTGAACGCGGCCTTCGGACCACTTCCCTCGGTCGGAATTATGTCGTTGGACAAGGATGGAATCACCTGTACCCATGTTAAGCTATGAAGATTATATGACTATGCGAGCGAGAACGCTCACCCGTTATGACACTCGGACGCTTCTCAGCCAGCCCTGGGACCTTCAGACTTCACAACTAGGTAAATACATGGTCAAGATTGGATATTCGCAGGCAACTGACTAGTAATATATGCCGTGTCGATCAAGTACAGCATCATCCATATCATAGATGTAGAGATCATTCCTGGAGTGAAGCAGATTAGTGTCATTCGGCAGGTCACTTGCAAACACAAGACTCACTCCATTTGGTTCTCCTCGATCCAAATGAGAAACTGGAAATGGCGAGAATATGTAGTCGTGTTCAGATGCGGTGGTAACACAGTCCTTTTGAGTTGGGCGATGATGTCCGAGACAGAGCCAGCAAATAAGACCGAAGAGATGGATTTTGGAATCGGGGCCTCTGGCAATGACACAATCCATTTGATTGCATTGGTAGCAGGTGGCGGATCGCCGGGCAAAACCTCAGTCTCTGGCGAACGCCTAGTCGTCTTCCGTGGCACATAGGGACTGACAGGTTTGAGAGCCTCGTAGTCTGCCTTGCTGCCTACGATGGCTTTGAGAGCGCGTACGATGATGAAACGTTGTCCAAGGCCGACATCTTCAAAAGAAATTTCCAGCCGATCTTGATACCTGCCGCGCAAAGACTGCTGGAACGTGATGTACACACGAGTCGCACGACCGCTCTGGAGAACAGAAGGACTAGGAACCGTAAATGCGAAACTATAGCGCAATATTATGAGCCGAACTACGGGTGATGTAGAAGCACATACGGAGAACGGAATGAAAGGGACGACGACGTCGAAGCTAATTTGAGACCTGTAATTTTTATCCGGGTGGATGGACTCGTCATCTGAATCTTGAGCTCGACTCGCACACCTCCTTCTGCATCCTGTAGCTCAACAATACCAAAGTCGATACCGGAATCGCCATGAGAGATTGTGACACCATGTTTATCTTTGGAGGCCTCATCGAACGCAGACTTGTAAGCAACAAACTGCTCTCGTCGCTTATGAGACGGCTTGGTGACGTGTGAAGTCCAGTGGCGACTGTTGACGTTGACGTCACATAGCTGGCAGCGCGTTTGCCCAGGGAGAGCATGGGCTTCTTCTGGCTGTACATCGACTGAAGCACCCACTCCCTCAGTTCGCGAGCGATGGAGCCTGCCATTGATATGCTGTTCCCAACAGTGCATCCCGCTGACGTTGACACCACATGCAGGACAGTGGAAGGATGTTGACACTCCAGATATGACTTTGAGGTGCTTTTTGCCACGAGAGTGAGCTTCATAGATTCTGGCGCTGGTGAAAATGCGTTGACATGGCTCGCAGAATATGACATCGTGGTTGAATGGGCATGATTCGACTGCACAGGTACCAGACGATTGTAGGTGAGGGCAGACTCGGACCATCTGGGATGATACAAAAATCAAGATAGCCTGCAGGTCACCATACGATAGGAAGAAGCTAATCAGTGATCAGTGAACAACAGGAAAATCACACGATCAACGCACGGAGGAGTATCTCGAGAAAGATCTCGATGCTCGGAGAGGCGAAGGCCAAATTGGAGGCTGCACGCACACTGCTGGTTTATGGAGGTGAGGTGGAAGCGGAAAATGGTCGGGAGGAGAGGAGACGGGGATCTCAAGTAAGAGCGCTTAAAATTCAGCCTCGCAGCCTCGCAGGTCATGCCAGGTCAACGTCAACCTACCACGAGCATGCATCTTCTGGAAAGTTCTCTCCTGTCCTCGCATGACTATCGGCCCAATGAGGGCTGAGCGCTTTGGAGTAGCGTCAAGAGACATTGTTGTCTTGCTGGTAAAGTTGCAGGACTGTTCCCGTTGCTGGATGTTGAGGCGGAGCCAAAGTTCTTTCAGACACTCCGCGACTTCTAGATCGTCATTTCCGAATCCGCCGTCCCTCGCGTACTCTAACTAGTTGTATGAGCGACCGTGCATGCATTCTGATTGAGTTCTCTGTAGCCTTGAGTATTTCTACAGTACAACAGAACAAGTGATTACTTGTAGACTGGAGCCGAACCGAATATAAAAAAATTGGGGTTATGAGGCTCATTTGCCTCCACGGCAAGATTTCTCAACGACCGGACACCTGCATGCCTTTAGTATTCTACATAATATGGCTGGTCATATCAAAATTTCAGGGTACGCAGCGATAGCTCAGCGCAGACGGGGCCAGCCAACGAACTTATGAAGAAGAATAAAGATGTCAGAACTTCATACACCAATCTGACACAGAGGACAGCCGTTGTACGTCAAAGAACAGTCATCGGTTGGTCGAACATCAAAAATATGTTGATGAGTATCTTGGTACAGATCTGAATGAAAGAGATTGTCATTGGCAAGGAATTGTTCACACTGTGAGCTCATACCGCGGTCAAAGGAATGGGTAGAATGTCAAGGTTGCGCTGCTAAGTTGGTAATGAGTTCACGTCAAACCTTCGAAGAAAGAAGCTGATCGCGTCGTGATGCGTCCTATGTTATGCCCGGTAAATTGACCTATTGATAGGTTGGTTAGAATGTGCGCCAGGTGTTTGTCGGCTGGCGTAGGATCGTTGATCTTATTTGGCTCATGTGGCTGAATGTATGAGCCTTTTGAGTGGAAAGCAATATACACCTAACACAATTTACCATCACTGCAAAGACTTTGCATACCTGCTTTGATCGACGACTAAGTGTGCGTCCATATTACACAGAGGATGATTACGACGACGACAGGAGAATGAGAAACCGGGGCACATATCATGAGAATAGCTTGTTGACAGAAGTGTTCCCTTCCTGGTTCTTTTTCAGAACCTGTGGAGTGAATCTGATGAGCGCCAGTGCATATGCGATATGAAGCGACACAGGAACCCACCTTTGCCACGGCAAACTCAAAGTCTTCTTGCGTGACATGCTGCCTCCGCTCACGCAATGCGTACATACCTATCGGAGATGTCAAGATGTGTCCGTTTGGGGTTTGTTCCTCGCAGGGAAATTGATGTGCGTACCTGCTTCTGTGCATATCCCTCGGACCTCAGCACCCGAGCATTGTCCCATCTTCTCCGCGAGAGAGCGCAGATTGATACCCCGTTGGAGAGACATCTGGCACCATCGGTCAGATGAAGAGGATACAGAGTGTGTAGTGGCGTTGACGGACCTTGCGCGAGTGAATTCGAAGGATGGCAACGCGTGCCTCGGGGCCGGGTGGTGGGAACTCAATCTTTCGGTCGATACGCCCAGGCCGTAAAAGAGCCGAATCAAGAATATCTAGATGGCGAATTCAGGGTACCATAGACTTCCATTTGAAATTCACAAACCTATCCGGTTAGTGGCCATGACCACCTTGATATTCTTGGTGGGTTCGAAGCCATCCAACTGATTCAGCAGCTCCAGCATGGTTCGCTGGACTTCAGAGTCCCCGCCGCCAGAGCCGCTCTCCCCTCGAGAACTTCCGATAGAATCGATCTCGTCCATGAAGATGATACTCGGCGCATGTTCCCGAGCCATCACGAATAGCTCCCTGACCATCCGGCTTCCCTCGCCGATATACTTCTGCACCAATTCCGACCCCGAAACCCTAATAAACTTACAATCGGTATGGTGGGCGACCGCTCTGGCCAGAAGGGTCTTTCCTGTACCTGGAGGTCCATACAGGAGGACGCCCTTCGGCTGCGCGATGCCGAGGGCTTCAAAGAGTTCTGGGTGTTTGACAGGTAACTCAATGACTTCCTTGATTTCCTTGATTTGCTTATCGAGGCCGCCGACCATTTCGTATGTGCTATCAGGAACCTTCTCCACCATCATGAGGGAGACGAGGGGGTCAACTTTGTTGGGGAGGACTTTATGAATCGTGTACGAGTCGGAGCGGAGGGCAACACGGAGAGAGGGTGTGAGTGTTTGTACATCGATTTCTGCATCGAAGTCGACGACTAAAGAAAATGGTTATACGGGCCGAGTGGGAAGAATGAACTCGAACACACTGTATTTCCCTTCAGGCTGGACCTTCACCAACACCTTGTTCTTGCCCATAACTTTCACAATTTCACCGACATAGCTTCCAGGCTCATGTAGAAGTTGAAGCTCCTCCCGAAGAAGACGCACTGTTCGGAATCTTGTTTCATGAGCGTGAAAAACTATGTTCTGGAATGCTTACCCCGCGCGTTCAATGCATTCCGTTGTGCCTCCAGACGGCGCAAGTTCTGTGTCTTCTGGTTGATCAAAAGCTCTGCGGCTTCTATCTTGGCCTGATAATAGGACTTAATTCCGCCTGGGTTGGTCGATGTCTGGATTGCGACAGGCATAGTGGTTTGAAGCAGTACCAGTCAAGCAGGAGAGTGGAAGACGTTTGCAGCTTTGCCGCCACCTGCTCGACGCGTACGCGTCACTGGTCCATTACATGTGTCACGTGTGACGCTAGCATCACACAGAATGTCGCAAATACGTGACACCATCAAGTTCAAGAATTTCAATTGTCAGATTGTCAGAATGTCGGACGACGACTTCGCCGCAGCGTCTATCAAGCATTGTGCTCTGAGATCTGAGGAAGCAAGGTGCGTAAATACGGTCGTATTGGTAGGTACAGCTCCGTGCCGTGATTCATGGTACTTCTCCCCCCGGATCAGTCATTCGCTCAACATATTTTCTGGTTCCTTCGAAACCTTGGCATACCTACCGCTTCACATGCATATGCATTATTGAAAGCCAGAGAGTCTGTGTCATCATGGGAAATAACTGAAGAATATCCCGCTGATTTTGACGCTGTCGGAACAATCCAGAGCACATGCCTAGAGCCGCTGCATTTTGGCAGTACACCCTCATGCTTAAAATGGTCTCCTAAGTTCTCGAAGAGTTGTCAAAGCACACTGGTCGAAGCATTTCAATAGGCCAACTAAGAACTGGTGAGCTCCTACAGACGCTGTCTCCTCCCGAACAAGCTCACAGACTCCGGCGTTGCTTCAGGTGGATAAGCCAAAACCAGCCGGCGGCGACAAGGCGGCGAACTTACCTCCCGGTAGCGCACAGGCAAGTCCCGTGAGAGGGGACATCTGACATCAAAAGGCGACGCCCTCGATGTCAAACCTTGTCGACGAGGATCATTCTGTGCGCTTTCCATGTCCGCGAGCTATGTTCAGTGATTGTCGGGTTTTCGTCACTCCAGCGGAGATAGGTCTTGACGAAGAGGCACCGGGAGTCACAGCCGCCCAACCAGGAATAGCGCAAGAACCGGCGCTAATCTGGAATTGTTGTCTGCAAGAGGTATCATTGGCGAATGCGGTAGCACGCCTCGCGTACCGAGCAAGAGAAAGTGTCTTACATGAGTGGGAATATTGTGCGTCATCTGATCGAATCAGTGGGGGTGCTCAACTGGATACGTGATGAACGTAATCCTGTATATTGCAGTCGCATTGCAGAATCGGGAGATCCTCAAGGACATGAGGCTTTCGAACTCTGGTCTAAACAATTCGCAGTCAGGCTAGTAGTGCATGTCTGAGTCAGATATAGATTTGACGATTGGACCTGTGATGCGAGTTAACGTGTTCTGCCTTCAGGATGTCTGCGAGACGAGAATTTGATTTATGAACTTCGAAGACCCACCGGACAACTCATTGAGAAGCTGATACCAATAGCTGTTCATCCATAGATAGAAGTGGGCGAGATGACCAGAGCCTCCAGAAGATGTCCTTTGCATAATTTATGATCTTTCCCATTGGGATTTTTAGAGCCCCAACGCTCTGCTGCTATCGATACTATCAGTCATACATGCACCTCACCAACACCACCGCCATCAGTCGATCACAATCCGATGTCCGCCGCATGCCTTCGGCATGGCATTACATACCATACTTCCTTTTCAATGCCGCCCACCCTGACGCAGCAGCTCCATAGACCTCCACAAAATGGTTCATGTCGTGCTCTGGGATACGATTCATATCAACGCTGTTCCAATATCGACTGACAAAGAAGATGATGTCTTGTGCGTCTCGTTCAGATCCGCGGCTACATGAATCAGCATTCAGTGAATGGAGGCAGTGATGTAGAAGGCGCGACACGCACATTAACCACGTTTTCAGTTTGGCGCGGATGAATTCGGATATCGACAAGAAAGGGATACCACTCATGACGGTGACGGTCAATGCATCTAGGCGCCGAGGACCAGCTTCCCCTGCAGGTAGTATCTCGATCTTAAGGACGTCGAAAAGTATGAACGGCAGAGCACAGCTAGTACAACAGAGAGACTTACCTCTATTGGAGGAATGCACCGATGGTATTTCGCATGCAGACTGAAACATGTTCGTCAACGAGGGCATGAGGAGATCATTTAGGGAACGTACCGGTTACTCCATGGTGAGGCGGTGATAGTGATGTCTTGCCTGCCTGTAAGCGCCTGGCGCACACGACGAAATGGATGAGTGCTGCCCCCTTCGACTATGCAGAAGATTTCCTTGACTACGATGAGTGGAGGGACTGTCAGACGACATGAAAGCATCGTACATCGGCTTGTGGGCTGCTGGTGACGACCGCAGTGAATAAACTTCCGTAGAAGGCGTGGGGGACCCCGCTAGCGCGGAGGAGTTGAGAGAGGGCAGTCGCTGCCTCCAGAAGTCGACGGGTCTCAGGCATATTGGAGAGGGATGTTGGAGAGTTGCCGGGTTACAGACATGATATGAGAGGAGGTTGAAAGGTTGAACTCTATCGAGAAGGCAGGAAGAGACGATTGGTGGGATATGAATTAGTTGGTTCTGTGACCGAATGTCCCAAGCCCGGAAAAAATAACCCAGTCGGAATTACTTCTGAGGACTTGCCGACACGGAATTGTCCGATCGTGGGGGACCGTGCACGTTGTGTAAGGACGCTCTATGTACACAAGGAGAGGTCCATGGAGGCGTCACATGCTACAATGTGCGAAGTGAATTTCACGATGAACCGCAGGGCCGGGACACGCAGCAGCACCTTGCAAGGATCAAGAGCGACATACGCCGTTCTAGATCGTTATGAGCCAGGGCACTCTTCCAGCGACCGTTGCGCCGAGCGTCAACTCTAAACGAGAACAGCTGACCGTCTGACCTGAGCGGAACAAAACTTCCCAAATGCGAGATCGCGGGAATAATAGCAGGAGATATGACGACTCGCGCCTCAAACATTTGTCACCGATGGATTGCTGACGACTGGGGCGGGTTAAATTCGAAGCAAATTGTTTCAAAGCGTTTGTGGGGAAGGAAGAACAAGAATGCGGGGTGGTAAGCAAGAATGCGGGGTCTACCGTAGGCGAGTGCCACCTAGTCGGTATTTACGTCACAAAGGTCACATGATTTAGGTGTCACTCATCCGCGAGTGTTTGCCGCAGTGCGCGAAATTGCGCGAAAGCCGACCGCTCCGTCTCGAGTGCTTCAGGCTCGAAAACGTTCGATATCCGCGTCAAACCGTGTTCACCCGCTACGCGCATGCATAAAGGCCTCTGGAGGTCCTATGCTTGCTATGTGATGCCCCTTGCCTCTCCATTCCCCTCTCGGAGTCGCGTTGGTCTCACTGGATCGTGCGCCAGCAGCGCGACCGCGACCGCCAGCTCCTTTGTCATGAGGAACTCATCTAGAAAATCGCATCCTCGTACTTCTAGAACATTGCATAGCACTTACACCTCATCTAGAGGGGCTCGCGCAATGTCATGGACCTCGAGGTTCAATATCTGGCCAGAAGAGCCAAACGCAGGTCCATCTGACGGTCGGGAGGAGGCTGCAAAAGCGGCTATATTGGAAAAGGCTATCAAGGGACGTCAGCAGACAGATTTGATGCTACGATGTACGTCGCTCTCTTGAGCTTGTGCGCGGAGTATTTGAAAATAACACTTTCTTTGTAGGCACAATCCTGGATGCGGGCGGTGAGTAAACGCCTTTCCCCCATGGACACGGTGCTGGTGGTGGACAATGCGATCGATTCCTGAGCGCAATAATGTATTCATGGCAGTCTTGCCCGAAAAAAAAGCTCCTGCGGAGATGAATTCGGGTACTGAGGCCTGGTCGGAACATGACGCATCCACCCAGCATTGTTGCATAAAAACAGCGCAGTACCATGACAGTACAGCCCTTGATTGAATGGTTACTTACGTCTGAGTAGGGAACGTGAAGACCATCTCTGGACAGTTCAAAAGATCGGACCTCTCTTCCGAGCATCGTCTAAACGTAAGAAATCGATTCTGTTTACCATTCCCACATGCAACTGAGCAGGTGACGCTTTATTGTGAAAAGCCGCGTGACCTGCGGAAGATTGATTCCAGGATTCCAAATTTGGTCCCAACCATTTTGGTGAGAAGGGAAGCAATCCTTGTAAGTCACCTTACACCCCCAACGCCCCACGTTGATAAGTTCATCATCCATCAACTAGGTCAATGTTCTACACATCCGCGCACTCGTCAAGGCAGATGCTGTTATATTGTTCGACACGTATGGGTCCACAGACTCAAGGCTACACTCAGTCTTTCTATATCATCTCGAAGTATGGCTCCATAGACATTTTCTCAACGGCGATCCTGACTCTCCCGCAGCACAATCTCAAGATGAAAGGCGCTGGGCTGCCATATGAATTTTTGTGAGTCTATGGACATATTGGTGACCGCCGGCTCCTCACGAACAGCAGGCATACTTCAGAGCATTGGAATCAATCTTCCTCTCCGTTGTAAGCGCCTTGGAAGCCGAGATGGTCTTCATTCGGAACCTTCTCGGCGGTCTGCTGGCAGAACTCGAGGATGACATCGACCATGACAAGTTTAAACGACTTCTGCATTATTCGCGGCGACTCACAAGCTTCCTGAATCGAGCCAAACTTGTGAACACTCGTCCTTGTCACTCGACCGAGGACTTTCACTGATCACTCTATTATTAGGTTCAGGAGTCTATAGATGAGGTGTTGGAACAAGGTACATAATAACTCTCACGTCGTTGCACGGCACCATGCTGATGCGGCTTGCGCCACGTAGATGAGGACCTTGCAGCCATGTACCTTAGCGACAAGAAGAAGGGTCTCGCACGCACCCTGAACGACCACGATGAGCTCGAAGTCCTCCTGGAAACTTTTTCCAAACAAGTCGAGGAGATAGTCAACGAGGCCGAAAATACACAGGTCCGTGATGCGTAGGCAGCCTTTGTTTCGATATTCACATGTACATATAGAGCAATGTCCAGTCCACGCAAGAGATAGTCGAACTCATATTGGACTCTAATCGCAACGCCTTGCTGGCTCTGGACTTGAAGGTATTGTTGCACAATCAGGGCAGAGAATAGGTCTCACGATTTGTTTAAGGTTTCGATCGGGACCATGGGCATCGGCATGGGGGCCCTTATCGCTGGGCTGTTCGGTATGAATGTATGTCTTCCGTTTTCTCCCAGCTCCCCAGCTCTCACGTCTATTTCAGTTAACAAGTCACATCGAAGCAACCCCCTACGCCTTCGTCGCCATGTCTGTTCTATCTACAGCTGTAGCTGTTCTGGTATCATGGACTGGTCTCAGAAGGTACCCTGTTTCTTGTCTCTACCGCCGGACTGCCCATGTGAATGATTCTTTCCAGGCTAGCGAAGATACAGAAAGTTGGTCTCTCCGCATCTAGCGGTCATAAGGGACACAATCGTCGACACAGACCATGGCTTCCGCTTCCCTTGAGGAGTCGTCGCTCAGGAGGTTAATCTCGAGTGCCTGCCTTTTTTGAGAGCTCACGACACCAGGAGTTTCTTTTCAGCTCTCGCACCACATAGACATATTACACCATATCTGTAGGACCAGCATTTATGACTTACCACTCTCGATCTTTGCTCTCTATAATATAGCCAACGCCCCTCTGCCTCCGATATCCCGCATTGAATTGGTTCGGTCCGAGGCCGTGTGCTTGAGCCTGGACTGAGAAGTACTGTCGTTCCATAGAGAAACACAAGGCCTGTCTGGGATCGTATGTACCAATTGCTCCGCGATCATAGTTCCTACGCTCACTTTTGAACGTCGCAAGCTTCCTAGATCTTCACAAGATCGGTTCTAATATTCCCATGACCCCTTCAGCATCTTTCTTTCCTCGGCTATACCCTTCGGCCGAGTTGAGGTGATTTGAAGCGTGATTCAAGATACAGTTGCTGATAATCGCAGAACACGTCCAACGAGGAAGATGTCTGATGATAAGCTTTGCAACTTCTAACTTATCGGTATCGGTACCAGATCACCTGCCTGAAGACGTCGTCCGCGTTTGACTTTGCCTGCTTCAATCCAAAGTCAAAACGGGCGCGGGACCAGCCGGGAGACACTCCGCACTTCGATTCTATACAAGAAGATAGGGGTCGGGGATCGAGTGAGCACATAATGTGATCATACTTTCCCAGTATCTCGGTTGCTCTGAGTCCGACATTTCTACCGTCACAGAGGCACGTCAGTGCGTGTTCCTGTCATTTAAAGGTAGGAAGCCGACCAACGTGACCTGGAAGCATTTCGCAGCTGGTTTGTGGTGCTGTCAATAGGCACACGGCACTTGAACAAGACATAAAGAGCACCCCCACATCCAAAGAAAAAATCTCGGAATGCTGACGCCTTTCCGATTCTTTGACTTACAATTACCTCTAATGGGAGCTTCTCCCGAATATTCTCGGTGATAATATCTTCTCTCTTTAGGCATGCTGGGCGCGATTTTCAGTGCGTGAGACATTAGACGATAGAGAAGGAGCCTGCGTTTTGGTAATTTTGTCGTGGACTTCGCCTGTGGTTCTCTGAGTGCTCGTGTGGAAGGAAGGTAAGTCAGATCGTAGCGCAGTTCAAGCACTGCGGGAGCGGTGTAGGATTGATTGATCACTTGATAGTACAGAAGTCCCTAGTATAGCACATTCGCGTAAAGCGTCATGTAAATTGTGGTCCACCGTATGTAAAAAAGAACGTGGAATAAGTAGCTGAGTAATGTTGTCCGACACGTCCTCAGAGAGTCCGCGGCAATTATGTGAACTAGAATATACGTGGAGACACATCTATGATAGAAGAGAGTAACCAAGAACAATTACCTATCAATGGCTCCACTATTCTCACCACTTACGCACCATCCCCATAGTTAGCCACTTCGTCATGAAAGCGTTCCTGCTCCGCCTTCATCGATGGACCTGAGACACGAACTGGTTGATAGCTTGGACTCACTGATCGCGATGACCAGGAGCTACCACGAGAGCGACGGAGAAGGAGAATGCCGATGACACAAAGAGTCAACATGAGGAAGACTGCGACACCCAGAAGGCCAAGAACAGCCGGGACGTATCGCAGAAGTTTGCTGATGTTATCAGCATCTGTGCTGTCGCCGCTCGTGCTGGCGGATGACAAGCTGACGTCCTTAGCGCCCGATGTAAAACAGGAAGAGCTGTTCGAAAAGCCAGAGGAATTGGACGTCCCCGAGCCCTGAGCTCTCGCCTTCCATAAGAATTTATCAAACGTGTTCCCGTACGCAGGAGGGTTCACGGCGAAGACCATGCCGGCACCACAGTGTGAGACGGGGTTCGTCTGACGGCAGTATGTCCAGATCGGCTTCGTGTCGTTAACTAGGATTTCAAAAGTCGGGAAGTCGTAAGCCTGAGTAGGACTGACGGCTTTGCTGAAGGTTGTATGAGTCAGTGGGGATATCAAGCGGAGTACCGAGTAAGCTCACAATTCGGAATCAAACCCTCCATAGAGTTTCTCACATGGATTTTCAAAGGACGACTGCGTTGCAGTGTGGTTTTTGACCATACTTTAAATGAGAATCATGATCAATTCAAACTTATCGAGCGCAGTAAGGGTCATCGGAGCTTACAATTTGAACTGGATTGTGTCCCTAGGGTTCGCTTGTACATATGGCGGATCATACTTCAAATTCGGTATCTTGCCGTCTGCTTGCAGCCCGCCCACAGTGACGTGATGAGTCGTAGGTTGCGACGAACAGACAGACGAAGTCGCAGACGCATAAGCGACGGAACTCGTGGTAGAGGTTCCTTGTTCTTTGATTGCTCGCGCCTTGAACGCGTCGAATGTTGTGTTTCCGAAGTCCGGTGGATTGACAGCGAACACCATGCCAGCACCGCAATGGGAAGAGGGGTTCTTTTGACGGCAATATCCCCAGATTGGATTTGTGTCGTTGACCGTGATCTCAAAGGAGGGGAAATCTGAGGTCGTGTTCGCGCCTACAGGATTGCTACAGAATGTCGGATGTTTTCACACAGCGTCATGGACAAGAGCGTGCATGGACTCACAATTGAGAATCGAAGCCGTTGTAGAGCTTCTCGCAGGGAGACCCAAACGAAGACTGTGTCACGGTGTGATTCTTGACATTGCTTACCAAGATACGAACATTTCAGCGACGTCTCGATACACTGGAGGGCCAACGACTTACAAGGTGAAATGAACTTTGTCGCCCGGGCTCGCTTTCACGATCGGCGGGTCATACGCCAAGTTGGGAGTGCCGTCGCTCTCCAGACCGCCGACCGTGACATAATGAGTAAGAGGTTGAGTTTGCTCGTGGGACGCCTTCGCGTTGGCCAAGAATTTCTCGAAGGTGTTCCCATATGATGGAGGATTGATCGCAAAAACCATGCCAGATTGACAGTGTGTTGGGCCAGGAGGAGGCGGAGCTTGCCGACAGTACCCCCAGATTGGTTTGGAGTCGTCGGTAACCGTGAAGTCAAACGTGGGGAGTTCAGAACTCTGGTTGACGCCTACGGCCTTGGTGCTGGCGTCAAATGCCAATGAGTGATCGTGAGGGTGGAACGACAGAAGCAGATACATACAACCCGGTGTCGAAACCTCCGTCAATCTTCGAGCATGGAGAATCAAACGATGACTGTGTGACTGTGTGATTCTTCGCATTGCTGTCCAAGGAATACCACTTAAGCATGAAATAGATATATTCAGACCAAGCTGCGGCTTACAACGTGAACCGAACTATCTCGCCCTTCTTAGCTTGGATGACCGCTGAGCTGAATGCGAGGTTTGGCGTCTTGGCATCTCCTAGAAATCCACCAACAGTTACCTCATGAATTGTCGGTGACCAGTAGTCATCGCGGGCCACGACATCAGAGCGCGCCGCAAACGCCAGGCGCAGAAAGGTGGAGATGTAGAGGAAAGAAAGAAACATAAGAGGGGATCAGAGAAAGATAGTCGCAAAAACAGGGGGAGTATTGAGGCATTTAAACAAGACGAGTTCAAAGCGAGTAGCCCGACACAGTTTCATCTCGATCGATGTATTTGGGTTCAGCAAAACAAAAGCATGCACTGCCATAACTTGAACGGCCTGCCAGCCAATTGGTGATCATAGAACTGCTCATGAGATTGCCTGGATGGGTAGAGGGCCTCTGGTAACACCATCGGCGCTATAAATGCTATCGACAGAGCGCGCCTCTCGTCCATCGGTTGGGAGTGCACTGTATAATTGTATGCTCGCTTTCGCCGACGGGATCGGTAGCTTCAACTGTGTATCATTATGAGACATGCAACTAAAGACCGAACAAGAGCTCACATGCATGCTCACATGAAGGGCCTATTGCTGTACTCAACAGCCCCTTCCGAAGTCTCAGGGACACGAGCGATGGGCACTGAGTTCGAGACTTGTTGATCGCAAGCAGTGCGAACAAGGAGCGATATCTAACCGCATCTGCCACGAGCGGCACCTAATGCATCGATGGGCGCTCATGCGTAGCCATCTGACATCGGTTTACGTGCTTAGAGAGGTGCACGGGGTGCGCGGGCTG
This sequence comes from Heterobasidion parviporum, assembly GCA_002994785.1. Lineage (NCBI taxonomy): Eukaryota > Fungi > Basidiomycota > Agaricomycetes > Russulales > Bondarzewiaceae > Heterobasidion > Heterobasidion parviporum. The sequence continues at coordinate 245,268 of PDUQ01000021.1, forward strand.
CATGGATGTCGGGACTCGGCGCATGTCTCCTGCAGGCTAACCGAAGGTATGCTCGCGAATCGGTTGGAGCCTGTTGAGGCCGTACAAGGCTGAGGTAGCGAGTGTCTCCGGCAGGCTGTTCAAGGTATGGCTATGTATAGAGACCGGTAGATTCCACAGACGACCCATCAAGTACACGCAGGAAAAGAAACTGAGCTGATATCGAGAGAAAACTCTGAGTTACTGGTAGCATCAAGCTGGGCAGGAGACTGACCTTGTTAAGTCAATCTTTATGCTACCTGAAACCATGGGGCGATTGCTTGCATATATAACACTGGTCACTCGGTTCCTGCTGGGCCGCTGGAAATTCAAGTCGTACGAGGATAATTCAAAGCCAGAGTAAGATCATCAGAGCGAAACCAAAGCGAGTACGTTCATAATTCAGAGGGTCACAACTTGAGACAGCTCGAGGCTGACGCTGTTCATTGCAGCAGAAAAGACGCACACTGCAGCCGTACCTAACCTGTTCCGGAACAGTCTCGGATGGATAATACCTCGATAGGGGTCGGTTTGTCCCCAAAGATGCACAGATTCTGAGGAAATCATGTGCGTCCTGTGACGCAGATCTGACAATAGGCACTGAACATGGGTACTGGTGGCTTCTCCATAACTCTCCCTCCATCGTTCATCTTCGTTGACTTCATCGCCAGGCAAGAGCTGCATTCCCAGCTCTCCAAAATCCGCCAAGCTTTGTTGTCATCGACGTTGGAGTTTGAGGTGGTAAAGGAAAGCTCGTCTGTAAGTTACTGAACATCTGTTGGTAATCGGGGATTATCGGCCAACTGGTTCATATTTCTGCTGACGCTCTGTATCATCTGGTGACGCTGTACATAGGGCACACACCGTTTTACGGGTTACTCGGGCCACTGCGCAGGCGGCGGTCACCGTCGATATCTCTTGAGAGGACATCTCAGGTTTACCGGCTACCTCCTAACTCTCCCCTTACGCCCTGACACTGCCTTTACTTAGAAGCTACGGGCGTTAAGCGATTCATCACCATCTTTTCTTCATTAGACGCTCGACGACCCACGACCTCTCCTCTTTGCTATCATGGCGACTGTGAGTCTTCCAGGTGGTATGCTTTCCGTGTCTCCACTCCCGAGTAGCCTTCTCCCCTCATCGACTCCATCCTTGTCGACCGCCACCACGACGTCTTCCGCTCCTACGTCGTCCTCGTCGAATGGAGTTCTCCCACATTTCTTCTTCAACACTGTCCCTGAAATGTGGACATGTGGTGAAGCGGTCGTCACCTGGGAATACCTCGGATCTTTTTCTGGATTTCGACTGGTCATCACGGACAACGGCGTTGCCCAACAATCACCGCCGACGAACACGCTGAGCGATGGTACAGGCGTTGTTTCGATTGCCAGTGCGAGTGGTGTAGCTCGCCTCGCACGGCGGGACGCATTGTCCATCACACAAACTATCGGCACAGACCTCGACCCATCTCAGAATAACTGGACATGGACGCAAGTCGATGTCCCTCAGGGGTGGTATGTGCTACAGGCTTCCATTGCCTCCTTGTCATCCCAGTCGGAGTCCTTCTTCGTCCACAATGGCACCGATACGTCGTGTGTCATCGGCTCTGCCCCTTCATCCTCTTCTGCGTCCGCAACTATATCCGCATCGTCATCGACGTCCCCTTCTCCCTCCACGTCCGCGATTCTCGTCTCAGGATCGTCCAAAAACTCACATGCCGGTGCCATCGCAGGCGGTGTCGTGGGCGGTGTCGCCTTCGTGGCCGCAGTACTCGCAGCGATCTTGTTCTGGCTGTGCAGGCGTCGTCCAACTCGTGGACGAGCTCGGGTTCTCGGTGCGGGGGCCGGCAGCAGCGGTAGTAATGGGAAATGGAGCGGACTGGCCACGGCGACCGCCCGTTCCCTCAAGAAAGCCAGGCACGCGTCAGACAGCGGGGATGGCCTGTCGAAAAACATGCACGACCCATCTCCGAGCGCTCGAGCGTCTCAACTCGGGCGTACACCCATTGGGTCAGACGAGGAAATCAATTCTATCGCCGAGGAAAAGATGATCGTTGCGGATGGCGCAGCACCCGTCCCACCGCATTACTATCTCCCGCCTACCAAACACACATCTTCCTCTTCCTCAGTCGCCAACGTCAACTACCGCTCCCGCCCCTCTTCCCAGCGTGCCTTGTCTTCCCCGGAACCCCCGCGGAACGGGCACCACAGTTCACAGTCGATCGAGGCCATCGCTCACGCGCGTCTAGGCCGGCCGATCTCCTATGCGCCAGGCGCTGCGTCTCCGGAAATGATTCCCCTCGAGCGCTCCGGGTCAGGTTCGGCGGCCGCAGCGCGCCGTGCAGCACGCAAGCCAGTCCCCCAATACGATTACTCAGAGTTTGACGAGCCCGCGAGCCCGCCGATCGCAATGACTGCGTCCGGCTCGCCAGAGAGCATGTTTGAGGGCACGCTCACCAACGCGTCGAACTCGTACCAAGGGCATGGGGGCTTATCGTCGAAGATCGCATTCGACGATACCCCGACACTGCACCACCAAGCCAGCTTCGGCACCATGCGCCCGATGCACATCATGATGCCAGATATGCCCCCGCCCATGAGAGATTAACAAACGAGGAGTCACGGACAGTCTGCTGGCCGGACTGTTGCTGTACTAACACGACACGTCAACCGACTCACTCACCTCCTGCACTCATCGATCACCTTGGTCGCACCCTTATCTCCTGTGTTTTATTATCCATATGTCATCGCCCATCTTGTTTCGCCCATCGCTAATATTGTCCCCAAATTATGATCCCACACCGGAATGTCTCAAGTATTTCATGTCTCACGCATCTCATCACACACTTGTCGCCGTTGCCGTCTTATATATGTTGTGATCACACTTTATTCGATATCGTACTGTTCTACCTTTCGGCCTTCTCTCATTTTGATACAGAGCTGTCGCCAATGTCTATCGATTACTTAGCGCTTAGCTCGCGGACAATTACAGACTCTAACCAGGTTGTTTGATGATTTCAGCGAAGTTGTTTTGAGTCGTGATAAAATGGACCGAGAGCGACGTAAGATCGTTGCTGCAACTCAGCGAATCGTGAAAAAATTCATCATCAGTATTGGATAGACGAAAAAATGGTTCAATCCAGGATCGAACTGGAGACCTTCTGTGAACTAGACATGCTAGTGTAAGACAGAAATCATAACCACTAGACCATTGAACCGATGACAATGTGTCGCAGTAGTCTAATATAAAGTTTGTAACCCCGACGAGCGCCGGCCCCGACTGCAAATATTGTGGCACACTCTCCTTGTACTCACTTACCCACTCACCCGCTCGAACTTGACGTGACATAGATGATAAAACATCACTTCGAGCTCCATTAATCTCACCATACATTCTGAAATCTGCTGGGCCACCAACTCGCCATCTCTCCTACCAAAACACACTCGCGTTCCAGCTCGCCACGACCTTTCCACTAATCTATCATTGCGATGACTCTCATCCACGGCACTATCGACGTCTTCATTTACACGTTCCTCGCCATCAGCGCACCCTCTGTGGCGCTATGGCTTAGATCCCGGAAACCACCCACGATTCCAATTCCCCGGCCACCTCTGCGCACACCACTGACCGTCCTCGTCGTCCTGCATACGTTGTATACCCTGTATACGCTCATATACCACCAACCACCTAATATATTCACTTCGTTGGATATCCCTATATCGACACCGACGGCGCATATTCGCACTGTGTTTCTCGAGCATGCCGCGCACGATCCCACAATGACGCTCTCGCCCTCTCTCGACGCGCTTATAACGCGTCTAAACTCGTTCGACGTGCGCACCGTCTTCATCCGGTGCGCGATCGCCCTCCCCTTTGCATCTTCATGCTTGTTTACGTTTGAGCCTTCCGCTCAATTTGCAGGTTCGGGCAGCAGACGGTCGAGTCTTGCGACTATTGCCACAGCCTGGAAGATTTCGCGATGATCGCCTTCCCCAGACCGCTCCTCGAATACGTCCGCGAGGCATTCATCGTAGGACTCCTCACCACGCGCGGCAGTGGGCACGAAAGCCGTCGTTCCATCGCTATCGCGTTGCTTATATCCCTCGCGATCGGAGAGGCCTACTGGCTCTACACCGTCCCCATATCTCTGCGAGAAAATAGCGACATTGTGTTCATGGTACGCCCCTCCTCTGACTCCCGAATCGACAGGCGGAAATGCTCATTCTGCGGTGTGGGCCACAGTGGCACGATCTCCTCTGGATCCTGCGCCACATCCTGTTCCTCACCCTCCTGCCCGTCCTGCACCTCCTCCCCACAAACGCCTCCTCGCCGCCACTCAGTGTGAGCCTCCGCGTCGCTTCGACGACGATCGAGATGGCCCACGTACGCACGCGTCTCCTGCGCTACACGCGCGGCGCGGCGCTTCGCGACCCCAACTTGCGCGGGCGCGCGCTCGCGTACTGGAAGAACGAGAAGCGGGTGGGCGATTGGGTCCGGGGGGGCGAGGCGGTGAGGAAGGCCGCGGATGAGATGAAGCTCGGGTTTAGAGAGAAGGGAGAGGCGAGCGCCGACGAGCCGGAGAAGCAGACGGCGCAAGATGGGACTCTGCGGGATGCGGCCAAGAGGGTCATCGTTCAGTTGAGGGAAGTTTTCAAGGCTGAGCCATGATGTCTGCCCTAGGAGCAGGGGGGTAATATAGATGTGCTGGGACCTGGCTGTGTCACAATGGCAGCTGCATTACTGTTCAATTATCTTTATCTAGTGCCGAGGGTGTTTCTCTTTGCCCGCGTAACTTATTTTGTTCTCTTATGCTGTATTACCGGAATATAACTAATGGACAGGAAGCTTCCACCTATGAGTCCGATACTTCGCTGAGCCATCCTTCCCACTGCTGAACCGTCGTCTTTAGACCTTCGCTCATGCTGCCCCCTTGTTCCATCGTCGTCCCATAAACCCCTTCTACCAACGCCCTCCGCGTAAACGGCACGAACACCTCCACAAATACTCGCCCCGTCGCCGCCACGACCCCCTTTTCCTCCGCCTCGCCCTCGAAACGCCTCGCGTACTCCAACAGCGCCTGCGCCGCGTCCAACAAGGCCGAATCCAGCGCGCGCAGCAGCGCCGGCAGGAGCGACACCGGCGCGAGCAAGCGGAGGCCGTTCAGCATGCCCAGCACGGCGTTCGCGTACTCCGCGAGGGGCGGGTAGGACGCCAGCAGGTGCGGCGGCGCGTGCGGCGGGCCTGCGAGCGTGCCCTCCTGCGGCAGCGGCGCGCCGGGCACCGCGAGCCACGCGCTCGGCCTTTTGGAGCCTCGCTTGAGGGCGCCGCGCCACGCCTCCGTCGCGTCGCGCAGCTCCCGCGCGATCCCGCTCCGCACGGCGTCTTCGAAGAGCGGGGGGAGAAGCAGGCGGAAGTCGAGCCCGATGCGGGAGAAGGACGTTGCGCAGTAGGTCAGCTGCGTGAGGAGGGACGTGAGCGAGCTGGGGTCGGGGATGTGGGGCAGGGCGGCGCGCAGCGTGGCGAGGAGGCGGTCGAGGAGGTGGGACGTGAGCGTCGGGAGCAGCGCGCGGACGGCGGGGGAGGGGGGCGGCGGTGGAGCGGACGCTGTCGACGCTGTGGTGGGCCGGTCGAGGAAGATGGTCGTGTATTGGGTGACGACGTCGTGCACACCCTCGCGCCAGACGTCGATGTACTTCTTCAGGTAGCGCACCCACGCCTCCCTGTCCTGCGCGCGCTCGGCGCCCAGCTCGACGGCCTGCAGGCCCGCGTCGAAGTTCTCCAGGCGGCCCGTGAGGAACGCGAGCGCGAGCGCGTCCTCGGGGAGCACGTGCATGCGGCGGAGGAAGCTGACGGCCTTGAAGAGCGCGGGGAGCTTCGCGGGCTCGCGGAGGGTGCCGAGGAGCTGCACGAGCAGCGCGCGGACGGCGTGGTGGACTTCGGCGCGCACGTCTTGCACCACTGGCACGTCGGGGAAGCGCGCGGCGAGGCTGGCGGCGTGGGCGGCGAGGTCGAGGGCTTCTTGGAAGGCGCCGTTGCGGACGCAGGTCTCGGCGAGGAGAGGGAGCTCCAGGACATCCTGCAGCTTTGCGCTGTGCTCGATCACGAGCGCGGCGCGCCGTCTTTCTGCTTGCACATCGCGGATCTCTGTGAGGAAGGAGCGCGAAGCGGACTCGAGGGCGGGTATATCGTCGAGGAGGTGGTTCAAGGAGGTGGAGAAGGACGAGAGGGTTCCTGAGAGGCCGGTATTTGCCGTGCGCAGGGAGATGAACGTGGGGTATGAGGACGTGCAGAGGGTCGTGAGGGCGTTCGTGAGTTGGGACGAGGTCGAGGAGAGGTTAGTGGGCTCTGCCTGGAGAGAGGGGAGCGAGAGGGTGGTGAGATGGGAGAGGTACGCTGTCGCCTGCTTCGAAGAGAGGTCTGGTGCGGAGGCCGACGCCTCTGCAGAGCTGAGCACGTCGACCAGGGCGGATATCTCAGCTCCTCGGACACCGACTTGCGTCATGACGCCTTCATGCAACAATCCTGGTCAACGTGGTCAGCAAAAGGAAGATGCTCGCGTACACAAAATGAAGCGAGAGTTCTCTTCTGGGGGATGGCGCGTCCCACACCGTTTGAGAGCAACGTGAAAGTTTTGGATATTCGAGCACTTCAGGCAGCGCAGTCGTCTTGCCTGACGAGTCCTGGCGTGACTCTGTGTATCGTGTCACCCATCCTCCTGCGATCATGTCACAGTCTGGAAAATCGAAATGAAGTAGATGCATGTTCCGCGCGAAATTGACGAATCTAATCAGAGAGGTTCCTGCATATCCAAACCAACCATGTACAACGCAAAGTTCGAAACCACAAAGAAGACTAAGGCCGCCCATGAGCTCTGCTTCACGCACCGCACAAGCCCACCAGAACACTGGCCAGATGTAGATAAAAGCTAGGAATATCGTAAAGTGTCGTGATGCGTAGCAAACGCCTTGCCTGCGCGTGAACGAAAAGTCCGCCCACTATGGCGCGGTGAGAGACGTTGAGTGCGCGTCTTCCGGGGTGTATGCCGGGTCCTCTTTCAGCTCCTCTTCTACCGCCTTCTCCCCGTCCAGCGTCAACCTCGGCACACCAGATTCAATATCTTTCTCGAAGTACCTCGGCACGAATCTGCCGCCATCCGCATCAGCCTCGCGGGAAAAAAAAACAGCTCGCGAAAAACTCACTCCACGCCCTTCCTCTTCCTCTCCGCCGCCTCCTCCCTCTGCCTCTGCTCAATCGCGTGCTTGTGCTTCGTCGCGTCGCCAAACTCCTTGCTCAGCAGCTTCGTCGTGACCCGCTCCCACAGCCGCCGGCTCTCGTTCGGCAGCTGCCTCTCAAGCGGCCGCACCGCCTTGGGTATCACGTGCAGCGTCGACAGGTCCATCAGCGTGTTCCACTCCTCCTTGCTCCCCGCCGCGCCCGCGCGCCGCCAGCGCACCTTGTGCCGCCACGCCCCGTCGAGGTACGCGAGCGCACACTCCTTCGGGACGTGCTTCACGCGCGTCCACTCGTCGTGCTCCGTCGACCCAGGCGTGTACGTGTGGACCACGCCCTCGACCGCGAACTGGGGCTTCCCAAGCCAGGACTGGAACGCACGACGCCATTCAGCACCCCGCCGCCCGCACCGCACGCACTCGACGCGCGAAAAGGAGACGCACCTCCTCCTTGTACTCAATGATCGCCCTCAGCTGCTTCCCGTCGAACCCGCGCCCACCCGTGCACGTGATGATCGTCGACTCGCCGACCGTGACGTAGAAGCTGCCCCGCAGGATCCCGTTCACCTGCGCGACGGGGTGCGTGATCTGGTACCGCTCCCCCGCGCCGTGCCCGCCCTTGACCAGCACGAAGATGCCCTTGTTCGCGTGCCCGGGGCCGATGCGCACCGTCGCCGTGCTCGTCACCTTCGCCGATATCTGGTCCACGCCCGCGAGCGCGACCCCGCGCGCGGGGCACGTCGCGCAGAACGCCGATATCGGCGGGTGGTGCGACACCTGCTCCGTCAGGTACACGACGCGGACGTGCGGCGCGCCGCGGTCGTCCGCCTCGGGCGGCTCGCTCGACGCGGCCGTCTGCCCGTCCGTCTCCGCGAGGCTGAGGCTCGAGAGCTGCGCGCCGATGTTCGACTCGACGGTCGACGTTGGCGAGGGTGCGGCCGTCGACTGCACGGCGGGCGTGCTCCAGCCCTTGGACAGGAGCCCGCCGAACGCGCTCGACCGCGCGGCGATGGACTTGGCGCCGCCTTGCGCGCTCTTGGCGCTCTTGAGGCTGCCGGTCTCTGACCGCGTGAGACGCAGGGCGGCGGATCGGCTGGCGGCTGAGACGCTCGACTCGGCGGCTTCGGGGGTCAGGTACATGTGGTGCACCGGGGGTTGGGATGGGTCCGAGTCGTAGGATACGGGGAGCACGTCCCAGTGGGAGCGGAAGTGTTCCCCGAGCACCGAGTTGTACGGCTTGCAGACTTTGCCCCGCTAAGCGACAAGTCAAGGACATCAGTATGCATCATGGGAGTCGGTAGGAATGAACAACTCACGATGTGTCGAAGGTCCTTAGAGAACGTGAAGCGGAGCACGGCCAGCATCCTATCGAATGGATCCTCGGAGTCATTGATACTACACATGCACGTTAGTCAAGCTTCTCGCGGTGGAGCAGCCGATTCCACTTGCGCGGCGAATAGGTCTGGTCTGTCAAGATAATGCCAGTATTCCAGATTGGGTATTGGCTCCAGCAGCGACGCCGGCAAGGAAAGACGCCTGTGGACAGAGATGTTAGTGATTGCTTGGAAAATGATGCGTGGGTGGGGCTCCACGGGATTGATGAGAGAAAAAGCGAAAAAACAGGTCAAGCGTCCCTGCACTTGTGTCTGATGATGAACGGTGGATATCAGAAGCTTGTGAAAGCGTGTGCCCATCTTTGGTGTCTGATGGCAAGACATGATGAACCGCCCGAATGGTGCTCTCGGCCAGCAATACGATGCGACACGGTGGAGTGAGGAAGCCTCTGATTTTTCCACCTATCGCATTGAGGCGCTGGACGCCCTGTAACCTTGTGAAGCTGATCCCGTCGTCCAGGCCAGCTGCCCTGCTCCAGCAGAGGATGCACCTCAACACGATGAGATTTCCAGAGCGTAGTCAAAGGTCCCAAAGTCGGGTGCTGGGCTCCATGTTTGACACGAAGACGTGTAGAAAACCGCCGTGGAGACTTTGTTGGGGCGCGATGCCTTGCACGGCGAGAACCCGTCACAGCTAGCAGTGCAACAGCGCACTCACATAGCGGCGATATCCTTCACCCCAAAGCACTTCTTGACGAGCTGCACGATCATGCTGAGCTTGCCGCCCTCGCCGGTGTCCTCAGGCAAAGAGATGGCAGGGCCAGGTGCGTCCTCGTCAGCGATGGCAGCATCGTTGTCCTTGCTCGCCAGAACGACTTCGTGCGCGGGGCCAGCCATGCTTAAGGAACGATGAGCACGGCGGAGAACAAGGAGGGTGAGAAGAGAAGAGAGCGGTGTGGAAGAGGGAGGCGCTGCGGCTCTGAGTGTCTTCGGAGGCTTGGCTCCTCACTACACCAGGCTATACTTCCTTTTTCGGGTAACTGCATAATTGCAGCGACCGGACCGCGCTGTCCGTTCTTCCTGCCATGAACGTGCATCGCTCCATGATGGTCATTGTAGCTCCAATTGTACGGTACACATGTCCGGTGGTAGATGCTACACTACACCGAATGTCCATGGCGATCTTCGCGAGCGAACACAAGAAGGCAATCAGCAGCTCAAGTGTCGCTGCCAGAGACAGGTTCAAACGCTCGAGACGTAAAGCCGCCACCGTCACAGCCGTCTGGACGAGTGCCGCCGGAGACGCATCCACGGGGCCTATTATTATCCATGATATGATTCGTCCCCCGCCGTCGTGTTGCGACATTGGACCGCGAGGCAAACCATATGCGGCATCTAGACGCGACGAAGCCCGGCCTTTGACATGCCAAGGTCGAGGCGGTGCCGCATGCGGAATCGAAAGCACTGTACACAATCGCGGCGTGCTTGGTGGACATTGATGGACGGGGTTCGATGACGCTGTCCTAGCGGCGGCACCCACCGACGACCTCGCAAAAGGCTGGTTCAGGTGCCTGATCAAAAAGAGCCTCACGTACGCACGTTCAAGCATCTTTCACGAGCACGCCGATGAAGGCACGAAGCGATGATGCAGAGGACTGGGATTGGAAACAAAACATACGCTCGCGAGGTACGACCGGTCACATGCACGTGCGATACGCGTCGCGCAAGTCACGTTTATGGGGTTGGGAAGGAGCTCTCGCGAGCGCAGACAGCCCACGGCCCCACGCGATGCCCAAACGCCCCGCCGACGACTCCCCCGCCCGCGCCTCCCCATCCAAGCGCCCCAACCTCCGCACGCTCCCCAAATCGACCCCGCCGCGCACGTCCACCGGCAGCTCCGTGCGCTCGACCCCCTACACCCCCTACACCCCCTACTCCACCTCCGTCCCCTCCGACTCCCCCACGAACCCCTTCGGCTTCAAGCACCGCCTCCAGAAGCTCGCCCTCCCCCCCGCGACCTCCTTCTCCAAGCACCTCTCCCTCCGCTTCCAGCTCGTCGAGAGCCCCGAGCTCTCGCCCGCCCAGTGGCCGATCCTCCCCAGCTCCATGGGCATGGGCAAGCACAAGGCGCGCGCGGGCGCCTGGCACCACGCGCGGCGCGAGGCCGCCGCGCTCCCGGAGGGCGAGGAGCTGCCCTACGACGAGCAGGGCGTCTACCGCATCGTCCAGGTGCCCCTCTCCTACACCTTCCGCCACCTCCACAAGCTCGTCCTCTTCCTCTTCGCCGGCGACCCGAGCCCGCCGCCCCCGCCGCTCGCGCCCTCGAGCCGCGGCTACCTCTTCGAGGCGCACGACCAGGTCGCCATGGGGCCCCGCCCGGGGCAGATCGCCAGCGCGCGCACGTGGGCGAAGCTCTCGAGCGTCCGGGACCCGTACTACTCCGCGCAGTCCATCCTCAGCCTCGTGGAGAGCGCGGAGGACGACGACCTGCTTGCCAACGCGCTCGACGTCGAGGGCGACGACTGGCGCTGGGAGACCGAGGAGGACCTCACGCTCGCGCACGTGTGGGAGACCAAGGGCGGCGACGTCCACCACGCGATCACATACGTGAGTCCCACACGCAGACAGAGGTCTGGGGTATTGACGAGGTGCGGTGCTTAGCATCATGACGAGCGCACGACGATCCACATCACAGTCAACACGCAAAAGCTCGTCCCCCGCAAAGGCGTCGGCAACAAACCCTTCGTCTTCCGCGCCTTCGGCTCCATCCACCTCGACCCGTCCTACGTCCCGCCCCCACCCCCAAAACCCAGACTCGTCTTCCCCGTCCTGCGCAAGCCCCCGCACCTCCCTGGGCCTCACCGTGCCGATCCGAAGAGAAAAACCGCGGCGCGGGCCGCGGGAGACGACGCGCGGGACCGGGACCCGGACCAGGACGAGCGCGAGGACGAGGACGACTTTGACGGCGGGCTCGACACGCGCCACTGGAACCGCCCAGACACCTTTGAGCGCTTCCTCGCCTCCGCCGCCCAGCCCACGCGGCCCGCCTCCCCGCCCTCGCCCGCGCTCCCCCCCTCCTCGCCCTCCTCCCTCGGCCCCGACCCCGACCCCGACGGAGAGAGAGACCGCGACCTCTCCTTCTCCTCGTCCTTCTCCTCGTCCCCGCTCCGCCTCCCCGTCGTGACGCCCGCCCCCGCGCGCGCGCTCACGCGCATCCGCGTCGACAGGGCGCAGCGCCGCATCGAGCGGCTCGTGCGGCGCGCGATGGAGGAGGCGGAGGCGCTGGAGAGGGCCGAGCGCGGGGATGCGGGCGAGGGCGAGGAGGTCGACCAGCTGGAGGGGGACGCGGACGCGGACGCGGAGGGCGAGGACGAGGGCGAGGGCGAGGGCGGGAAGGGAAGGGAAGGGGGCGCGTTCAGGGACGAGGAGGAGGTCTGATCGACGGCGGGGCGTGACCCGCGCAACGCTCGCTTCTGCGTGTTGCGAGCCCTCTGTGTTTTTCTTGCGGTCAGGAGGAGGCGTTGGCGGAATCTGTAAGCACATCGATCGGTGGTCCATCTGTATGTTATTCTAGCAGGGCTCTTCATGCATATGCGATTCACAGTGTTCACGGCGCGCAAGAGTGATGTGGCAAGGATCGGTCTCGGCGTCGAGGTTCAAGATTCAAGATTCAAGGCTCGATACGCACACTCCTACTTCAAGCTTCAAGCAGCGCCTGAGCGACGATGGCGGCCGACAATCGCGACAATGGCAATCGATTCTCTTTTTTTCTCCTCGGTCGTACCATAGCATGTCATCACCAGGATCATCTGACCAGATACGGATATCCGGAGACCACGTCGGGGGTTGAAGCTGAAGGAGGATCACATACGTTTCTGCCTTTGGGAGACTGATCTGACCTTCCTAAAGAGATCGGTTGCATTGACGCGACTGCGAGTATGAACGTATGAACCGCGTAGTGCCCGTACGTCCCGTACGACAGTCTCTAAGCGCATTTCGTCCTATTGGGCAGATACATCTGTCCTTTGAAAACACTCCACGATCCATGGATCCGCCGAGCCCAGAACCAAACCCTGGCGTCCAGACAGTCTCCGCAGCACGCATACATCCAGAGTCGCACTCGGAAAGCCGCCCACCGACTCCGCGCCAGGTCCTACTCTCCATCCTCGACGCCGCAGTCGCGCGATTCGCGCCCACGTGCGCCCGCCGCCGACCATACGCGACGCTTCGGGCGCCTGGTGCTCTCGTACGGAGCGAACACAGATCCCGGAGTCGAGTTCGCAGCCGCACGCAGGCCCCAACCGCTCTCTGCGCTCGTCCCAGATCCTGCCGCGCGCGCGCGGGGGGGTCGTGGATGGTGGGACGCGGGGCAGGTGCCGTCGGCGCAGCTGCTCCCCGCGCGCCCCGCGCTCGCGCTCCACGACACGGCGGAATCCGACGGGCTTCCCTGCACGACCGTGCAGCTCACGACGTTCGAGTGCGGCGGCCTGGCGATCGCCCTCAAGCCGGCGCACCCCCTGGCCGATGCACAGGCCATGGTGCGCTTCGTAAAGGACTGGTCTGCCGCGCACCGCGCGCTGGCGTCGGACGAGCCCGTCCCTGCGCTTTCGCCCGTCTCCGACCCGTCCCTGCTGGACCGCGCCGCAGCGGGGGACGTAGACGCAGTCGAACCCGACCGCGGCTCGATCAGGGCCTCGCGCGCCCTCCCCGTCGATCGCTTCGACTGGTGGGCCTCAGGCGCGGCGCGCCCGCCCGACATGGACCCCGGCACCCTCGAACCGCCGGCTACCCCGATGCCATGGGCAGAATGGGACCGCGCCGCGCCCGTGAGCCACGCATCGGTGCACTTCAGCGCGCGCGAGGTGCAGGCGATGTGGGAGGCGGCGGCGGCGGCGGCGGCGGGGGGGCGCGTCACGCGCTCCGACGCGCTGCTCGCGCACGTGTGGGGCGCGATCATCCGCGCGCGCGCGCGCGACGGAGAACGGCGCCCCGCCGGTGGATGTGCACATGCACGTCGCGCTGCCCGACGGCTTCCTGGGCTCGCCGATCCTGCTCGCGCGCGCGACCGGCACGCTATCCATGACGCTCCCAGAGCTACCTGGCGCCGTCCGCGCCTCGCTGACGCAGTTCACGCCCGCCGCGGTGGCCGCGTGCCTGCACGACAAGGCGCACGAGGGCCGTCCGCGGCGGTTCTGGGGCGCGTTCTTGGGCCGGCGGCACACCGCCGTGACTTCGTGGCTCGGCCTCGGGGTGTACGACGTCGACTTCGGCGGCGGACGCCCGCGTCCGCGGTACGTGCAGGGCGTCATGCCCAGCGTGGATGGGTGCGTTCAGATGATGGAGGCGGGGCTGGAGGTGGCGGTGGGGAGCGGGGAGCGGTGGTATCGTGCGGGCGTCGACGTGTCGTTGTATCTCGAGGCGGACCTGATGCAGAGTGTGCTGGAGGATCCTGTGATGAGGAGATATAGTGGTCAGTAACGGATTCGGTTTCTACTTCCCCAGGCTGACGTCGTCTATCTTCGACACGTACTCGTACTTGATTGATCCTCTGTTCCGGCCAGTGTGATTTTAGGAGCAGGCTACCGGTATGTTTATGCAGTTCATATAATAAGTGTGAAGTCGCCGTCTGTGGCGGCGCAAACTCTTGCGGTCGACTTCTCGGAGCTGATTGAACCGTTGTACCCAACTAGGAACACGAGATACCGGTAAGGAACGCAGTGATATCATAGCAGGCCTAAACTACGAGATGGTGGTGCAGGCTGAGAGCGCAGCACGCAAGCCTACGATCATCCGATAGCATCTGACTTTGCACGAATTTTGGTCAGAGCGTCTACAGATACGAAGGCTGCTGTCAGACCGGACGTTAGACACTCAGATGTCGATCAGCCTACGGTGAACACCAACCAGTTTGTTTTTCTGCACGGGGTCATCACCGCCATAGTATTCGCATGACTCTCCTGCCTACTCCCTCCGTTCGCTCCCATACTGTCTCCACCGTACCCAATTTTTGGTCCTCGACGGCTTTCACAAAAGTCTCGACACCACCCCCGACGCCGAAATAGAGAATCTTCGCTGCTACAAGGCATAGACTCGTTTTTGGTCGTTCTGTGTCCCCGCGAAGAGATATATCAGCGGTTTTTTCGATCAAATCTGTCGTTGCATCTTCGCTGAGAGGAGCCCCTAGTGACGCGTGGCGCAAGGCGCGCAACAAAGCGGGCAAGCTATCTGTCCTGTAGATCGTCTCAGATGTCAACACGACATCGTATTTTGTCTCCCCAGAACCTTTGGACGAAGGATCAGGTGTCGGATTCGAGCTCCAGATGACGTTGGCGTCGAGCCCGTCCCATGATCCTGAAAAGAAGCGTAGGTAGATGTGGTGTCGCGAGAGCGTGTCGAGGAAAGCCTGCTTGAATTCAGATGGGAAAGAAAGTTCTCCGAGGGTCTGGGGATCTGCATCCGGTGGATCTGGTTGAGAGGCACGGTAGGCTGAGGACAGGGGCGACATGTCTGCCATAGAAAGCCGGTCAGTGTGTTTCACGACGAGTGTAGTGATAGCGCCTACACCATACGAGTAGAATATTTGGAAGTGTGACAAGCTCCAGAACAGTGCGATTGTAATCTTGCAGATGGATATGCGTTTCAATTGGAGCCTTCTCTTCTGACGTTGCGAGGGCGGCAAATAGCTGGTGCAGAAGGACGAGGACCGGGACAGCCGTACCACATCCAAGCTAAAGAAATCACCAACAGACTTTAGCTTGATGCCTCTCGCGAAGACCATGAACGCACCTCCAATACGCGTTTTCCCTTCACCCAATCTTCACCCTCCTTGGC
The DNA here is from genome assembly GCA_002994785.1 of Heterobasidion parviporum. Lineage (NCBI taxonomy): Eukaryota > Fungi > Basidiomycota > Agaricomycetes > Russulales > Bondarzewiaceae > Heterobasidion > Heterobasidion parviporum. The sequence goes on from PDUQ01000021.1 coordinate 260,680, forward strand.
AGCCTGCGCTTCCAAGCACTCTGCAAGATCTACACTGCACTCCCACGTCTTCAACCCGCCTTCGTAGACGCCCGGCACTAGGTCCGAAGGTGCGGCCAAGAAATCGAGCGCACCCGTCTTGTCCTCGTCATCCGCGCCTTCCTGCGATATCGCTTGGAGCCTCGCATCAAACAGATCGCGACGGGCGAGAGCAACTGGTGCGCGTCCCGACACAAGGGGAATGTGTAAGGGAGAGTAGGATATACTTTCAGGTAAAACGTCGAGCTGCGATAAAGATGAATTTGCAGGAAGCCTAAAGCAGATGCTTTGACGCACTAATTTAGAAACAGGGACCTCCGAAAAATGTGCTACTTCGTGCGATGGCGCAGGTCCTGTCTCCGTCTCCGAGTTGATCTGCGACAGAGTCGGGATGAGGTCGAAATCATCGTCGAGGTCGTCTGCGAGGTCGAAGTCAAATGTGAAATTAGCCATGAAAGTACGTCCGTCCAGGACCCCTACAAATGTCCGATCCTAATGCGGACGGAAAGTGGTCAAAATACCCAATGAATTCCGATCCTACTATCACTGCGTCGGCGGCTGTCAAAAACTCAATTTTGACGTACCACTTGCATAGATGCACAATTCTCCTGGCATTTATCAGTTTTAGAGCCTTTTGCCGACGCATAGCCTGGGCCTTTCCGTCGAGGCGTCGTGGTGGACGCTGGTGGGTCCCATCACGGCATCTTAGGATCTGAGATCTGAGATCATCCGCCGAAATGCCAGAAATACATGAAGAGATTGTCAGGGTGAATAAGATACAAATGACCCTCCCTCCGGACACAACTTGATACCATCTGCACTATATCCCAATGTCCTTGGTAAAAAAAATGTAGGCACGAAAAGAGAAAAGGGACGTCTTCCAAATAGATAATTATCCTCAACAAACCTGGAACCTTACGGGCATAAGTACTAAGAATAAGATATCGTACCTCCTGCTAGAGTTCTTCTAGACTAAGGAAGGGTGGGGTTCGGGGGGCGCTCGTGAGTAGCAGAGATGAGTTGGTCTCGCTGTTCCATCATAACCAAAGCAGTCTCCGCTGCATCAATCATCTTGCGAACTCCTTCTAGAAACGGGGCAGGTACAGTCAATTTACTGACCGGCCAAATTACAACTGGGGACTAACTCTCTATGCTCAACAAGAACAGAGTCTTTAGTGAAAGTGGTCATCAGGATCACAATTCATGGAATAGAGATAGTCACTGACATTGCGCGCTGTCGCGTCCTGCCACACTTCGTCCTTCAGCCTCTCACTCATCCCTTCCTGCTGCGCGATCTCATTCAAGAGCTTCTTCATCTCGTCGGGAACTTCTTGATCCTTCAAAGTGGCGATACCCTGAGGATCAAGTAGTGCTCCCATCCCTTCCGACGTCGCATGTCCATTAGTCACAAGAAAGTATTTCATGTGCTCTCGAAGCATCTTTACTTGTTCAAAGATTAGTTCTGGGAACGCCTCGAACCGATCCAACAGACGTTGTTCTGCTTCTCGTAGAGTCGTGACCTGAGAGCGGGGAGTGACGGTGGTAGGTGGAGTAGAAGGGGGTGCCGCCAAACTCCCTATGTTTGCTTGGATAGCTCGACCGAGAGTCTGAGATCCTGAAGCCGAGGCTGATACAGGTGGGGGACGATTGTCTCTACTCGGTTTTCGGCGCTCCTGACGATAACGTCGAATGGCTTTATCAAAAGACCTGTCGTGCATCACGCTCCTGTATTTGGAGGAAAAGGCGTCGGAAATGACTGCATTATAATTCAGTTAGACAACGAAAAGAAGAGGTCAAACGACGTGCCAGCAATTAGGACCGTCATGGCACCCACACCCAATAATGCCCAGAAAATAAAGATAGCACGGCCTGCTGGAGTCACAGGCGCAAAGTCGCCATATCCGATCGTCGTGAAAGCTATGAAGCCTGCAGAAGACACGGTGAGCGAAGTTGTCATCATTTAGTACACGCGACGCAAATCCTCACAGAAATACATCGCAGAACCATATGTCCAATTCTCCGTCAGCGAGAAGATGGCGGAACCAACTGTCCAGAATATCAGAAATACAGCCCAGGCTAAACCAAGCTGATGAAATATCAACTATGCTGAACTGCTTTCGGGATCAGTGAATACCGGCGAACCTTCGTATATAGATCCCTCTTTTCCTCCTTTTCCAACATCTTGACGGCATCGAAAGCCTTCGAGGAGTCACTGTCCTCAATTTTGTTCTTCATCTTCTCCACCTTCTTCAAGGTCCACCAGTGAGACATCCTGGCACGGGTCTTGCTCGATGCTTCTGCAGCGTTACTTTGAGAAGAAATATTGAGAGGAACAGCACTATGCGCAGACCCGCTACCAGGACTGGCATCACGAGGGGCGAGTCCAGAATCGTGAGTATCACCACGTATCCTGCCCAATGGTTTCGCAATTCGCTGATGAACAAACCTGTCAAGCGGGACATCAGCTTCGGCAGCTGCTGCCTCCAGCTCTGTTGCAGAAAGTCCCTCCGTATTCAAATGCGCCCCGCCTGTAACAGGGAAGTGGAATGGGCGAGTGTCCAAGGACGGCACGGAAAGTCTCGATGGCGTGTTCCCGACCTCTGATTGCAAGGGCGGCGCATCCTGCACCCAGATGTCCAAATTCCGCTCTTGAAGCCTCTTCTCAACAGCAAGCTGCCATTTCCTTGCATGCTCTGCTTCCTTGCGCTTTTGGCGCTTTTGGTTTTTATATTGCCGCACCCTACGACGGTAGCCAATTTCTAACCCCTCTATGACCGCTTCGCTTATGAGACGGATTGCCGCTCCGAGGATGACAATCCCGAAAGAGGCATAGACGCACACGACGGCGCGTTGTACAGCTGTGACTGGGACGATATCCCCAAACCCGACTGTGAGTGTTGTGACAATTGTAAAGAAAAGTCCGTTGATGAAGGAGAGATCCATTAGGAGCGAGGTGAGAAGAGCACCGAGAGCCACATAGGAAAGGAATATAATGGTGATCAAAATGAGTGAGCGTTGCTTTCGGGTGAGTCCACTCCCTATATACGGTGTCAGTATACGAGTATTGCAGAAAACCTAGAGTTTAGGCAAAATTTGTCTTACCGCTCCTCGAGAAATTCGGCGTGGTGAAAAAATCCCATAACAGGGTGACGTTAGTGATCGTTGATACGATAGTCGAGCAGACTGTCAACCAGTAGGCTTGACCGTACGTGAAACCGTCATTGGCACGATGTTCAATACCGAACACGAGAACGGTGACCACGTTGATCAAGTCTATTCTGGCACTTGAGAATGTGAGAAAGAATGTGAGAAGATGCACGCACCATGGACAGTCAAGAACACCGCAGATGTGATGGTCATCGCCTTTACCCTCCGCTCCAAAAAGCGAACGACCAGAGCAGCGTTGGCGATCAACGCGCACGCCATGGATAGAGCCATTGCCACGTCCAATAATGCGGAGTTGGACTTGATCTCAACAATCTGGTTGTTCTCGGTGCGCACCTACCAGTTCTCAGACAAGCCAGGGATCTCGAGCAAGATGGAGAAAGGTATGAGGCTTCCGGAAACGATGGGCAAGGTCCGATAATTTGGAATGAAAACGTCATCATGGGGGTGACTGCCGAAGAGGATATCCTTGATTTTGAGAAGCCAAGAAGGAAGAGAGTATCGCTGAAAGCTGCTCGCTAAGGATGTGGATGTGGAAACACGATGGGCGGGTTCATAACCGTCCATGTCTTGTGCATGCTCCTCCGGGCTCTCTTCTTCAGAGTTTCCTCCTGAATCATGTTCGTCAAGATCCTCTCCATTGATGTTAGCGCTGGCCTGCTCATTGGGTTGTCCTGCCCTGTCCTGCTTTTCCGGATCGTTCGAATTGGCAGGGCTGTGGTCAACGAACAGAGAGAGCATAGCTGCAGCTGTTGGGATAGAAAAGGCCATGAAAGGTGTCAAGGATGAAAACTGTTCATGAAGTTTGAAGTGAGCTGCTCCCAATGATTAGGATGTTGTAGAGAGCATTGTGTCGGTCTTGAGCATGGAAATGGCTGGCAGATGCAAGCCCCTCTCCATGACGTTCTAATCGGGCAAGATAAGATAAGATCCAAAGTGTTCCATTTGCCGCGCCGCAGACTTTTGCCCTCTGAAATCTCCCTTGAAATCTGCAGCACCCAAGCGAGAAAAAGACAAGATCGCGGAATGGCTTCGACACTACAGCCCTATCAAGTGGAGTTGATTGACAATGCCATGTCAATCGGAGCTCTCAAGTTCGGGTCGTTCACCCTGAAGTCAGGACGGTACGACGAGACATCTGCATATTCACACCGGCACACTGTCTGACAGGATACTCAGTGTATCGCCCTACTTCTTCAACGCCGGTCTTTTGTCAACTGGCCCCCTGCTCACGACGCTCTGCACGGCTTACTCCTCTGTCATTGCCTCGGCTCTGTCGCCTTCTTCGGCATTGCCCCTTCCAGAATTCGATGTTCTGTTTGGCCCGGCGTATAAGGGCATCCCTTTAGCTGCGTGCACCGCCATGCTCTTACACTCGCAACATAACATATCAGTCGGTCTCGCATACGATCGAAAAGAGGTCAAGGATCACGGAGAGGGTGGAAACATGGTCGGAGTGTCTGTCCGCGGCAAGCGTGTCCTCATCCTAGACGACGTCATGACTGCCGGAACAGCTGTGCGTGGCGCGATCGAAACGATTCGTCGGGAAGGCGGCGAAGTTGTCGGCGTGGTGATGTGTTTGGATCGGGAGGAGATCGGGAAGGGGAACAGCAGCACGGTACAGGAGCTCGAGAGTGAGTTGGGCGGGAAAGGAAGGGTACAAGCGATCGTAAAAATGCGTGATCTGATGGAGTGGCTAGAGGAAAAAGGGATGAACGAGGACTTAATCGGGATGCGGCAGTACTGGGAGAAGTACGGCGTCAAAGAATAACCGGTAAGATGTTTGAACAGTGAGCAGGTGTATTGCATTGCTATGTATCCACTTTGGACAATCGTACAAAATTGAATGGATCAATCAAAGACCAGAGGGCAGATCATGTCCACGCACGTCGACCGTATGTCCTTATCAATCTTCCCCCAAACGCTGCCCCGATCCCCACTGATATCCTGTCGCTCTCCCCCCACCAGTCCTCTCCTGCCTTGGTCGCGGAGGAATAACGTGAACGCCCGTTCCTGCACCCGGGTTTGGGCCTGCACCACTAGTTACAAGACTTCTCAGCCACCCGGGCGCATTTCCCCACTCCCTTACGCCGGGAAGCCCACGCCCATCATCTCCGAACATGGACCACCACCAGAGGTGTCCGACAACAAGGCCAGTAACGCTCACAGCAGCGGCGTTCGGTCCACCTGTTACAAGATCCATGGCTGTATACCGAGTTCATCGCATGTTAGCTGGAGACGTCAAGAACCAAAGAATGTACGAACCAAGGAGAGCATAAGGGAAATATTTCACAGGGAATGTGATGAGTCCCATGAAGGAGGTTTGTGCTCCCGCTGGGGACAGAGCAGCTGAAAGATATGTTGTGCACAGCAGAAGGGCGCGCGCGTGCACATATGTTCTCAGGGGAATATTCAATCCCTAGTACGGTTTTTAAAAACAATGGTAGGCCATGGTAAGGATGTGGACATACCAATATCGCGCCGGCAGCCAAAATTAGCTGCCATGCATAGTCAGGCGAGCGCCCACTGAATTGTCCTGATTCAAGTGAGTCCGAGTTTCGACTGCATAGCATCCAGGCCAGGTCTATATGAGATATCGCGACGAGGCACGATGTGATGGGGACACGAACTATAGCATGATTATATCGAAGATATAGTTGAACCCAGAACCTGATAATTGAGCGACTGATCAGCCATGGAAATTGTGCTAGTGTTACGAAACTTACTTCCAAGGAAAAAGCTTGTCCAGACTCTCCAAATCTATCACATCCCCCACGAACCGAGCCCGTCAGCCCGATGCTTCATAACGAGCGCACCAACCAAAAGAATGAGCTTACCTCCCACTTCTGCGTAACCAACTCCCTCACAAAGAGGACTCTGTACGGGCTCAAAATCTGCAGCATGACTGGTACTGTGACCGCCACAGACGACGCGCATAGGAAGCGCGTCACTGGGGGGATCTTGCGGAGCTCATCGAAGAAACCGGTATAAGACATCGGAGGTTTTCAATATTATGGTTCTACAGATTGATGGTTTGGTGGTTTGGACGAGGTCAGTAGAGCTGAGAAGATATGACGGAAAGAGCGACCATGGATGCCTCGTGAACAGAACATGCTCGAACACCACTTGCAAGCGCACAACACGTCAGAGTTTACACATGTTATGTCCTTCCCATGGAGAAGCACAACCAAGACCAACCTCTGCCAACGCAAACTCCTAAGTAAGTTACTACCTAAGTAGTCCTTGGCCTCATCATTCATTATGGAAGACGAATTTCAGGTCAGTCCAGCCGGAAACTCATTCCAGTCTTCTCATACTTATACACAGATTGACTTTGACCCGAGTGGGTTCGACATCTACAATGAGACTGTAGAACAGCGTGCTGCATTTTGGGAAACGATGCGACCATGGTTCCAGAAGAGAGGCTATACACTCTATAGGATGAAATATCGGCCAGAAGGAAACCCGCCTGTCCAGGTCCCGTTTTGCTATGTTCCTTCCCATGAACCTGTAAATGAAGTCCGCTTTCCCCTATGCGCACTTCGTGAACGACATCTCGCCTCACAAAGACTATCCTCCTTATGCTTTTCAACTTCGTGTGCGTCTCTTCTTCTCTTCTCAACAATTTCCTCGATTCAAATGGAACATAGGATCGGATTTTACCAGCACAGAACAATCAGAATCGCCACGTCGTCATGAAGATCATCTCAGAGAACTCGGAAGAATATCGAATAGTCAGTTACTTGTACTAACTTTCCTCTATCACCCCCAAAGACAGCTTGAAACACGTCGTACCTATTCTGGATTTATTGAAATGTGACAAGTACTGCTTCGCGGTCATGCCCAGGTCAGTGTACGTTGATTCTGTTTGTTTGAATATACCTGACATTGCTCAGATGGGGTCCTCTGCGCGGCGATAGAGTTTTCCCGACAATGGCTGATTGCCTTGATTTCATGGAGGGCATGCTCAAGGTATCTCATCCCTTGTACACCTCGGTGAGTCGGTAGTCTTACTAAACTGATGGCCTACAGGGTTTGATGTCTATGCATCTACACCGCATTGTTCACCGAGTAAGGATCAAGCTTCCTTCGATCTGATATGGATCATTCTCACAGAGACATATAGGACCTGAGAGCGCCCAACGCAGTCATAGACCATTATCAGAGCGAAATAGCGATTCCAATCAAATCACGGCAATCAACGCGCGATCTCTTCGGGGGTAAGGGTAGTGTGATCTATAATATCATCGACTTCGACTATGCACTCACCATACCGCCGAATTGTCTCTATCGTGAGGCCGAGGAGTCATTAGCAACGTCCCGACGTTATCCTCGAGACACTCGTCAAGGTGAACTTGAGTACAACCCTTTCGCATATGACGTCGGAGCTTTGGGAATGATGTTCTGCGACCTGTTCCAGGTAAGTCTCTTGTGCACTGTTCTGAGGATGTATGCTAATATCTTGCATAACATATGACCAGGACCTCATTCTGTATGCCCCCGTGATGGCACCTCTGTTCGATATGATGGTCACCTCAGATGTATCCCGAAGATTCACGGCAGCAGAGGCTTTGCACTTCTTCCAACATGCTCTGCTGCCCGGTATGTCTGATGAACAGCTGGCTATGGCTCCTCCACCACTTTCACCATATCGCGTTGTGACCTTTGAGGATGACCGGTGGGCTGGTCTCCCGAGTGAATTCGTCGCCAAATGGGGAGAACATCGCGCTCCTTCGCCATCCCGCATGACTTTGCTTTTACGCCGCATATGTCGAAGGGAGTGGGGATATCCGTGTGTTCGTGCTACACGTCGAATTGTTAGGTTCATAGTCTATCATATTCATAGACAGCATATGTTTATTTGGACATTGTATCATCCCAGTGCAATCTAGTAGGTAATGAGACAGAATGGCAGATGTTGTCGGTGAATGTCACTGTGAGTACTGCATATAGAATTTTTGTTCTATCCTTGCGTCGAACAAGGAGCAGTAGTTGTGCTCACTGCGTGGGCACGATGAGGGACATCATCTCGCCTCTATGTGAGCCTGTGCACTCCAACATTCCGTTCAGATGATCTTCAATGACACAGTGTTGTCTCCACGTTGCAACTTGAGGCCTGTGCAATGTCTGGTGCTGATGTTATATTCCTACACTACTAGTCATTAGAAAGGAGGTCTGACCGGCGCGAGGATGCTTGCACGAGAAGACTTGTGGGGCTATTCATACGTAAATGTCACGTGATTTACTTCCGTTTAAGTACAGAAGGAATTTTTGCCAGCAACTCTCTTCACCGAGCAACCATGGCGTCGTCTTTACGGTCGACGGCAATGAGGGCCTGTCGCTCGCCCGTCTATGCCTTCACGTCTTTCCGAGGTCTTGTTACTTTGTCGGTCAGGAGCCGGGGTGAGTTCTCTTGCTTCTCATCTCTTATCATACCTCCCATCGTTGTTGAGCGCTGAGCTTCGAGTTTATTATTTTCGACCTGAACATGGCTTAATGGCTGACTATATGCGCACATCCCCAGTTGATACTTTACTACCCTCATGTCGGCGATACGACCACATCCTCGCGCGTGCGCTCAAGGAAGAGCCCGTTAACCTCGATCCTGGCGAGCCTGTCGAGCTGCAGGAGGAAGTGCAGAGTCACAAAAAGAACGATTCCTACAACGAGCAGCCTGCCTTTGCTAGTTTGAGGGGATCCATCTCTGATAATACCCTCAAGGCACTCACCCACCGTCCCTTCACACTCACCCACATGTCACCCGTCCAGGCAGCCGTCCTTCCTCTTCTACCAAAACTTTCCGACCCTCATGAACCGAGTGTCGACGCGGACGCATCACCTCCTCGAGACCTCCTCGTCAAGGCAAAAACTGGTACAGGAAAAACGCTCGCCTTTTTAGTCCCTGCTATCGAGGCTCGACTGAAGACCATTGAACGTGCCGGCCTTGATACTCAAACATCAGGTGTCTCGGATCCTCACGCAAGGCACAGGGCCGAACTTTCGTTTGCGAGACAACAGGTTGGCACGCTCATCATCAGCCCCACCAGAGAGTTGGCAACCCAGATTGCGAACGAGGCGATCAGGGCAAGCTATTGGCACAAGGGTTTCGAAGTCAGGCTGTTTACCGGAGGTGCGAGCAAACGGAATCAGATGCGTGACTGGATGAAGGGCCGCCGTGATATTGTCGTCTCTACTCCCGGTCGTCTTCGCGATTTGCTGCACACGGAACCAGAGGTTGCTGAAGGGATTAGGAAGACTCAGATTGTAAAATTTCTCTCTTCTCTAACACGTTCATCACTGAATCGGGGCTTTTTTTTAGCTCGTTCTTGATGAAGCGGACACACTGCTCGAGATGGGCTTCCGTGACGACATCGACGCCATCATCGATTTTCTGCCGAAGAAGCCTGTTCGCCAGACCTTCCTCTTCTCTGCTACTCTCTCCCCGGCCATTCAGCAAATTGCGCGCGCGGCTCTCGACAAGAAGCACACCTTCATTGATGTTGTTCCTGTTGATTCGTCGCCTGTTCATGCACACGTACCCCAGTACCACACTGTCCCCCCCACCGCCGAGAAACAGATACCCCACATCTTGAACCTTATTGCCCACGATCAGCTTGTCAACCCCGGTCGGTCGAAGATCATGATCTTCTTCCCCACGACAAAGATGACTCAGCTTTTCTCTACGATGCTCGCTCAATTGGCTAAGACGACCCTTCCGGCAGGCACTGCCACGAGGACGTACGAGATTCACTCCAAGCGGACACAAGAATCGCGTTCTTCGGTATCGGATGCCTTCCGCTCTGACAAAAGCGGCGCCTCCATCCTTATCACTTCCGATGTATCCGCTCGTGGAGTTGATTACCCCGGTGTAACGCGCGTCATCCAAGTCGGTATCCCTGGCGGCACTGAGTTATATGTTCATCGCGTTGGCAGAACTGGACGGGCCGGAACGAACGGACGTGGCGATCTTGTCCTTCTCCCCTGGGAAGTCGGTTTTGTTTCCTGGCAGCTCACAGATGTCCCGATGAAGCCTCTCACTTTCACCGAGCTTGATTCGCATGTGAAGGAACTTGCCAAGAAATACGATGAAGAACCGGAGACGTTTTGGAAAGGCCTCAAGGTTGCCGAACACGGCGAGCCGCAATATGATCGCTCAGGTCGTAAAGCTCTTCGGCTACCTACGAAATACCCGCAGACATTATCCCCGATGGTTGAAGAGACCCCCACTATCGTTTCTGCGCTGTTGGACAAATTGGACGAGTCCGCTGTTAGGGAGACCGTGGGCTCGTTGTTGGGTTATTATATTGCCAAGTCACCCGAATTGCGGGTTCAAAAGCCTGTCATCGTCAAGGGTCTCATGGACTGGTCCGTTCAGGCGCTCGGTTTGCCGCAGGCTCCTGTTTTCTCCCAGGCCTTCCTTGAGCGACTGGGCTTCTCGGACGGAAGGACAAAGCACTTCGGCAGGGCTCCTCAAAGAGAGCGAAGGATGGATCCGCGCCAGCCGCACTGGATGGGTCGAGGCACACGAGCCTCCAGAGAGGGCGAGGGCGAGGGCGAGGGCGAGAGAAGAGGATGGGGCAGCGAGGGTGGCGACCGGTTCCAGAGGAACAATAGAATGGGCGGTGGTGAGCGTTTCCCGAGGCATGATAGGACTGATGGCGATCGGTTCTCGAGTGGCGATCGGCCTTCAGGTGGCGATCGGTTCTCGAGGGACGATCCTCGTGGAGAGCCTTCGGAGTATCGCAGCAAGCGGTACGATTATGGAAGGGGCGCGACGCGGCCAAGAAGGGAGAGCAAGGACGAGTTTTAGTCTTTCGTGAGTTCCCTTTTTGACTGCCAGGAGCACGCGGGTGTAGACGGGGAGAGGGGGGCACTATATTTTACATTATTGCTGTTACCTTGTACTATACTCATAATGGTCGCATTCATCTAGTCTCCTCACCACCTCATCAGTCACAGTTCAGTCCCCTTGCTAGAGTTACTTACATCGCCAAAAAGTATGTACGGTTCGCATTGTGCGCCGCTCACTGTTTGTTATATTCATTATGAGGACCAAAGAACCTTAGACATTTTGTCGTCGCGCCAAATCTCGGATCCACAAGTTGTAGGCTGCTGTAGACCGCACCCCGCTCCTAGTGTGTTTACCGGGAAAAATAGTCGACCTTGCCGATGTCGGTAAACAACATTTGCGCCGTCGGCGCGCGTCTCCCTTGAGGACCGTCTTCATCCAACATAGATATCTCCCGTGATTCATCGGTCGCTGTGCTTGATTCGAAGGTCTATGATAACTTCGGGAAACCCAGAACTGGTGGATGAGGATTCTATCATTGTTTCTCTAGGTGAGCGTGACGCCACTGCAACGTCGTCGAAAGTGCGCTGTAAACTGATACCACCACTTGTAAGATTGCCTTGAGTCACGGACATTCAGCGGTGCAAAGGCCACCCTCCTCAGCCAAATACCCAATGTTACGGTATCTACCTTCTACGCCGTATTCTTGAACGCGCGCACACAGTGGGCTGCCTCCAATTCTCAGAAATCTGGTTCTGTGCAGCGTAATTTGAACGAGAAGTTTAACGAGTTAAGGACGCGACGTGATTCATCGTGGTCTCGGGCGAATGCTACTGACCTCACGGCCCAGCTTGACGAACAGCGGGAAGAGGAAAGAGCGACGTTCAAGAGAGATCAGGCGCGGCGAGAGCAAGACCTCGACGCGCGATGGGAGAGCAGGTTACAGCAGGCATTGACGCAGCAAAAAGTGGACCTGCAGAAAGCAATGGTGCAGCAGAAGGCGGAGCTGGAGCAGAAGATCTCGGAGCTGCAGACAATATCGACGCAGCAGAAGATGTGGATGCAACACGAATTGGAGCGAAAGACGGGGGAGCTACGGACCTCGTCGGGCCAGGCGGCAGTGAAGGCGAACAAGGCGAGGGAGCCCATCAAGCAAAAAACCAATGCAGACGATGAACACGCGGCCTCTGAGCGTCTATCGCTAAATAGTCACATCGAGAGCCAGATGTTCATGGAGAGGGTGATTTCTCAGGTGCGCTATTGTCATTTATCCTTACCTGCAGCTCATCTCTTGATTGGTTTCAGACTTCAGATGCCCTCAATTGGGCAAAACTATACAGACGGATCGAGAAAGCGCAAGGGAGACTGGCGTGGGCTGCTGGTCTCGTCGACAACACCTCCAATCGTCGAGCAGCGAATATCTGGCGGGCGCGCGTCAGCGGCAATGATACCCTCATTCTCACCGACACAGAGCGGCTTGCTGTCGCCAAGAGCCTCTTCACAGGCTCTACGGACAACGAAGCATCCGCGCTCTGTCTGCTCAACTCGCCTGCCGGATACCTTGTTGTGGAGCGCTTCTCTGTTGCGCAAAAAGGAAGCGGTTCGCTTGCTGATGGGCCGGTTGTTGATCGAATTGATCCACACAGCGAAGAGGCTATCCTGTTGCTTACCTCCTTTGTCCGTGACTCCGACTGATGTTCTCTAATCCCAGTTGTGTGTATCGCATCCTAGCTAGTGAAAGTCAGTTTGATTCCACAAGCAGCGTCTACAAAGTAGGGAACCCTGATGACTGCGGGGGCGAAAAGTGAGGAGGAATAAGAGTTCTAAAAAATTTAGAGGGACACGCATGCTTTCCTATATGAAAAGTCTACAACGTACTCTATCGACTCTCGGACATCGACAAAACGCGCTCGCGCCCATCATCGACAGATTCGTCGACCCCTTCGACGAGAACGTCTTCCCCAACCATGGATTCCTCAGGATGCGGAGGCTTGAAGTTCTTCACTTGGTTGTCTAGCTCAGCCTCAAGGACGTCAGGTCCGCATGATGCAGCTACGAAACCGAGGAAGGGCGGTGATGGATTCAGCGGGCGTGTGCAAAACTCAGGGTGGGCTTGAAGACCGATGAAGTAAGGGTGTCCTATTCACACAGGGACTGTCAGGTTTCGAGTCTGATGGAGAGTACATGAGCACCCATACCAGGTAGTTCCAGCACCTGCATCCGTTCTCCCTTCTCGTCTTTGCCAACGAATTGCAATCCACTGGCTTGGAGCCGGTCGACAAATTTGGGGTTGACCTCGTACCGATGACGATGCCTCTCCCAGATCTTGCCTGCGCCCGCGTATAATTTCCGCGTGATCGACGAGTCTTCGGTGCCGGGTTCGAAGACAGTCGGGCGAAGACCGAGACGCATCGTTCCGCCCATGTGAGTGCGCGAGATCTCAGGCATGAAAATGATCACGTCGTCCTCAGCCTTGGGATTAAATTCCGTCGAGGTGGCAGCTGAAAACATCGACTGATTGGTATGGCACAACATTTCGATTACAGAGGACAGCGTGCTTACCGGGGAGGCGGAGAACATTCCGCGCCCACTCGATGACAGCGAGTTGGAAGCCGAGACAGATGCCCAAGAAGGGGATCTTTTGTTCTCGCGCCCATTTGATCGCGAGCAGCATCCCTTCAGTGCCGCGTTCGCCAAATCCGCCGGGGACCAGGATACCCCTACGGCGTCGTGCAGCTGTGATCCGTGTTAGGCAATTAAAAGTGCTTACCCAGCGCCGACAATGGTTCGCCACGCGTCGTGATACTTTTTAGGGTCCTCGTCCTGCGTAGAGGGTTCTAGATCTGATGATTCGACCCACTTTTAATTGATACATCAGCGTATGGGACGTATGGTGTGGTGTAAAACAGACCTGAAGGATGAGTCTGCGATGGCATCGGAATGCCGAGTGCTCTAGAGCTTTTGTTACGGACATATACGAGTCCTTGAGGTCAGTGTACTTCCCCACCAACACGATTGAGACCGTGTCAAAGAGGCGCTCCTGACTGAAATAAACGTTAGACGCGAACGATCCGTTTGAAATAACTGCTGCTGACTCGATGGTTAAGCCTTTCCACCGACGTTCCAATTGGGTACCTCGTTCCTGCATCTGCGGCGTCAATTGAATACTAGCCAAGTTCAACCGTTTTTTCAAGAACCCGACGATGTTCTGAGACTGTAGCAACAGTGGAACATGGTACACAGATGACACATCGTGCACGCCGACGACCTGTTCCGAATGGACGTGGCAGAACATTGAAATCTTCTCTTTGGTGGCGGTCTCTAGTGGTTGTGAGACGGTAAGACGGCAAGCAATCTTGAATCATTATTGATCAACGTCTTACAAGCATGGTATCATTGAAGTACGGGACGAACCAGATCGGGAAGTAAGCCTAAACCGCGCAGCGCGTGCACAGTTGTTTGTGTTGGTTTTGTCTTTTGCTCGCCGTGCATATCTGGCACGAGCGAGACGTGAATAAGTGCAAAATTTTCATGGCCCACGCGGAATTGGAATTGTCGCATGGCTTCGACGAAGGGAGCAGATTCGATATCACCAACGGTACCGCCAAGCTATGTCATCGTTGGAGTTGGAGAGTCCACCATGTGATGAGCGAGAAGAAAACACGTACCTCAACAATGCACACGTCTGGTTCCTCCCCTGTCTCATCTACAGGAATTTTCGAGACACGCTCTATCCAGTCTTGTATAGCATTTGTCACATGAGGAACAATCTTGGGGTGCGTGTGTCAGGCATTAGGAAGCTTAAATACGCGTTACACCAGGTGCACTCACCTGAACGGTCTTTCCTAAATAATCTCCCCGACGCTAGGATGTCATAAGGGCCACAATCCAAGGATAGGGGCAAGAACACACACCTCTCTCTCGATTACCTGCTGGTAGATTTTGCCGGTCGTGATGTTGTTGTCTCGGGATAGTGTTACATTGAGATATCGCTCATAATTGCCGAGATCCAGGTCGACTTCACCGCCGTCATTGAGAACATACACCTCACCTATCTCCGATGAGTCAAAAACGCGTTCTCATCGCATCGCGTCTGGGTCTCACCGTGCTCAGTAGGACGCATAGTGCCCGCATCTACGTTCATATAAGGATCTATTTTGATGGCAGTGACTTTGAGCCCCGTCATCTTGAGCAAAAGGCCCGTTGACGACGCTGCGAGAACTGGTTTCAATACACGAGCTGCGAGTCGTGCTACTGTTTCGTACCAATGACCCCCTTTCCAATGCCACTCACAACACCTCCCGATACTATAATATACTTTGTCATCACAACTGATATTGTTGGTGACAATGGAGGAAGAGTACGGTCGATTGCGAAGAACAAGTCTGAAAAACTTTGAGACGCTGTAGGTGTCGAGAGCCTGCGATCTGGCGCGGCAATGGCCGAACAACAAGATGCACGTGGAGTGCACGTGGCCGCCCAGCTCTCCTCGCTCGCTTCACAGCCTGGTGGAGTCATTGCGGCCAAGGCCCACGGTACAAGAACTTGACTCTATATACCTAATAGCCTTTTAGCTGTCGTCATGACCGATATTCTGGAATCCTGTCAGTAGAAAGTCTGTTCCCGTCGCTCCCAAATTGCTCGGGCACATACAGCTAGGGCCTAGGCTGACAATACCAATCAACTCGTCTTGACGTTGAACGGTGCTATCAGCACTCCCCGAAACTCAAGGGTCCAATGTTGGCTTCTCGTCTATCTCAGGGTGGTTCGACATGTCGGTTTATGACTGATCATCATTCTCGGCGTCTCGCACACCGCTCATTCCCATGCATCATCATCCCTCCCTTTTGATTCAAGTGTCTAGGCTTGGGTTGGACTCTTTTTCTCATCAGCCCCCCTAACACTCAGGGCCCTCTCACGACGAGATCTCTTCAATGATAAAGGCATCCTCGAGGGAAGGTTCCAGTCCCCGTAGCTTTAGTGACTTATCGCGAGCGCTTTGAATGCATCTTACAGAATACTTTTGACGTGAGTCTACGCCTGTCGTGATGGGCTAATTTTTGTTCTGCATCTTCGTCACGCCCCCACGATTAGCAGCGTACATCTCGCTTGGCCGTCGTCAAATGGGACTGCTGTTGCGCCCAAAAACGATCAGCTGTTGATCCTTCCGACTTTCGTGCCTAACTTCGGCGAGTTTGCTCCTTTTGCAGTATCTTGTGCAGTATATAAACCGGCATCCAAAGATTCTCATATACCGGTAAAGCCATGACCACCTCTGTCTACACCCGCGTCGCCGTCGTGACTGGGGCAGCCCAAGGCATTGGGCGTAGCATTGCGTTACGTCTGGCTGCTGACGGACTCAATGTTGTGGTGAATGATCTTCAGAGTCAACAAGAAGCCCTGGGCAAAGTGGTCGCCGAGATTGAGACGAAGGGTGTCAAGGCCGTTGCATATGCAGGTAATGTGTCAGTCGAGGACGACGTCAAGAATCTAGTCCAAAAGGCTGTCGAAGAGTTTGGTAGATTGGATGTTGTGTGTATTCTCTTATCCTCTACAAGCCGGAATGAACCTGACTTGTATATCTTGTGCGTCAGATGGTCGCTAATGCAGGCTTCGGGGGCCAGATATCTGCGATAACTGATGGTTCGTTCACCATATGATTACTCGACAGATCCCCTGACTCGTCACTGTCTTGGAATAGTATCTATCGAAGAATGGAGAGGCCTCATGTCCGTCAACCTTGACGGTGTCGTTCTTTGCTACAAGTATGCGGCTGCCCAGATGATCAAGCAAGGAAATGGTGGGCGGCTTATAGGTACGTATCTCTTCATGGAGATCTCATCGATCTATGAGAATCTTACATATCGAGCAGCTGCGTCTTCGATATGCGGAAAGAAAGGTTTGCCCGAATCTTGTTCCTTGCAAACATTTGTCATGGCGATTGGCAGGCTTTGCTAAGCTTACCGCCTATTGCGCGTCCAAATTCGCCATTCGAGGCTTGACACAGTGTCTTGGTATGTAATTCTTCGTTGTTCAGATCGTGCAACTCCTCATGGATCACAGCGCTGGAACTCGCTGAGCATAACATCACCGTTAATGCATATGCGCCAGGCATAATCCCAACTACCTTGAGTAAGTACCCATTATTAATAGATCTTTTCGACTCTATCAACGCCGTCAACAGCAAAGTCTGTCGGCGATGGCGGTCTTGACCCTATCAAAGAGGTCAGTCCTATTGTTAAATGATTAATATGCCAATCTCTTATGGTTGTGATCCTAAAAACAGCTCATGAAACTGCCGGATGCGCGTACCGGGACGACAGAAGATATTGCAGCTTTCGTGTCGCACGTTGCATCGCCGCAATCCAAGTTCATGACAGGTATGTATCTCAAGAAGATCATTTGGATCTTGAACATTTCCATCTGAGAATCGTACAGGACAAACAGTGATCATCGATGGTGGAATTTGCTTCGATTGAGGACACTGTTTTTCGAGAACTAGCGATTATAAGTATATGTGGTGATATGTTGTATAACAGCCAATTTTCTTTTCCAGTGGAGGTAGTGAAAAGCTTGCGCCAATATCAGCTGATGTTTTCGATCGGTCTCCCAAGAGCTCGCGTCCACTTGGCTGTACTTGATGCTCAGTTTCGTGGTAAGGTGTGTAAGTTGCATACTACGTCATGGTTGATACTCATTGCAGGCTACTATCTTTCTCATCAAATTCGAGACCGCTAGGGCGCTGAATTAACTCTTCCCCCCCTGATCATATAGCTGTGTCTCTTCCTTTTTCAAGGTCGGGCACGAGGGCTACGTTCGCACAAATGCACCAATTACAGTGTCAACATTTCTCGTGACTATAACGCTTTTCATGATCAGGATGGAATTGAGATCAGCAATGTATATGGTGACATCTCTGGTCAGGTATCTGCTAGAGATGATGGTACGTCTTTTTTCCCATTGTCAACCTCGAGGCCACTGTGCTCTGTTTCAAGTACGAAGCTGCTCAAATGATCAAGCAGGAGCACGTTGAGTGTCCAATACCATACTGTAGGCTGTCAGTCCATGGTGATCTGACTTTCATTGCATCAGGCGCTTTATTAATGTGCAGCAAGACAGGTTGGCTTGGTAGGCTTCGCCGCATATTGTATTGCACCTCTAAGTTAGTCATCCAAGTTCTAACAAAATGTGTTGGTGAAGCGACCCTCCAATCACTTTCACCGAAGTTATCGAGCAGCGGGCCGCAGACAGTTTAACTATCCTTGCTCTTGCGTATATCTGCCGAGCCTCCGCAGTGGCCACGAGACACGAGATGTTCGTCGCTGCAACGCTCACCAAGGAGTAGGCTTTCCCCGCTACGCCTCTCAGCTCAAATTCGTCGGGGTTATGAAGTCGGAGCACACGACATATCTTTCCTTGTCGTCATTGTCGTGCGTCCTCATCGTTAAGCGCAATTAATAGACTCGTCGACGTGGGTGGGATGCCACCAACATGCTGTGCTTTCAACTTGTCTCCAACCTCTGCAATATTCGAAGGTATTGACACATCCAGACATTTGAATATTCGATAATAAATACGTCCATGCGTGGTCACCTCGTATGACGTGCACGTATTGCGAAGCACTTAGTAGGGAGTGGCGCCCATGGTGCAAGCTGCTACGATTGAAAGACAGGGCCAGTAGGCGTCACACTGAACCTCACCCTATCCCCTCTCCCAGGGCCGCCGACGCAAAATGCCCGCCAAGTCCACTTCCAACCCGCCATCTTCTTCTCGTCGATCTCTCGCTCCATCCCTATCCGATGGAATAACCCGTACCCGTGACGCTCTGCGAACAGCAGCGTGATCTCGATCACGCCAACGGGAGGCGGCGCCGACCTGGGTGTCAGCCTGATGTGCCCCGTTTCTGGGTCCCGATTCAGCTCTTTTCGACGGCCAATGACGATCGCCCAGGTCTCCCTGTCGTCGTAGGCTCTCGCCATTGCTGTCTGACGGCAGCCTGTGTCTCCCAAAGACCCACCGTCCCTTCTAGTGACCAACGCCGCCCTTGAATAAAACCTGAAATACCCCGAATCACACATGACGCCCTTCGGTGCTCCATCCGATTGCCATACATCTTGCGTGCCGATCGCTTCGAATGCCAGCATGGGTCCCTCTCGCGTACGTATGTACGCCCTGCCACTCTCAGACGTCTCAGGCATGGCAGGCAGCGTCGAGATCTCCACAGACGACGGCATCTCTGGCGCGATATATAGCCACGTCGCCCTCTCCCCGCGGTCCATCAACGCCTGGATCAGCTTGATCGTCGCCTTCGTGCGCTCCGCGGCGTGGAATTGCGAGACCTCAAGGCTGACGCCGAGCAGGTCCATGAGACTGAAGACCATGTCGACGGGCCGCGAAGACGACCGTGCGAAAGCCGACACCCACAGGTACTGGCCTGATCTCCCAGTTTTGAGCGCGCGCTGCAACAGTTTTGCGGCGGGGGTATAGATGATCTGAACGGGGAAATGATCGTGGTGCATCGACAGCGTCGGCTCATGGTACTTAAACCCAGCCACACCCCCCGCCATCAGTCGAAAAAGCTCGATGAGATCGCACGCCGCGGAACGTCCTGGCTCGACTATGGTCTGGAGAGGACTGGGAGTGTGATGGAGAAACTCGATGAACTTGGGGCTAAATCTGGATTCGCATTGCTGCTCCAAGAAATCGAAGTATGTCGTATGGGTAAACGCGAACACGCACTTCAGTCTGTTCCTCCCAGGCGCCGACGCCTCCTGGAGCGTCCATGCTCTGTCAATCCATGTGGTCGGCTCCGATAGTCCTGCAAGCCGCACGAGACCTCCAGGGAAGACGAGACACGGGTCACAGTGGGCGTAGATCTGGAACATCCGCTGGATCTGCCAGTTCTTGTCATCCTTCCTCGTCTGCAGAATGCATAGTCTGTCCATCCACAGTATCGACCTTCCGAAACAGCGTGCTGCAATACATGCCGTACGCAGAACATCGATGCTGATGTGGTCTGCATGCTCAGCACCCTTGACACTGAAGCTACCTTCGGGAGGTGTTGTGCCTGTTGGTATCTGGAGATCGCGCCAAGGGTAGGAGATGGCAGCAAAGGAGTATTCTGGTAAAGATCCATCTGGCCATTCGATTATGCGGAGCATGTCAGAGTCGATGAAGGCATTGCAGTCAAGGAAACGGAAACAACATGGAACAGCATGTTCGTCAAGGCTGACGGCGGCATTGGCGAGATTGAAGAGCGGTGTGTCGAGAGCTACTTGGGGAGGCATCGTGAACTTTGACTTGATAGTGAAAAAAATCCATCTTGGTCGCCTGAGTACGGCAGTTACCGAAAAATCATTCGAGCTACTTATCGGAAAAGCATCCTAATAAACGTCGGGTGAGCTTGGCTTTGCATAATAATGGACTGATATTGACACTGATGTTGTGGTAAAGATTGGAAAATCAAGACCATTAGTTGGATACTGACAATGACAGGCCCTACGTTGAGACTCGTGCGACACTGCAACGTGATGGAATCTACCATGCTGCACCAAGTGAGCAGGCTCGGTCGACGTACGCGGTATGACGCAGACTAAAAATAGAAAAACGAACACCATGTGCATAAGTGTTGTCTGCTCACGCGTGCATAAAATGATGAGATGACGTGGCTCTTCGATATGACGATAGCGTTGATTCAGTAGTCAACCCGACACAGTATACATAGCGATGCGATATGGTGGTACTCACTTCTGGTTCTGGCTCCAGTCAGGAGTCACATATCCATTTAGTCGCCAGTGTTGGCAAGCTTTGAACTGCTATGAGTTGTAGGCATGTAGAGCGCCTACAAAGCAAGCGCCCGAGCACGAAGCGACAGAGAGATTCTCCCAATGGCCAGTCGGGTTAACGCCAGAGCTCCCTAGAGGTGCATGAAGATACTCGAACAAAGCGGTCCTAGCATCATGATGAATTGAAGCAGTCGGAGAATTGCTCGGATCTACGAGCCCAGGGTTCGTGAACTCGAATTCCTCCTTTGATCCTCTGCCTCGTGGAGCGCGCGCTATGGCATAGTACCATGCAGGACCTAATGACAGTCCAGGTGATGACCATCGTATGGTGGAGTGACGGCAGAGTGCATCAGGTTGTCGCGGAAGGGGATGAGTAAACGTACCTTGAGATGCGAAAAATCGCTTCAAATCAGCCTTCGAAGCTTCAGCACTGTACTTTCTCGCAAACGGGCGATTGCGCTACGTGCAGGGCGTTGAGAGGGTACTAGGTTTTTACCCGCAAGGTAATTCGATTGAACCGTCGAAATTGTTGAGAACAAATGGAAGCAGACACGTGATTGCAGGGATATATCGTCCGGGATATGTTGGAGCTTCGAGAAGTACGATCAGTTGACTCTGCACGCACTCTGCTTCGGCGGCGAGCTTGCCCCTTCTTGCACTTATCTCCACATGCCTTACACATGCCTGCAGGGCTCAACGGCCTCGCCAGCGCTCGACACCGTTGTAGTATTGCCAGCACTTCAGCAGCATGCAGCACTCGACTCACAGGACTGCCTCCAGATGACGCAAGGAGACACAAGGGCCGCAGCGGGGGTCTCGGCCGGGAGACTTGCGGCTGGTCTGAACAAATGCTCCCGGGCTCTGCTATTGTGCTAGTCTCCTCGCAAGCCAGCGAACCAGCTGAGTCAACAGTATCGGGTGCTGCTATCGCTCGTCGACCAGGGTCGACCTCATTCTTCCGACACGCGGCAGCGCTCAACGGACGGTCTCAGAATCAGATCGTTTCGCGATATAGCTCGGACTGACGACGCTCGGAAATATATATAATGAGATCGTCACGTTGCGACGCCAGCGAACCGTTGCCCCGCCCGCATCGTTCTGCTTGCTGTTCTGCTCTGCTCTGTCCTCTATTGACCTTGGTCTTGATCCTCTAACTCTTGGACGTTGAACGCGATTGGGCCCCTGCGAATGCTGCTCTCGGCTGCCTTAGCTGCAGCCCTCGCGTTCCCTGCGACGGGGTTCGCGAAACAGATACCGGTCGTCGATGGCGTCATCGGAGGCGTCAGAACCACGAGCGCGCTAGAGGCGGAGACACTCACGGCCGACGCATCGACAGCTGCGGACGCGATCACACCTGGTGCGCTGCGCGTGACGGAAAACTCTGGTGTCTGCGGTACGCACGCGCTCTCGCTTTCCCTGATTTGACGAGGTCGGACAAGGGTTTGATGGTGGGGTGCGGGCTTTGTAGAGACGACGCCGGGCGTGTACCAGGCGTCAGGGTATGGAGACCTCACGTCGAACGAGAGCATCTGGTTCTGGTTCTTCGCGGCGCGCAACAACCCAGACACGGCGCCCCTCATCACCTGGTTCAACGGCGGAGTAAGGAAACTGTTCTTCCGTCTCGATGCATTTAGTTCCGCAGCTCATCGCTTCGTTGCGTCGTCAGCCGGGAAGCTCGAGTATGATTGGCCTGTTCCAAGAGCTCGGGCCATGCCGTATCAGCAACGACAGCAGCAGCGTCTCGCTGAATCCTTATGCATGGAACGAGAACGCGAATGTGTGAGTTGCCGATGTTTATGTGATATTTTCGCCTTGTTGAACTCGGCTGGCAGGCTATTCATTGACCAGCCTGTTGGTGTCGGGTTCTCATATGGATCTACGACTGTCGGAACGTCTCAGGCGGCGGCGTCGGACGTGTGGAAGGTATGATGCAACCCTCTTGAAGGCACTCGTTCGCGATGTAGGCGCCCACCGAGAGTCGCCTGACTGCAGTTCCTCCAAATCTGGTTCTCGGACTCCCGATTCAGCAAATATGCCAGCAGAGACTTTGCGATCTGGACCGAATCGTGCGTCTCGCTCTCCTCCATTTCGTCCACGACGCTCTGTGCGTGCTCAGAGATCGTCTGTATTTCGCAGATATGGCGGACACTACGGCCCGACGTTCGCCGCGTACTTTTTGGAACAAAATGCAAAGGTCGCGAATGGTTCGGTTTCGGGTCTTCCGATCAACCTGAAAGTGCTCGGCGTCGGCGATGGCCTCACGGTATGCGCCTCGCTCATCGTCAACGGATACAATTGTTTCAACTATGACTAGGACCCACTGTCGCAATACCCCGGCTACATCACTTACGCTGCTAACAACCCGTACCACCCACTAGTTTCCTCTTCTGTCATTAAACAAGCCAACACTTCCTTCTATCAGACAAACGGCTGCCGTGCCCGCGTGCGTTCTTTCGCTCCTTCTCTCTGCACGTCGCGTCCGGCGGCTCACACGTGCGGGGCCCACAGATCCAGAACTGCTACAACAACGGCACGAACTCGGTCTGCTCGTCCGCGCAGAGCTACTGCAACAACAACGTGCTCTCGCCGCTCGCGGGCGACTACGACGTGTACTACGTGCCCGCGACGGACCCCGACCCGTACCCCCCGGATCTGACCGACTACCTCACCAGCGACGCCGTGACGTCGAAGATCGGCGCGCAGGCGACGTGGCAGGAGTCCAGCAACACCGTGTACAACAATTTCGCGAACACGGGCGACTGGATGCGGAACTCGGCGCCGAATCTGGAGACGGTCATCAACGCGGGGGTGAGTCGCTTGTTCTACGATCGTGGTATTTTGCTCATGATCGTTTGTGGAACAGGTCCGCACCATTATCTATGACGGTGACGCTGTACGTGATTCCCAGGCAAGGGCAGCAACGACTGGGTTTGACGTTCACTTTCTAGGATTACATCCTCAACTTCAACGGCGTCGAGGCCATGGTGAGCCCTCCCTCCCTCCGCTCCTCCTCCTCCTCCCTTCATCCGTGCAGACCTAACGCTCCCCCGCGCGCCCCCTCACAGGTCAACAACCTCAAGACCAACTTCTCGTCCGAGTACGCGACGCAGGCGTTCTCCAACTTCACCGTCGACGGCGTCTCCGCGGGGCTGTACAAGAACGCGGGCACGTTCTCGTACGTGCGCTTCTTCGGCGCGGGGCACGAGGTGCCCGCGTACGAGTGGGCGACGATCCCGCGCGGCAAGGCCGCGCTGCAGATGTTCTCGCAGATCATGGCGAACGAGTCGCTCAGGGGCACGTGACGCAGCGAGGCTCGGTTGCGAACCATTCGAACGCGAAGAGGGAAATCAGGGCGGGATGTGGAATGCTTTTTTTTGTTTTGCTGTGGTGCTGTGGGTCTCGGTGTGGGAGTAAGGCGCGTGTCCTGATCATCTGACGACGTGAACGAACGATAATGTCTAGTGCACTGATGTCCGGAGGGGTTGAGTAGCATTTATGGAGCCCGCCAGTGTATACGACGCTGCGCTCGCGACTACCTCGATGAAGAAAGACTGATACACGGTATCTAAAGACATGGGCTGTAGCCTGCAGTAGCGATGAATGATCATGAAGGCCTCACTCAACCGACACGTTCCATTCACCTTTCTTTTGCTGGCCGCGAGCCCTTCTTCCTGCGATATCTCGACAGCCCCTCCTGGGGTCGAGGCGCATACGCAAACGCGACGTGCGCGCGTGAAACCGGCTGTACCACTCGCCAGCTGCCAGCGTCGCTCGCTCGCTCGCTCGACCACCGTCAGTCTGAACGTTCAGAGCTTCTCGAGTACATTCGTTCACGGGATACATACTGCTAACACAGCCATAGTGACACAAGCACGCGATGGATCTGCGCGCACTTCGCGTCTGGACTCCGGCGACGAGACGCGACAGGACGCGACGTGACGTGGATGTTCACAGAAGCAGACGGCGAGGCTGATCCGCGCGTCTCGGGTCTGTCTGTCAGCCATAGTTCACCAGCCAAAAAAAAAAAAAAAAGGGCGCGCCCCCGGTGTCGTGGGACGCCATACATACGTGCGCGAGCAAGTAAGTAATAAGTGCCGATTGAGTAAGTGGCGAGTAAAGTGCCGTCGTGCGCGTCGTCCCCCGCGTCTCATCGCATCGCGAACCATCGTAACAATCCAAGAACAGCGTAGCTAGCATCCCACCGCCTCTCGTCTCGTCTCGTACCCATAATATAGAAGCGCTCGCACCCCTACTCCGCCCCATCACTCCCTCTTCTTCCCAAGTCCCCAAAACCTCCCCCGCCTCCTCTTCTCCTCCACCTTCCTCCTCGTCTCTTCCTCCACCTCCTCCTCGCTCAGCTGCTCCCCGCG
The DNA here is from genome assembly GCA_002994785.1 of Heterobasidion parviporum. Lineage (NCBI taxonomy): Eukaryota > Fungi > Basidiomycota > Agaricomycetes > Russulales > Bondarzewiaceae > Heterobasidion > Heterobasidion parviporum. Next base: position 285,807 of record PDUQ01000021.1, read on the forward strand.
CGCGTACCACACCACCGACGCCATCCCGAGCACCGCCGCGAGCACGCACCCGGCCATCGCGCCGATGCCCTTCGAGTGCCACCCGTTCCGCTGCGGGAACGGCCCGACCGCGAGCCCCGACAGGTCCGTCGTCGACGCGTGCCCCGCCGCGTTGCCCGAGATCGGCATCCCCAACTGCTGGCACTGCGAGGTGAGGTACGGCGGGACGCTCCCGCGCTGCTGCACGAGCGCCGGCGCCTCGAGGAAGGTCACGGCGAGCCCGACTTCGAGATGCCATTCGATGTGGCCTGCGCGTCGTCGTCGTCGTCGTCGTCGCCGCCGTTAGTCGAAATGTCGCTAAATAAAACGATACGGGGAGGACACGCACAATGGAAGAACCACGCGCCGGGGTTGTCGGCGATGACGCGGAGCGTGACGGACGTGCCCGAGGGGACCTGCACCGTGTCGCGCCGCATCGGGTTCTTCTGCCCCTCGACGATCGGCGGGTTCAGCGTCGCGTTGTCGGACGTGTAGTCCTCCGAGCGGCCCACGATCTGCATCTTGTGCCCGTGCAGATGGCTACGTCGCGGTCGATGCAGGTCAGCAAGTGAAAGGGAGGGAGAGAGCGCGACGCACAAAGGATGCTTGCCCGCGTCCCCGTTCTGCACGACGATGTCGAACACCTTGAGGTGGTCCACGACGATGTGGTTCGGGCCATACGCCGCCGCGACGGTCGCGTTCTCCGCGAGCGTGCGCTCGGACAATATCGTCGGCACCAGCGGCGCGTTGTACGTCACCTGGTTGAACATCGCGTGGTTCGTGCCGTCGTCCATGGTGTCGAAGATGACCTCGAGCTCGTACGTCTCGTCCACGGGCGGCATCGCCTCGACGGTCAGCGGGACGAGGTCGATGTCCGGCACGTCCGCGTAGGCGTCGATCGTGCCGAGGTCGGTGAGCGGCGCGCTCGCGGAGTAGGTGATGAAGGCCGTCGCGTCTGCGTACGCACAAAAGCCCTCAACGTTAGCATATATCCACCGCAGTGGAAAGTCAAAAAAAAAACAAGAACATATGGAAGTCGCAACGCACTCGGGTTCAGGGTGTCCGGCACGGTGTCGAACATGTCGGTGTCCATGTTGGCATGGATCGCCCAGTTGGTGACGTTGGTGTCGTTCCTAGCGGTGACGAGCACCGAGTAGCGCTGCGCGACGGTGACGCTGATGAGGTCGATCGGATACTCCTCGATGTCCGTCTATCCCACCCAACCGCCAGCCAACCAAACGAAAGAAAAAACAAACCCCCACAAGGATCAGCACGGCTTCTTCGAGAAAAATGACAGCAGAACGCAAAGAAAGCGAGCGACGCACCCCGTCCGCCTCGATGATGCGCATGTCGTGGCCGTCGATCCAGAAGAAGAACATGGCGAACGCGGCGGTGTTGACGACGCGCAGGCGGTACGTCTTGCCGGGCTCGAACGCGATCGTCGCGTTCTCGTTGAAGCCGACGGCGGACGTCGAGCCCGAGGGCGACGTGCCGGGCGCGGGCGCGAGGTACGCGCCGTTTTGGGCAAAGTAGATGAGCGGGGCCTCTGTGGGGCGCGCGTGTCAGCGGATGAAACGTTGGAGAGGGTAGCAGGGGCGGTGACGCGTACCGGGGACGGGCTCAGCGCCGCCGGGGTTGGCGATGCTGATGAACTGGTCGAGGAGGGTGGAGTGCTGCTCGTGGTACCAGTCGCCGAGGACGACGGTGTACTCCGCGTCGTACGAGTGGGCCTCTTTTTCGGGGTGGATGGCGAGCGGCGCGCGCAGACCGTCGACGTATTGGCCCTGCACGCTTGTGAGTGGACATTAGCAATGAGAAGAGGAGGGAGGGGACATACGGAGGCGTGCGCGTGGACCCAGTAGGAGCCCCACTGGCCGGATTCGTTCACGGGGACGATGTAGTCAAAGGTCTCGCCCGGGGGGATACCGCTGCGGGACAGAAGGAGGGTCACGTGGAGTTCGCGACGCATATATGCGGGGGACGCACCACTGGGAAACGCCGACGGCGCCGTCCATCCAGGAGGTGGAGTTGAAGTACATGCCGTGGTGGTGGAGACTCGTCGGCTCGTTGAGGGAATTGTGCGCGTGCACGAGGAGGGTGTCGTTCGTGGACACGTCGACCGGGGGCGGGCTGCACGACGAACAACGAGTGAGCGAGGCTGAGTACGACGACGACGACGGAGGTGCTCACGGCCAGGTGCCGTTGACACCGATGACCTGTCGCTCGAAGAGGCCGTCGGGGTTGGCGTTTTCAACGTAGGTGATGTTCCACCATATTTCCTTGAGGGCGGCGCGGGCGGGGAGGGCGAGGGCGGCGAGGAGGAGCGGGGCGGACCGCATGGGGGAGGACGGGAGGGGGAGGGACGGGTGGTGGAGGAGGAGGGGAGGAGGAGAAGGGACGGGTTTATGAAGCGAGGGATATATTGAGCCGTGGACGGGAGACGTGTGTCCAGGAGGACTTTGGAGCGCGCGACCGCCGACCGTCCGTCCCTAATCTGATAAGAACCTTCCACCGCCCTATCAGATAACCCTCCCGAAACGGCCATCGCACCACGACAGCCCCGAGCCCGCGGAGACGGCGCACGTCCTTTATTGGCGCGCGAATTTCCCATCTTATCAGATGCGCGCTCCGGTTCACCCGATAAGATCAGACGAGTCCTCTAGCCCGCTGTCGCCCTCGCCGCCTCCCCGCCTTCGAATACTTATATCCCCTCCCACCCCGTCCGTCCCTCTCCAAGGGCCCCTTCTCCCCCCTCCTCCCCCCCCCCTCCCTCCCACCCAATGGCCCGCAACCTCTTCTCCGTCCCCATCTTCTTCATCGTCTTCCGCGAGACCCTCGAGGCCGCCATCATCATCTCCGTCCTCCTCGGCCTCGTCGAGCAGATCGTCAACGACGACCCCGCCCGCCTCGCCACCGAGCCCTCCATCTCCGCCTCCGAAGACTCCGAAAAACACGCCCCGGACGCGGACAACGCCGCCGCCACCGCCACCGCTAGCAACAGCGCCGCCCCCGAGAAAAAAGCACCGACGCCCGATGCCGCGTCAGGCGAGGGCGAGGTAGACGTCCGCGCGCAGCCAGAGCTCGCCGCCGTCCCCGCCGTCGACCCCCTCTCCAAGCGCCGCCTCATCCGCAAGATGCGCATCCAGGTGCGCACGCGCGCGCGCGCTCTCCCTTCCTCCCGTGCGGAATTGACCTCACCCGCTCTGGACAGATCTTCGCGGGCTCCGCCATCGGCCTCCTCATCGCGCTCGCCATCGGCGCCGCTTTCATCGCCGTCTGGTTCACCAAGGCCTCCGACCTCTGGGCCAAGTCCGAGGACCTCTGGGAAGGTGCGCCTTCCGTTGACCCCAGCCGTGCGCGTGGGCTGACTGACTCTATGCGCGCGCGCAGGCATCTTCGAGCTGATCGCGTCCATCATCATCTTCATCATGGGCATCACCATGCTCAAGCTCGACCGCGCCAAGGCCAAATGGCGCGTCAAGCTCGCCTCCGCGTTCGATGGACAGCGTGAGCGCACCTCCGTCTTTTGCACCCTTCCCGCGCTGACCCCCGCTCGATCGCGCCCGCCCGCACAGACGTCGACGGCCGCACGCGCACGGGCAAGTGGGTGCTCTTCCTGCTCCCGCTCATCACCGTCCTCCGCGAGGGCATGGAGGCCGTCGTCTTCGTCGGCGGCGTCACCCTCGGCCAGTCGGCCACCTCCATCCCCATCGCCGCCATCGTCGGCCTCATCGCGGGCCTCATCTGCGGCTTCTTCATCTACGCGTTCGCGAGCCGCTCCAGTGCGTTCCTCCTGTCGAGCCATGAGTGACGGGATGATGCTGATGCGCACGCGCGCACGCGCAGCGCTCACGATCTTCTTGGTCGTGATGACTAACTTTATCCTGCTCATCGGCGCTGGGCTGTTCAGCCGCGCCGCGTGGTCCTTCGAGATGCACCACTTTGTCAACATGTACGTCTTTCCCTCCACCTCCACCTCCCTCCTACCTCGCCTGACCGCCCCTCCCCCCCTCCAGCGTCGGCGGCGAAGTAGACGACACGGGTGGCGACGGGCCGGGCTCGTACAACGTGCACGGCTCGGTCTGGCACCTCGACTGCTGCAACCCCGAGAACAACTTCGACAACGGCGGCTGGCAGATCTTCAACGCGCTCTTCGGGTGGACGAACTCGGCGACGATCGGGTCCGTGCTCGCGTACAGCCTGTACTGGGTGATGGCGATCGTCGCGCTCGTGTGGATAAAGTGGCGCGAGGGGCGCGTGAAGCTCGGCGGGCGGTGGGAGAGCGCCGCCGGGAGGAGGAGGAGGGCGAGGAGGGAGGCGGGGGAGGCGGGGCTGCCGCTGTAGAGCACTGGTTGTGGTTGGGTAAAAGGGTTCGATAGCGCACCTCGACGATTATTGTGGGTTTGGTACTACCCCGAGCTATGCATGCATGCTTCTGTTACTTACGAGTACTGCTGGCGTTTACGTGCGACGACGACGACGGACGGTTCACGATCGTCTGCTATTACGAGAGCCCTGTCGCTGACTCGACCCGCGGTGATCGCGATGCTCCGTACGACGAGAAGGAGGGTCTCGTCAGTATTGCCAGCTGTATTACCTTGATACTTGGTACTGTCGCACGCGGCAGCTCCTGACTCGAAGCTTGACGCAGCCGGGCCTAGCCGGGCCTCTCCCGATCGAGTTCCAATACGGTGCCTGAGTCACGGACTCGCTTGGCACTGCAGACCCGCCCCCGCCGCAGCTCCGTCTCAGCAGCACTTCAGCAGCCCTCAGCGAGGACTCGAGAACATTTAGTCTCAGGCGCCCTAACTCCCAACCGCTCTCTGCGCTCGTGCCCGTCATGCCCGCACCGCCCGCCACACAAGCTAACCACCGCCCCGCGCCGTCCGCCCTGGTGTCCTGGGCCATCCACGTTCGTGTTCGCTCGCGCTTGGCACGCCCCACGCAGCGTATACGCTCCTCCTGCCCCACCCGTGCCTACGAGTTCCCATCTTATCAGATCCGCGCCCAGCCCTCCCTCCCCCCCGAGCTCTCATAAAACCGCGCGCACCCGATCCCAGCGCCCCGTCGCCCCGCGCGAGCCTCCTCGTACTCCCTGCGCCCCCCCCCTCCCGCTCCTCAGCACACACCCACACGCCCGTCCCACAGAAAAAAAAAACTAGCAAACGACAAACGACAAACGACAAACGACCGACGACCGACGATGGCCCGCGACCTCTTCTCCGTCCCCATCTTCTTCATCGTCTTCCGCGAGACCCTCGAAGCCGCCATCATCATCTCCGTCCTCCTCGGCCTTGTCGAGCAGATCGTGCACGACGACCCCGCGTGCGCCCGCGCGCTCGCGGCGCCCCGCCTGCACAGCGCAGAGGCGGAGGACGAGAAGCGCAGCGCAGAGGCGGGGTCGCAGACGCCCGAGGGCGACGCCGGCCCCGACGCAGCTGTAGCAGCAGCAGCAGCAGCCGGCGCGGGCGCGGTGGCCAAGCGCGCGCTCATCCGCAAGATGCGCATCCAGGTGCGCGCGCACCCGCACGGCGTAGCCTAGCCCCCCGATCCGCTTGCTCACTTGCCTGCCTGCTCGCTCGCAACAGATCTTCGCGGGCGCCGCGCTCGGGCTCTTCGTCGCGCTCGCGATCGGCGCCGCCTTCATCGCCGTCTGGTTCACCAAGGCCTCCGACCTGTGGTCCAAGTCCGAGACCCTCTGGGAAGGTGCGTCCCCGCGCCCCGCGCGCGCGTTGCGGGCGGAGGTGTGGTGTGCTGACGCCGGTGCCGGTGCCGGGGTAGGGATTTTCGCGCTCGTCGCGTCCGTCATGATCTTCGTCATGGGCGTCACGATGCTCAAGCTCGACCGCGCCAAGGCCAAGTGGCGCGTCAAGCTCGCAGCCGCGTTCGAGGGCAAGCGTGAGTCGCCCCCTGCGCCTCCCTCCTGCCTCCCGCACGCGTCGCTTACCCCGTTGTTTTTTGCGCGCGCGCGCGGCGGTCTGGATTCGCAGACGTCGACGGGCGCACGCGCACGGGCAAGTGGGTGCTGTTCGTGCTCCCGTTCGTGACCGTCCTCCGCGAGGCCATGGAGGCCGTCGTCTTCGTCGGCGGCGTCACCCTCGGCCAGTCGGCCACCGCGATCCCCATCGCCGCCATTGTCGGCCTCATCGCGGGCCTCGCGTGCGGCTTCCTCATCTACGCGTTCGCGAGCCGCTCCGGTGCGTTCCCAATTTGTTCTCTTTGAGGAGTGTAGGCGGAAGCGCTGACGCGGGCGTGCAGCGCTCACGATCTTCTTGGTCGTGATGACGAACTTTGTGCTCCTCATCGGCGCGGGCTTGTTCAGCCGCGCCGCGTGGTACTTCGAGATGCACCACTTCGTGACCATGTATGTCCTCCCTCCCCTCTGTTTTCGCTCTCCGCGCTCACGCCCGCCCCACCACCCCCCGCAGCGTCGGCAGCTCGGTCGACGACACGGGCGGCGACGGGCCCGGCTCGTTCAACGTGCACGGCTCAGTCTGGCACCTCGACTGCTGCAGCCCCGAGAACAAGTTCGACGCGGGCGGCTGGCAGATTTTCAACGGCCTCTTCGGATGGACGAACTCGGCGACGATCGGCTCCGTGCTCGCGTACAGCCTGTACTGGGTCGCGGTGATCGTGGTGCTCGTCGGTGCGAAGTGGCGCGAGGGGCGCGTGAGGATCGCGGGGTGGGAGAGCGCGGCGGGGCGGAGGAGGCGGGAGCGGGCGGGGCAGGCGAAGGCGGGGCTGCCGCGGTAGATGGGTTCCGTGGCTGCCTGCGAGGTTCTCGTAAGCGTGCTGTTGCGATGATAGCGCTGCTATTACGACGATAGTCTACGACCTGATGACCCCTTTTGCGCTTTGTCCCTGGACGGCGTATGCACCTTTTTCGCTTCATCCACTCGAGGGCGTAGCGCCGGCAGCCGTCGACGCGCACTGACGAGGGCGATTGACGCCCGTCGACGCACGCCAGGATCCTAGTGCCCGTTCTGAGGAAAGCGAGACCGCGCGACGAACATGCGGCCTTGGGCCTTGGCTGGACTTGTCTGTCTGCGAACGTCAATGGATACTCGATGGGCCCAAGTCGCGATGATCGGAGGAGTCGGACGAGGCAGCGCCCGATCCGATCTCGGGTCCGGTCCTTCCCCCACTTCGATGACGTTTCCCCGCCTGCGTCTTTTTTCTTCTTTCTTTTTTTTTTTGCGCCCTCGTTTCTCCTCGTTTTTTTTAGAATGTATTGACGAGGGCCACTGCGTACTAATAGTGGAAGAACAGGGATTGCGCGAAGTCCGTGCACCGCTCGCGGTTTTTGCGTGCCAAGAGCTCTCGCATTCTACGTCGTACGAGCGCAAGTCTCAAGGTGGATGTGCAGTTCAACTAGCCTCTAGTAGCCTCCCTTCTTCGAGACCAAAAACTCCTCGCCAGGCCACGCGCGAGGAAGACCATTGGAAGACCGCTCGCGCAGACCTGCCCGCACTGAAGAGGACCGTCCCATGGAGGACTGTAGTTTCATCCTGCGGCCATTGCGGTTTCGCGGTCTCAGACTGAGCTGTCCGGGACCAAGCAGCGTCAGTGCAGCGTCTGACCATGTACAAAGGCACGGATCTGCATCTCGATCAGAATCGCGTCCAGCTGCAGGCTCGTCAGGTCCCGCCGGTTACCATGCGATAGAGACCCTCATTTATCTGATAAGATATCATGACGTGCCTGCAGATATTTTCTGGCAAGTCTGGGCATACTTGGCGAGTTGCGAAAAAATCCCTCAGGCGGCGATCAAGCCTCAATTTACTTTTTCAATTTTTTTTGGGGGGGAGGGCAAAAGCTGGCAAAAGTCGACCCATGCCTCGGAATTCACCGCCTGCGGCCTCGGGTCACGCGAGGGAAGTGCTCGGCGAACGGGCCCAGCGGCTTGGGGTATTGGCTTGGAAGCTCCGATCCACATGCATGCACGCAGAACCGACGAGGCAAGACTGCGCGGCTCGAAATTTGCTGAGGAACGCACACGCGTGTCTCGGACGGGGTCGGGTCGAGCGTTGGAGCTGCTGCGTCCATGTGTCGGCCGTCGAATTGAACATGGCACATGAAAATATATCCGCGTGAGGGCGGGTGCCCGCTGTGCCCGGATACAGGGTGTTCGACACAGGACGATCAACATATACGGTAGCTCGTTCTGTGGACGTCCGTCCAAACATAATCTGGCGAACCGAGGAAGCGAATCGAGCCGCAAATGAGGGCCTAAGAAACTTTCGACGCGAAGGACAATCCGTGCGCACTTGCGCTTCGCGAAGCGTCGCAGGCATGTATGGGGCACTGTCTAGCACTGTGGAGCCTAAGGTGACGTTGAGCAGCTGCACATGTGGTGTTCGAGACTTCGCGGGCCCTTCACGCGTGCGCTAAAACAAACGGAAATGGGTGTCGGTGTGGGCTCGCCCATCGAAGCCGTAGTCATGCACGATACTGCGCGAAGACGTGATCTGCGCAAAAATCGAAGACCCTGAATAAGAGCAGACAGAGAAGTCGAAGGACTGTCGAAGGACGGGTAGTTATTCGCGGATACACGGAGGTATACGGGAGAAGACGTAGCGCGCGGGGGTCCGTGATGGACTTAGATCTGAATGATGCGGCGGGGTGGCGTAATAAGCTTCGTCTATGGATAGTAGAGGTGGATATTGATGAGCAGAGGCCAGGACCTGCCAGGACCGGCGCGATAATTCAAGGAACAGACAGGCCTCGAGCAACTTGAGACAGTCATGGCCTTCTGCATTTCCTGTGCCGTGGCGAACCTACCTCAACGACAGTATGATGAAGGCCTGTAAAATTGATGTTCCTAGCGCGTGTACGGTATCAAAGTTTTCTGAATCCAGGCATTGAGTGTACTTGGGTTCTTCCGCCAATGCCGTACAATGTTCCTGTGACATGGTGAGGTGTCGCTTTGGAAAGAGACAAGCTATTCTTATAACGGCGCCATGAGCGAACGGCTGACCTGACACACCGGGATCAGCGCCAGAATACATCAATACCATATCACGTACCTACGGAAGACACATGCCCCCTATATACTACACGCTTGAACGCGATACCGCGAAGAGAGGCAACTGTGAGCATGCGGGGTATGAATCTGATAAGATATACCCCAAAATGCCCTGCAACAGCACCCGGCGTCGCGGAGTCGAACGAACTACGAAGAACTTCGCCTTCCGCGCGGGCGTAGTTGAGTGTATCAGGGCACCTCGGGGTGCGCTATCTGATAACCTAAGGAAGACGACGCGAGAGTTCTTCGCGTGGGAGGCGGACCCTTGATTCGTCGTATCTGATACCGGCACAGTCAAGGCAGTTGGAATGAATGCAAACAGGGGAGGACAGGTGTCAGTCATCTGCACTAGCCAGGTCGATGATGATCATTCAGGAAGTCGAATCGAGGCGATAGGAAGGCAAACTTGGCATTCGTGAGAGACGATCTGGACGTGAAGGCACGCAGAGGATTGGTGATGATCCGGCAGGCGAAAGGCTGGGTGATGATTGAGAGGAATGATCGCTCGCAGAGTGGCAATAACAATACTGCGTGTGCACACCCTGACATACCCTGACATGCGCAATGATTTCTACATCCAAGTAAAATATTTGACAGGTGGATAGCGGCTCCATGGAGAAGTCACCGGAAACCCTGTGATCACCAGAGAGGGCCCGCCTTGGATCCAGTCCTAGCCGAACAACAATGATACTGTGCCGATGGGAATCCCATACGAGTTGAGCGGCAGAATGAAAGACGAGCGTCTTCCCTACGTAGAAGATCCACGAAATCGAAGGCATCGTAGACATCAGCGTAATGACTTGGCCCAAAAATAGCGCAAGCGAATAGGTCCACGGGCTCAGACGTAATTTATTGCCCCAGTATATGGTACTCCTAGATAGGGATTAGGCTTGCAGACGGCGAGGACAGCTGATCCTCACATGCACGTCTGACTTCATGTGTGTGTGAATCGGGCGTGATATAACTCGATGCTGCCGAACAAATATGACTCACCTAGATCCATGCTCGATTGTCGTGTGTGAAGTGGAACGGGAAGTACAAAGTGGAGATGAAAAGGAGTAGCACAGTCAAATCGAAAGTGGTGCAGAAAACTCGAGAGGACATGTGCGTGGAGAATGAACGTGGCGATTTGGAGCGTAATCTGTCTGAGCCTCGACGAGTCTTAGCTGTGAAGAAGTCTATCAGTGCCTGTTTGACAAGTAGTCCCGACATCTCGATATCACAGCTCAAGCGTTCACAGAGCAGTCATTCTGCGCAGGGTCAAAGTCCAACCACCGAATTCCTGCTGATAGCGATATGGGAAAACTGGATCCGTTTCTTCAGAGATAGGGGATGAGTCGCTACAAATGTAGACGAAGTTATCCCTGCTATGATGAGGCCATGGTTGCCTCACTGGTACAACACTTCGAAGAGGGAAATGTCAAGCTGAGGGAAGGCGACTCGGGTAGCGGACGTGAGAAATTCAAGACGCGATATGTCGGCCAGATTAGATGCGTTGATAAGATGAGTTCATCTCTACCGTGACTGACTCACGTTCGCCAGGTTCGATGGCTGCAGTTGTAAGTTAGGGGGAATTCTCTGCAGTGACTATTTGGATTAACTAAATTTACAGGAGATGGACCCTAACACTTCTTTCCAACTCATTTCTGTAGCGGAGCTCACAGGTGTGTCTTTTTTCTTGGGTTCTTCTGTTCACACAATGGTGAACAACCGGTGGCCTACAGGACACGACGATCGGGTCTGGAACGTCGCATGGAACCCAACCAAGCCTCTCTTAGCCACTTGCTCCGCAGACAAAACTGTTCGATTATACAGCTATGCTGAAGGAGCCGACTCGCCGCCTGCATTCGTGCTACATACATCCATCTCTACAGGACATAACAAGACTGTACGCGCATTAGCATGGTCACCATCCGGCATCACGCTTGCAACAGCTTCTTTTGACGCCAATATCGGTATTTGGCAAAGAGAGGGGGAAGAGGAAGCGGGTGAAGAGGAGACGGGGGGCTGGGAGTGCATGGCCTTGTTGGAAGGTCACGAGACAGAATGTAAGAGCGTCGCATGGTCTGCATCGGGGAACCTGTTGGCGAGTTGCAGTCGCGATAAGACTGTGTGGGTTTGGGAAGGTACGTTGCTCCAATATTCACTTGAATGCGAGGAGACCGATCTGAACTGGTGCGTGCAGCGGGTCCAGACCATGACTTTGAGTGCATGGGCGTGTTGATGGAACACACGCAAGATGTCAAGGCGGTTGCGTGGCATCCACAGGAAGAAGTCAGTTTGTCCCTTCATACCACCGATACTCGACTACCTAACTCCAGCTCACCTCGCTTACATAGTACAGATACTTGCATCTGCCTCATATGATGACACTATAAAGCTGTACATCGACGATCCTAGCGAGGACTGGTTTTGCTTCGCCACGTTGAGCGGGCACACATCGACGGTTTGGTCTCTCGCTTGGTCTCCCGACGGTCGTTATCTGGCCTCCGCCTCCGATGATTGTACGATCAGAATATGGAAAAGGGCAGGGGACCATGAGTGGGTGTGCGTGAGTATTCTAGATGGGCATGACAGAACGATCTATGGTGTCAGCTGGGGAGTAGGGAAGAAGGGCACCGACGACAGTTTCCTCGGGTGGGTGGCCAGTGCTGGCGGCGATGGTCGGATAAATGTTTGGGAGTTTACAGTACGTGATTTTCATCCTTTGATTCATGCAATCCATCCTCATCTAAGCCCTATCATTCAGGAGTCGGCGAATGCGACGTCAAGGACGCCTCCAAACTTCAAGCTTATCGCGCGCATTGAGAATGCTCATGGTGTCGCCGACATCAATAGCATTGCGTGGTCTCCGCGAAAGGGTTACGAGAACTTTCTGGCAACAACGGGTGATGACGGTACGGCAAGGGTATGGAGGATGGTTAATGTAGAACGTTAATATCATATCGAGAGAATTGTGACGTTTGCCATGACGCCGATGTCATGTACCCTCAGTATGCAAAATTGAAACTAGTAAGAAGCTCACGGTAGTTATGTGAAACGGATCAACTACGATGGTGTAGCATTGTCACCGTCCTTCGAGAAGAGACATGTGCACGGCTGTGCTTGTTAAGCCCACCAGCAGACTCACTACACATCTCAACGAAGTGGAGGTTTGCACCAGTCACTGCCTGAAGAGGGCTGTTGGTAAATTATAGCTCCAAAGCGGAGAAAGAGAAGCCATTTGAGTTCCAATCAATCTATCACTCCGTTATCATCCATTTCCACATCACCTCCAGGTTGTTCCTCTGCTTGTTCTACAGTGATATTCCCCGCTGGCCGCCATACATTGCCAGTTGTTGCTTTCCATAGTCGGATTCGGCCGTCATTGCCTGCTGACGATAAAATGGTTCTGTTGAAAAATGGATATTGAGCAAAGTACTGGAGACTACATCTGTAGAGCATACGTACCCTGTGATATTCCACTCCACGCGGCCCACGGTAGACCTATAGACAGTCGCATTAATCAAGTGAAAAATCCTGCATATGGAAAGACGGCATACTTGTGATGATCGAAATCAGCCACAATACTGCAAGTCCATCGTGTTTCGTCGGCTTCTGCTCTCTCGTCGTTTGATGCAGGAGGTTTGAGACGCCATATCCGTACATGTCCGTCGCGTCCACCTGTGGCAATCAGATGATATGACCGACCGCAGCAAGGTGCCCAGGCCACAGACGTGATAGCGGAGGGGACTGGGCCATCGTAGTCCATTGCTTGTGAAGTATTTGCAAAGGTCGATGAATCGTGTTTAGGGAATGGATCGAGAGTGAGAAGGGTTGTAGGGCGGCGAGCGGGTGTAAACTGGATAATCTGCAGACTCAAACAGGTAAAACAAACGGAATGTTGAGAAGGTAGCCGAAAAAGGTACTTTGACGATGCCGTTTGTCCCACTGCTGGTTGCGATGATTTCGCCCCAATATCTTTCCTTGCACCAAGAAATGGACCATCCTCCATCTGCCTCCCTATTACCCGTTCCCGGTCGGCTCGAAGGCTGATTTTGATGTTGCTGCAATGCATTAGCTACCATAGAGGGAGGCGGCCCTTCGAGTGCGGCGTGTGTTTGTGTAGGCGTGGCTGCGGCAATGGTTTGCGTGTGCGAGACGGAGGCGGAAGACATGGAGGGGATGGAGAGAACGTCAACTTCTTCGATCAGTTGCCAGTTAGTCAATGATGGCGCTTCTAGACACTCGTAGATGCGAATGTGGTTGTCAGAAGATATTGTGGACTAAGGGAGGTGCCACAGACAAGGTAAAGAAAGCTTAGAAGACAAGAGCGATGGGCAGAGATATTTGACGCACGAGCTTCAGACCAAAATGATGTGGAGCAAACTCAACACCTCGAACACTCCCCTTGGCATCAGTGTTCACGGCGCGTTCAACCCAACGCGAATCTGAGGCTGAGGAAGGTGCATTGCCGTTGAGTTGTGGCTGGTCGATGTCGGGGGTCGTCTCTTCCCAGACTTTTACTGAGCGATCGAACGACCCAGAGGCTATGATGGACCCGAATTCGGGGTGAGCCCAGCTAACCCTCGACACCGCTGCGTCGTGAGCCTGCCAAACAGTACATGAATTTCAAGCTTCACACTCGATGAAGAAGACGCACCTTCCAGTCACTGGTGGCACTCCAGATCCCATTCTGCTCATCGAGTTGCCATATCTTTATTCTGGACCAATGAAATGAATGGGGATGTCATGTCATGAGTCAAAATTGAGATATAACGAGAGAACAACCAAAAGCCTGACCTTTGATCAACACTGCACGTGGCGAGGCGAAGCCCATAGAAATCGTAGGCTGCATCTGTAACGAGGTCGTTATGCGCGTTTTGTATGAGCCCTGTTTGCATTGTCTTGATTCTCGTGTTTTCTTCACTGATGGTGGCCGACTCAGATGTGCGCGTGTTCAAGAGCGTTTCAAGTTGGACGCGAGGAGTGAGACGCGCCTCGAGTTGCCTCATCTACTCCACGGTCACGAACTTGACTTCCGCGGTCACCTTCAACTTTCCATGCATAATTTAATCCGATTTCATCCTTCCGTTCCCGCATATCGACAACTCAACGTAGTATATCTCGTCTGGAATCTGCCTGTGGAACCCACTGTCTTGTGACTGAGCAAATGCCGATGTTCTTCCGAACGACATAAATACTAGCTATTCAAACCTTGCTCCCATCTTTCCCATCCCTCGCGCTGCCCCAGATACATACTGAACAACAGTGCCGAAACATGACTCAAAAGGCGTTCCCGAAGACATTTCAATGGGGCTTTGCCACAGGTAAGATCTCGTGTTCTAAGGTCCGAAGACGCAGGCTAGCGACGCCATGAAATAATCGACGAATCTATTTTGTTCAACATATATTTGATAGACTGATGAATATATTATAGCTAGTTATCAGATCGAGGGCTCCCCCAGTGCAGATGGTCGCCTCCCGTCCATCTGGGACACTTTCTGTCACACGCTTAACCGGACTGCAGATGGTGCAACGGGGGATAAAGCGACGGAATCGTACAAGTTATGGAAGGACGACGTAGCTCTGCTCAGATCGTACGGTGCAAAGGCATACCGATTCTCCCTCTCGTGGTCTAGGATCATCCCTAAAGGCAGCCGCCACTCTGAAGTGAATCAGGCAGGGATCAATCACTATCGACGCTTCATCGAGGCCCTGTTGGAGAATAACATACGTCCTTTTGTGGTAAGCTTATCCGAGGGTGGCCGGATTCTTGAGAGCGCATTCACTGATGGTTCTGTTTAGACTTTATATCATTGGGACTTACCTGACGAATTGGAGAAGACTTATCACGGCTGGCTCAATAAAGACGAGATCGTGAAAGATTTTGTTTTCTACGCAGAGGTGATCTGACCTGTTGTGACCGTATATGTCTCTGTGTTTACCCTCTGACTTGGAAGACCTGTTTCAATGCCTTTGGCGACTTAGTCAAAGACTGGTTCGTCCTCTTACTGATATTCTTATACCCCCAATGAGTCTTCACTTGTTTTCCTAGGATTACCATCAATGAACCCTGGTGCGTAAGCGTTCTGGGGTATGGGAATGGCGTACATGCTCCCGGGAGGTCAAGCGACAGGAAGCGTTCTCCAGCTGGTGACTCCTCTACTGAGCCTTGGATGTAGGACCGCTTATCTTTGCATCGCCAGAAAGCCCCGTATCTGAGATGTCCCATCCAGCGTTGGTCACAACGAGATTCTGGCACATGCATATACAGTGCAGGCTTACAATAGTAAGTTTAAGGAGTTACAAGGCGGCCAGATTGGTATCACTCTCAATGCATCGTGGTTGATGCCTTATGATGATTCCGATGCCAGTACGTGAATCATGATCCTACTGCGTACGAAGCCTCAACGAGGTATTATGAACAGATGTGGTGGCGACGAAGCGTGCGATGGATGTCACTCTTGGTGAGTACAAATGTTTTCCCAAGACCTAGGTAGCAAACGAAGTGACCGCTTAATCCCTACAGGATGGTTTGCGGTAGGGACTTCCAAAAGAGGTTTCATGCCGGGCCTATCTCACTCGTTTCTCATTAGGATCCGATCTACAAGGCTGCGTACCCGCAAGCTCTCAAAGACATGCTCGGGTTGAGACTTCCCGAGTTCACTCATGAGGAGATCAGCGTCTTGCGAGCAAGCTCGTCTGATTTCTTTGGTTTGAATACCTACACGAGCCACCTCGTGCGTGAGTAGAGGTCACAACCCCGCTCAATTGTGAGCTCATCCTCTGAATAATCTAGAGGAGGGAGGGGAGGAAGAGTTCAGTGGTAAAGTCAAGTATACGTTCACGAGACCTGATGGCACGCAGCTGGGTACACAAGGCGAGCGCACTAGCGTCCTCCCGTAACACATCACGTTCTCACCTTATTTGACATTTCAGCTCATGTTCCGTGGCTCCAAACATGTATGTTCTGCTACAATGCATGGTATATTATCAATACCGATCAAATTATCTTGAAACAGATGCCCCAGGATTCCGAGAGGTGAGCAGCACATGATTCGCATCGGCTGTCTCAATTTCACGCGCTTCATATTTCGCAGCTTTTGAAATATGTGTGGCAGGTACGTCCGTTTTAGTACCTTTCAACTAGTACATCCCTATATACACTTTTGTAGACGTACAGAAAACCTGTCTAGTAAGTCTTTCCCCCATTTTGATAGCACTACCATTCATCATCCCCCAGCGTGACCGAGAACGGCTTTCCACGCAAGGATGAGCATAAGATGTCTATCGATGAGGCTATCAAGGACCGCGATCGAGTACAATATTACAGTGGCTATGTCAATGCTATGCTGGATGCCCTCACAGAGGATAGTGTTGATGTCAGATCCTACTTCGCTTGGAGTAAGTATCTCCCGAAAATGCTACTCGTATGCATTGAACAAAACCTATCATTTGTGCTTCAGGCTTGCTGGATAATTTTGAATGGTAAGCAGACGTCCTGCGATATGACGGGAATCCCTCACTCGCCTGGCGCAAGCTGACCAGTGATACTACAGGGCTGATGGATCTGCGCCGCGTTTTGGTGCGACGTATGTCGACTATGACACTCAAAAGCGATACCCCAAAGAGTCGTCAGCTTTCTTGACCAAGGTGCGCTCCATTTGATTCGATCAGCAATAGTACTCACTGAGTGCTTCCAGTTTTTCAACGACCACATTGAAAAATAAAATTGTACAAGCATCTCAAATCTCGATATGTCTCCAATGTACGATATTTTGAAGGCGTACAATATTTGTGGGTGACTGAGAGCCTCAAATATCGAGGGCTATTGAAGAATTGAGAAGACCTTCTGGTTTGCGTAGATGGCGGTGTCAGAACTGTTCCTGCCCTCTATTCTTGCCTTGAACGCTATCCATTGCAGTGAAGGTTCTACCTCATTCATCGCTCACGGGATCAATGTCGGCGGGCGTGTCCCTTGTCGTTGTCCAACGTTTATAGAAAAGAAAGAGACTGCAAGCTGGCGTCTTCTACGGCCGTAGTATAGACGCAACAGGCGACTCAACAGTTTTAAGGAGCTGTATGTTTTCAAGATCTATAAGTTGTATGGTAACCATTTCGTCAGACAAATTCTTTGGCACTGGTGCTCCACTGGTCATTCGTCTCTCCGTCACGTTGTGCAAATCACCCGTATTTTCCTGTGATTTCACTGAGATCTAGGTACCACGTGCCCAACGACTTTTGTTACATGACGACTACCCGCTCTTTTGTACCATCCTAAGCAATTAAGCCGTTCGTGCTCGGGGCCATTGCGCCAGAGACAAGGAGAGTGTCGGTCCAGGTGGTACCGCTTGCAGAGGGGGTCTCACCAAGGACATAGGTGGCATAGAAGTTTCCGGCCGCCCATCCTACATATCCGAGGTAGACTAATTGAAAGATCGCACCACCAACATCAGTTAGATGATGGAGGCCATTGCGGGTGTCACGTACCATCGGAATTGGCAGCCTGGTAGGCGATCTGTTGGTTCATATACATGACGCAGTCATCGCCGTTGCCGCCGCCAGTCTCGGTGTTGAACGCCTGGCGGCCGTTGCAACGGAGCCACTGAGCGAGAGGCTGCCATGCCTCGCTGATGTTGTCTGTCACGCATTCTGCGTGCGTACCACTTCACGACAGGCTTCAGCATTGTATCAACGATTTGAAATGTGACTCACGAGTTGTCGGAGTCAAGATACTTGTGCACGTCGAAGATGAGGTTGGTCTTGCTGCCGTCCGGGTTCGTAACTTTGTTGAGCGCATCCGCCGAGCCGTTGCTCACAAATGTGGCGGCGGACGTCCAATTGTTTCCCGGGAGGAGGATGAGCTGAGTTGTTGCTCTGTGCAGATGGAATGGTATCAGAAGAATACGAGCACCTGAGAAGACTCTCCATTACCCTGCTTGGCGGATGGCCGTAACAGCAGCCTGCACACTGGCCGCCCATGCAGTGATATCAGGGATATCATGAGGTTCGTTCATGCTGTACGTGCGTGGATCAATGAGGGAACCCGCCATTGCAAACGTAAACACATACACGCCAAAGATGATCTTTGAATTCGTCGCGTACTTGGCCGCAATTCCAGACCACAGTGCAGCGAACTGGTCATTCGTCGGACCACCCTGACCGATGATCCCCGAGTCCCAGCGCGCATAGTTGTGAACGTCGATGATGCAGCTGGCACCAGTAGCGAGGCACGCCTGGACCAAGGCATCGTACTTCACGAAGTTGTCCTCGTCGATGGCCCCGCCGAGCACGTCGTTCGTCAGAAACTGCCAGCCGACAGGAAGACGGAAGACGTTGTATTTGTCGTCGTTGACGAAGTGCTGCATCTGGCCTGCACCGTCGGCGCCGTAGTACTCAGTCAGGGGAGGCCAGGCAGCGCTCGCGGTGCAACTGCCGTCGCTATTGCAGCCAAAATCGAAGCCCGCGATGTTGACACCTGCGAATTGGAGTTTTCCCGCAGAGGAGGGTGGAGAGTTCGCCGCACATGAGCCAGTGCTTGCGGGCGGGGCAGACGTCGAGGAACTAGAGCCTGCCGAGGAGCTTGCGACAGTGGAAGCCGATGCTGGCAGACATTGGGAGTAATCTGATAGCAAGATCAAGACTATTCTCAAAGCGAGTAGAAAGGTGCGAGGTACTGACAGTCGCCCTGAGCTGTGCATACAGCGCCGGAGACACAGGTAGTGGCACCTGTCCATCCCTTTCAGCAGATGGGTTAGTTTATCAGGATATTTCAAGGTATCGATTGTGAATCACTCACTATCCCACCACCTACGCAAAGCAAATAGAGCTAAGTTAGTATAACACGGCACCGTATATAGACATTGTTGGCATACACTGAGCGTAGAGAGCTTGCTGAGCCTGCGCAGAGGAGACGAGAGCGCCGAAGATGGCTAGAGTGAAGAGCGTGTTCGAGGTCATTTTGCAAAGGTAAATACTATATCCCGGACAGAATGTCAGAGGACAATGCCTATCCCAGCATCCCTTTATATAACTCCCGCCAAGGTCACAAGAAGAGAAGAATAGGACATAACCGCGCGCAAGTCCGCAGGGGTAAGCGATGGAAGAGGGCCGAAATCCATCCGAGAGCTGATGTAGTTGGTCCAGCACTCGAGAGGGGGAAAGGCACTACGAGAAGAATTGTAGGCGGGTCGCGCTGAACCCGGATAATGCTCGTCTCAATCTCGGGCATGGTCCACACCTGATGTCCAGTATGTTCAACGGTCATGATAAACCTGATTTTACACCGTTTGGACTATAACATATAAATGGAATACTTCGACGTCGCTGAAAAAAAAGAGCCCCAACGTGTGTGCGCCGATAAAAGACGCCTAAAGCGATCGTTGCTCGGGCGGATATTCGTCTTCAGAATCTCGGAAACTCGAGTCGTGAGTTTGAAGGTGATTTTCTAGAGAACGATGGGTCAAGCTAGATGTAAATCGATTTTAACGCTTCCTCTGAGCTAGAAGTGTATGCATGGCAGATGGTGAGGGGACGACTTAGACAACGAGGAGACAACGATGCAATTGAACGGAATCGACAAGCTGAGGAAGCTGAGGAGGCCTGCATTACCGGGACTTACCGAGATTATGTAAGCAGGTAGCCGCATACGCCAGCCGCCAATCCTGCGCTTGCGACTCTTCTGCGGCCATCGGTTGAGCTTTTTCGATCTGCATCAGGTCCCTAAGTAGTGCTGAAACATCATGGCCTGGAAGAAACAGCATAGGCTCATCTTCTTGACCGATCACAAACTATATCTCACTCAGGAACCAAGCCAATAGGGCATTCATAACAGCTCGATGGTCAATGGTGGAGCAGCACTGGGTGCAGGTGTGTCGGTCTCCTTCAAGCGTATTACAGGAAGTCCTCCTCTATGTGAATTGCTGTATGGTACGGCTGCGGGTTCGTCAATAGGAAAGTGAAATTTCCGCGAATGAGCTATAAAATGTATGTAATTTATGAAGAGATCTCGAATTCCCCTTTGGCTTGCTTGTCTAGCTCGAAATTCGCATGATGGTCCTCACGAAGAAATCAGCGTCCTTAGAGACCATCCTTGTCGTAGTCTGCAAGCGCTCGAACTTAAGCGCCCATCACCATTGATGAGATGCCGCCGGGACGCGTCAGACCGTCAGTAGAGATGCGCGCGGCCCCACTGACAGGCGGTATGCAATCGGCATCTCTTTCTATAAAAGCAAGTCCTCATCTTTATCCGCGACCGTTCAATATTCTTCCATCCTTGGGCAGAATTATGAAGGTCCTCTTAACAGGTGCCACAGGCGTCGGTGCGTTCACACAGCCGTGATCACATCCTTTAATGATTTCCTTAACTTGCTGATCATCGACTTAGCCGGTCTCGCAACCCTCAGGGCTCTGCTCAAAGATCCCTCCGTGTCTCACGTCACAGTCCTCGCGCGCCGCCCGCTCCCCGCCTGGGTGAAACTGCCCGGCAGCCCGCCCTCATCGTCGCCCGACTCGCCCCCGACGCACCCAAAGCTCACGTCCCTGACCCAGCCGTCGTTCCCGTCGTACCCGCCAGGCATGCTCCCGACGCTCGCAGAGCACGACGCGTGCATCTGGGCCCTCGGCACGCCCTCGCGCAACGTCTCCGAGTCGGAGTACGTCGAGATCACCGAGGGCTACCTGGGCGCGTTCTTAGGGGCGCTGAAAGAGGCGAAGGTGGGCAGCGCTGAGAAGCCGTTCAGGTTCGTGTTCGTGAGCGGCAACGGGGCGGACTCGAAGGGCAAGAGCATGATCTTGTTCGCTAGGTCGAAGGTAATGCATTCAACCCTTTGAGTTTACCGTTTAAAACTACATGTTCGTTGACATGATCCCGCGTTCTAGGGCCGCGCAGAGAATGCACTATTTGCTTTCGCCGATGGCTCGTCAGGAAAAGTCAAAGCGTCCGTCCTTCGACCTGCCTATTTCTTCCCATCGCCGGAATATCCAGAGGACGCACAGCATCAGCGAGGGGCGACCGCGCGCTTCATGCACACTGTACTGTCGCCGGTGTATTCAGCATTTTCCATGGTCATATCCGTCGAGAACCTTGCCGAATTTGCGATTCAGGCGGCCAAGGGGATGTGGGAGGAAAAGGGCAGGCTCTTTGAGAATGGGGAGATGAACAAGTTGGTACAGCAAGCCCACGAGAAAGCCTAGATAGTCATTTACCTCCCTTTTGACCCCTCGAGTTGACGAGTACGTACCAAATAATAACATTTCCTTCTCCTTCCTGGGCCAGTGCGACAGAAATTGGAGCCCCTCCAGCAGCAGATCCAAGTCTAATCTATATTCAAAATCTTTGAAGCGTCTTCGCCAACTTATCCTTGACCGCATCGTTCTCCTCTTCACTCCCGATGGTAATCCGCAAGCATCCCGCGCACCCTTTCTCTCCGCCGCGGTACCGAACGACGACGGCCTCCTCCTCCGCCATCGCCTTGTACACTTTCTGCGCGCGCGTGTTGTCCGGCTTCGAGCCGGTGCGGTCCAGCACGGGCACCAGGACGAAGTTCGCGTCGTGTGCGCCGATCGCGGGGCCGAGGCCGAGCGGTGCGAGGGCGGAGAGGGCGGCGAGGAGAGAGGCGCGGGACGCGGTGAGCGCGGAGACTTTGGTTTTCATTGTGCTGATGGAGGAGGGGGAGAGCGCGCGGACGGCGAGGTGGGCAGTGGGCGTAGAGATATTATATGGTGCCTTTGTGTTGGACAGGATCTGGATGAGTGGGGGTTGAGCGAGCGCGACGCCCATCCTGGATGAAGAAGATAAGTGTGTGTTTGGTAGTCGCAGAAGCTGAAGAGATGTCCTACGCACCTGATTGCGGCAAGGCCAAAGCTTTTGCTCAGTGTTTGCAGTACACATACATTCGCGTACTCTGCGATGAGTGCAGCGGCACTGCTACCTTCTGTAGCGAAATCGATATATGCTTCGTCGACGACGACGATGCCTTTGAATGGCTCGTAGTCGAGGAGTGCGCGGACCGAAGAAAGGGGGATGAGCGTGCCGGTGGGATTGCCCGGCGAGCAGAGGAAAATGAGTTTTATGGAGGGGTCAGCGTCGACCGCTTTCTTCACCTATCGTTTGCGCACCAAGGCAGGAGCGATTCAGCATATCCCGACACCTCTTCGAGGGAAGGAGAGAGCTCACACCTCGTCAACCCTTAGACTAAACCGGCCCTTCTCTCCACCTTCGCCGGACTCTGCACCGAGCTCCAAATCGACCTTGACCACCTCGGCGTCGTTCACCTGCGCGCACACGGAGTACATCCCGTACGTCGGCGGCGTCGTCAGGATCTTCTCCTTTCCCGGCGCGACGCACACCCGGATGAGCAGATCGATCACCTCGTCCGACCCGACGCCCAGGAAGACGTGGTCCGTCCCCGGCAGCGCGCGCAGCTCTGCGATGCGCGACTTGATGGACGGGTGCGAGGGGTCGGGGTAGCGGTGCAAGTCCAGCTCCAGCATCGCGTCGACCTCGGAGGCGTCCACGGCATCCTCGCTCGACCGAGACGACGCCTCGGCGGATATCGAGTGCCCCAGCGCGTTCTCATTCGCGTCGAGGAGGATGCCCGAGGAATAGTCGTCGCGCGCACAGCGGTAGGGGTGCAGAGAGAGGATGTTCGGTCGGATGACGCGCTCGATGTCGAAGTGAGCAGGTTTTGTGGGTGCAGCAGAGGGAGCGAGACCTAGGATGGGCATGTTGAGAGATGGTTGCTGTGTGGAGGGTTGAGAGATATGCAGCTGAGAGTGGATGGACTCATGTCAGTTGGATGACTCGACCACAAATTTGCAACTGAGATATCGTCCGATTCGATCTCGGAGACCTCCGTGCGTACTCGTATAAACAGGGCCTTTTTTTCTTGTACCCCAAGAAGAGAGCATATGTGGTGCCCGGAAGGGGGTCATTGCAGGCCTCTCAAAGGCTCACGTTTTTTCTCTTGCACGAATGAAAAAATAACCACGATGATGCCAGCTGTTGCCCGGAGGGCCATGGTATTCAAGGTATATTATTATTTATATCTCAAAAAGATACCCTGAGGACAATTCGAACGATGCAATGTTCGATGGTACGACACGAATCCAAGATGCATAGCCGTGAGGCTTGGATTCTGGGGCAGATGCGCGACATGAGCGTAGGCTAGTGATAGACGTCGGGTAAATAACCAAAGCAGTAATAGCAAGCGACTTATATGTTAAAATACATAATGCAGATGAGAGCGACGAGGACGAGAGACGATAAATGCATACGGCGGTGCTAAACATGGTGCGGCGTGAATGCAGAAAATTTGACCCGAGAAATAATCCGAGAGACCTGAAACCAGACAGAGAGACACCTGAAATAGAAACCAAACAAACACGACATACCGCGCTCTCATCTATGTTTTGGAGGATGGAGATACGGACGTTAGATCAGGAATGAAAGAAATGATGAAATAGGGGCAGCTGAGATCGGGACCCATCGTCCTTCGGGGAATCCGGGAGATGCCATCGAAGAGCAAGAGGACGAGGATTATAGACCGTTCGATGGCAGATACACCAAGCAAAGACGGGGAACAAGCGAGGACCATGAGTCGTGGTAGGCGTCGAAACGCCAACGCTCAAAGCGACGTCCGCTATATCCTCGCCATGCACTGATTGCTCACGGGGCCGTTGCCCAGCTCTACCCCAATTTTTCTGACCATATCAAGGCCAAGAGACGCCAACGCCGTCTTCCACACGGCCCTCCGCCTCCGCCCCTCGAACACCTCCAACGACCTCTCGCCAGTTTCGCCCTCGGGACCGAACACGAACACAGCGTTCTCCGACGAAGACCATGGCGCTTGTCCATACGCGAACGTGAGCCAGCGGGCCTGGAGAGTGGTCCGGATGTTGGTATATGTGCAGAACGAAACGGGTGGCAGAGTCCATTGGCCGCCGAAGCAGTAGGGATCTGACGAGGCGGAGGATACCGAGTCGGCGGGGAAGACATCGCCGTCGTCGGATTCGTCGTCGTCGGAGAAGGATTCGAAGGTGTCAAAAGAGTCGAAAGAATCATACGCATCGAACGAGGGAGTGTCGTCCGCAGGAGGGGCGGTATCGAAGAGGAACAGCACGTCCGCTCCGTGGTGTGGGATCCCACGCTTAGGAGTCTCTTGATCGAAGACATATCGCCACACCTTTGCACCATGGCCTGCTCCTGCACTCCTGAACGTCTCGGTGATACGATCCACCGGCCATGCGACACGCGCATCGTTGACGAGCTCGAGCACACGCTCCGGGAGCTCGTCAGGGTGCGTGTGCGTGTCGATATCATACGCCCGCAGGAGAGGGGCTGCACGGGAGAGCGACCCGCAGATGGCCTTCAGGCGACGCACGGCGCCGGATGGCGTCCACAGCGATGCAGAATGTTCGAAGGCAGACGACTCACATGCACAGTCGCCTATCATGATCGATTGCGGCACTCGGGAATGAGAGTGGGCAAGGTGCCGTGAAAGCGCTTCGAACGGCTCGTGCATCCGGTGCTGGTGATGGGGGTGACCCTCGGGAAAGAGAAGGTCCTTCCAGCCATCAATGAAGAAGGTGCCATCGTTGATCGCGCGACCACAAAAATTGAGCGACAGGAGTTTGTCAACGTCGACTCTGCGCAACTCTTCGACGGTCGAGAGATGCAAGGCGGACATGGCACGGAAGACATGCGAGCCAGCGCTTGAGACGTCGGAGATGGTATCGATGAGAGGGCTCTGGATGATAGCGCGGTGGAAGAGCGGATGAGAAGCATTGGCATGGGAAGTAAGGTGGCAGAGAATGTCAAACGCGCCCGTGTCTTGTCCGATAAGGGTGACGTTTGATGGATCCCCGCCAAACTCAGCAATGAAGTGATGGACCCACTCGAGCGCCCTGCGTTGATCAAGAAGGCCATAGTTGCCCACGCCAAAGTCTCCCGCGTGCGAGTTATCTTCCAATAGCTTCGGGCTGGCCGCGAAGCCGAGCAAACCCAAACGATAGCTTGCAAAAGCTTAAGTTATACGGGGAAGGAGATAGGAGTCACGAGACTCACTTGATAGTCACGAGAATGATAGGTTTCCCCAACTGGACGCTACTTTGAACAAGCGCGCCTCCGTCGTAGAGCCAATGAGATCCACTTCCACTGTTACCGCCGCTGAAACAGCGTTTAGCATTGGAGCCTGAAATGAATGACGATCATGAACTCATAGCTCACCCATGGATCCAAATCATCACCGGAATCCGCGACTGGCGAGTGAGACCAGCAGGGCAGGTGATGTTCAAGTTCAAGCATTCGAATTCGCTCTGCTTGAGGTTTTGCGGTTGACATTCGTCCTTGGAAAAGCCGAAAAGTGTCTCCTCGATGGGAGCGCCTCTGGGCTGAGGACAAATGGGACTACAATCGACGAGGACGCATGAGCAAAGGAACAGGCCAAGAGGGGCTCTAACTCACCCATGTCGTGTAGCATCAGTATGAGAATGATATGCTGTGAAGAGCCTCGACTGGCGGAATCGGGCGGGGATGCTGGCATATTTGACACCCCTGAACTGGAGGACAGGCGTGTTGGGGGCGGAGAGGGAGCTGAGGACGCCGGTGAAGGTGGTCTTGAGCGTCGTGTGACGAACAATAGGATCGGGAAGGGGAGCGACCTGGACACCCATATTCACAAGGTCGAGAGGGGGTAATGAAGGGCGAGGGAGAGGGAGAGTGGACCAGGCCAAGGCAATGAGGTGGCATGATATAGTACGGGGGGACTCCCAGGATGGGTTCAAGGCAGTTCTGGAATCCAGCGCATCCGCCCGCTGATGTCGATCGTATTTGGCCCCAGTATGCAGAAAACTCGAGCTGTGTTCCCAAACGGGAAACCCGCCGAACGGTAAACGAACGAACGCCCACACGTGATTCGGGTGATCCCGCGCGATCCCCTCAGAGACCCCACAGAGAGGGCCAGAAAGAGCTGGAACAGCATGTTGCGCAGGTCCGGCCCCGAGGTACGAGCGGTGACACAGATGACGAGCGACTCGTCAACGCCCCTCTTCGTCACATTGCGATCATTTGTCGGGCGTGATATCACGAGACCTGCTGCGTCGGGATTTGCCAGCTCAGAGTTGGAGAGGAGAAATGAAGGGCGACGAGTCGTTTCGTGCCTCCGGTGCATCCAGTCAGCTGGTTCAGACGATGGAAGCTGTAGGCGTCCATCTGTCGGGCAATATAGGAAGCCACAATAGCCTGGGCGGATTAGGTGATGCGCGGTTTTCGCCATGACAGGGTAGCCTGGTGTAAAAGAAGCCAAGAGTATAGGCCCCATTAGAAGCTACGTCCAAAAGAGGACTCACGATTTACCATCAATCATAATGAACACTTATCAAGACCCTAGCTGAAGCTTTCCAGGGTGCTGCCGAAGGTCGAGTGGATATCTGTATCAAAACACAGACACACCTAAGTATACGACAATACAAGCACCGTCGTGGGACGAGCGAGAAGTGCCGAAGATAGCCCAGGATGACCACTGCCGCCCATCGATTACACAGAAGAGCAAAGTGCGCTCCGGTATCCGAGGCAGGGAACTTCGAGTGGGACTGAGTGAGAATGGGAAGCTTGCGATGCTGAATACGAGGGTGCTGTGGAAAGATGTGGGGCTGGTTAACTATAGCACAGACATTCTTAACTTCACCCTCCTTAGAGAACGAGACGATTGCCTCGATAACGAACAAGTCATATTGTGCACAAGCTATGGTACACTAGATCAAGCATAGGTGTTAACCTCAAGCCCATCCCTAGCGCACATAACATCTGGGCCACGCTTCATCAGCATACAAACGGAGAAGTACGAGGGCAGTAATGTTACATACTGCATTGAAGGCCGATCGAATCATTGACACATGATCTGTCGCAGCATACCTCTTAGTCGTCACCGGGATGCTCGTTAAACAACAGGATGTGTCCCCGATCACCCGCGATGCCTCTCTCTGACGCGGGCGGCGTGTCCATTGGCGTCTCGTGAAGCGACTCACCAATCACCACGAGTTTGCCACGACGTGAATCACGTAGCAAGGCGGCTAAGCCAACCGAGTCTCAGCCTTCTATACCTCCTGAAAAGCGTCTGCGATTCAATGGGTGGGATTGCACAAAGGCGTGCCGATGGGGTTCGTGGTCATGGACGAGATGCTGGCTGCGATAGTGGAAAGTTCGCACCCTTGTAGGTGTGCCACGTGACTCTTCCTTTCCGGAGCGGTCGGTCAGGTTCGGTCCGCATTCGGAGCGCTCCTCCGGGGCTCGACAAAATCCCGAACGGAACGTCCGTGTCTTGTGATGCATACCGGTGCTCCCTGCGAGCTCTGGCACCGGCATGTTGATGCCTAGGCTCCACCGTTCTCAACATCGGCTTGAGACGCGGCCCCGCTCATCTGCGCGGTTTCTTCCGAATCGTCCTTGAACAGCATCTCGCGCCCCATTCGGTCTCTGGGAGGACGATAGCCACTTGGGGACGGAAGTGAGCATCTTCCATCGGGCAAACGAGAAGACTAAGCGAGTGTTCGAATTTTAGGGTAGTCACCTAGTGACTGGCCACTCACGACATTCAGCGGCCTCATGGACGAGTGTAGGTGTGAACACCTACCTCGCGACTTTGAATACAATCAATCTATATCGAGATGCCCAGGCGTAATATTCAGCTGATGCAGGTGTAGTTAAATGATGTTCCACATTAAACCTGCCGTGCGAAGTGCCAACGCATGGTGTTAATGAATATGAATACACTGGGTCGGACAATGTTGAAGTCCGTTTTGATCTACAAGTGCCAACCTATCCACCGATGACAGATACCAGCACGACGTTGAATCTTTAAGATCCTACACTCGGGCCCCGACCCTCGCCCTCGCCCTCGACCTCCCTCCAACAAACAACGAACGGACGGATAAACGAGCGACACGGCCTAGTCGTCTTCCTCGACACCCGCAGGCCGTTTGATCTCGCCCTCGATACCGGGAACGGGCCAACGCCTCGCGAACGTCGTCACTTCCTTCTTCAGCTCTTTGACCAACCTGGCGCCCTCCTTGCCCTCCTGTGGTGTTGTGGCGACCCTCACAAAGTCCTTCAGCAGCTTGGAGCCGGCCTCCTTTTGCAACAACAGGGAGAGCTGGACGGAGCGGTGCAGGAACCTCGCGACCTGGCGCACATCGTCTTCAAGCATGTTACGAGACGTCAAAGCGGAGGTGCCGAGACGGATGCCACCGGGAACCTGGGCGGAGGCATCACCCGAAACAGCGTTCTCTGTGATAAAAAAGATGTCAGAATTTGATGTAGATGTAGGGACGATGGTAAGTGACGCACTATTGATAGTGATGCCTAGAAGGTCGCCGACCTTCTCGACCTTGGAGCCAGTCAAACCAAGAGGACGGAGATCCCAAAGGACAAGGTGATTGTCTGTGCCGCCAGTCTGCAACTTGTATCCATTCTTGACGAGCTCATCGGCCAGAGCGCGCGCGTTCTTGACAACTTGCTGCGCGTAGGCCTTCCACGAAGGCTGGGACGCCTGGAGAAGAGCAGTCGCAATGCCGGCAATAGTCTACGAGCGAGCATGAGTATTCCTACGTGAGAGGAAGGACACAAGGCACGCAACATACGTTGTTGTGGGGACCACCCTGGCAAGCCGGGAAGACAGCATCGTTGACGCGCTTCTCAAGATCCTTGTGGTTCTCACCATCCTTGCGGAAGAAGATCAAGCCAGCACGAGGGCCACGCAGCGTCTTGTGTCTATGTCAGACTGTCAGAACAGATTTCAACGAAAAGGAGAGGCCAATCGCTCACGTGGTAGTAGTCACAACGTCGCAGTATTCGAAAGGATCGGCAAGCTCTTGCGCAGCGACCAAACCCGAGGTGTGGGCGATATCAGCCATCAAGTACGCGCTGTGTTCGTCTGCGACTTTGCGGAGTGCGGGATAGTCCCAGTCGCGAGGGTATGCGGAAGCACCGCAAATCAAGAGACGCGGCTTGAAAATCCGGGCCTGCTTCGCAAGACCTTCGTAGTCGATCAGTTGTGTCGCGGGATCGAGGCCGTAGGGGAGAGACTGAAAGTAGATCGAAGAAGCCGTCATCTTCTTCTTGGCAGTCTACTCGAAGTTTGAGTACATGACGATCCCACAGACACACACAGCAACGCACGTAGTAGCCGTGGGTCAGATGACCGCCATCTGGAAGACCGAGACCCATAAGACGATCCTGGGGCTGTAGGAGGGCGGTGAGGGCAGCAAAGCTGTACGTAAATCAGTATTGAAAGAGGTTGTGTTCAAGAAGAAGTGGCTCACTTGGCTGTTGAACCCGAGTAGGGTTGAACATTGACACCCCACTTGGCAGGGTCAAGGTGGAATGCCTCAAGCGCACGCTTGCGGCAAAGAACTTCGAGCTCATCGATGTATTCGTTTCCACCATAGTACCGCGCGTTGGGAAGACCCTCAGAGTACTTGTTCGTGAGGATGGAGCCATTGGCTTCCATGGTAGCCCTTGACGTCAGATTCTGTCGGATGAAATGTTTAGACACAAAAGATTAGATGTGCGTGCGGGGGACGGAAAGACGGACCTCCGACGCGATAAGCTCGAGACCAGAGTACTGCCGCCATGTCTCCTTGTCGATGATGTTTTGAACGACGGGGTCGATTTCAGAGAGGGGGGCATACAAGGACTTGTTCTGAATAGGAATAAATCAGACAATTTGGTCAAGCGGATATAAGACCGTAATAGTCATGGAAGCGGTGAATAGGAGTGAATCTATGGAATGAGGAAGCGCGCAACCAAAGGCAGGAAACTACAGACAGGAGAAACATTAGTATTGTTCATGTCTTGATCGTGGCGTCAACACATACCAATCGATATATTGTCATCCCCACAAGCAAAGCAGCGCCCGGTAAATGGAGCCTTTCAAGAACGCCCACACCCTCTTATCCTCTTGTCCAGCAACGATTGCGCTGGGAAACATGAAGAGAACGGAACTCACGAATTCTGGAGTAGATGCCATGGTTCTACGAGCAAAGTGCAGAGAGGGTCGAAGGGGACGAGAGACGAGACGCAACATCGAAAACTGCTCGATGCTGGCGTTTTCATCGGCCGAACTTTGAATATAATATCGGGGGTTCCCGCAACCCCAGACCGTGGTTAGGGGCTATGGTATCTCGGCTGGTTCTACCTTCAACCACCTCCCTAGTCTCCCTCAGCAGACTGATAAACAGTCGATGACGAATCTCTGGACAGCTGTACAGCTCGTACAATAGATAGGCTGTTTGGTATCTACGGTCGAAAATACTTCATGAGGTTAAGAAACCTATCCCTTGCCTCAATGTCGTCCCACCTCCATACCATACCAGTCCAACTCGACAATCCAATCCAAGTTCCTCACCAATAACCCATTCACCGCGATTCCTGAACTCGTCACCCGAGCCAGGCCAATGATTACTTTCTAGCCAGGCATTGAGCTCTTCGACTGTCTGCGTCCATCTCGCGATCTTCGTCTGATCGGGACTCCCTCCCTCAGTCTCGAAATCTGTGTTGGCAACAATCCGCGCAATGGTGACGTGCGCGGTGGGAACGACGTAGCGAGCCTCAGGCACGATTCCGGATTCAAGACTCAGTTCATAAAGGTCTTTGCGGAGATGAAGGAAAGTATAGGCGTCTTCTTCCGCTGTCCTGCTGCTCTCGACGGTAAGCCCTTCACCGGCAGCAGGAATGAAGGATAACGAGACAGCGGCGCTGTCACAGGATAGCATTGGCTTTAGGACCCGCGCGCGATTTGTGACTGTGAAGTCAGTTATTTGAGGGATGATTTCGCGCATCGCATGTGCTAGGTGTGCAACCGTCTCTGAGGGTTGCGAGTGAGTGATCTCCAGCACAGTCATGTGCAGATATTCTGCAGGCACGAGTCATAAGCCTACAATGAGTTCTTTCAGCGATCACCCAGGCTTTCGATGAAAAGGGGCCGACTCACATGGTGCAGCGGCCTTTAGCTTCTGTTGTATGTGCCCGGTCAGTCTTCGGATGGCTGTCGGCAACCGAGCGGAAAACACCAGGCCATGCCGTGTATCCTGAAAGTCAGGTTCGGTTACAAGCGAGCGAAGGACGGGATCGATGGTCATTCCGGTGAATGCAGGTGACAACAGCTTTGTTCGCTGCTGCCTCATGAAGGCCGTGCGATGGGAGCTATAAATAGCTTGGATTTCCTTGAAAGAGTATAAGTGGTAGCATTTAGACAACAGGAACCACCTACAGAGTTGCTATGGCATGTGGATAGCAGAAAATCAAATGGTTTCGTGGTCTAAGTGCGAGTTGTATTCATGCTGGTCAATATCGAAGTTTAAGAAGTGAGACATACATTCAAGGAATGCATGGGGTTTTCATCCTTTCGGTGCATCTGTCATCGAACCAGATATCCTCAAGGTCAGATGAATAGTGACATCGTAAGCATCGAGCAGCCTCGGGGTCATGTGCGATTGCCTGAACGCTGTCGCCAGATCGTGTTGTGGGCGAAGAATTATTTACTTCATTATTTATGGTAAGCCCCTTTGTTGTGCCAAAAAAGGTGGTGGCTTTGATGCCGCGGAGTTTGCAACCGATGACAATGGCGGCGGCTGGTGGTGGCTTTGAGCCTCTATTGTACTCGCCGACATATAAAGCTCTCAGATTTCTCGACATGCTCTCCAGGCTCATATCCTCATCCTTAGATCTCGCCATAGAATTTGGAGCCAGGCGCTCTTCTACGACA
This sequence comes from Heterobasidion parviporum, assembly GCA_002994785.1. NCBI lineage: Eukaryota > Fungi > Basidiomycota > Agaricomycetes > Russulales > Bondarzewiaceae > Heterobasidion > Heterobasidion parviporum. The sequence continues at coordinate 317,595 of PDUQ01000021.1, forward strand.
GCTCAACTCTTCATTCATCGCCTGTCTTGCACGACGCTTGCCTGTTGCTCACGCTCTCTTCCGACGTGCACTTAATTTCCTCGGCATCGACATGCAGTTCATCATGCTCAGTTCGATCTTCCTCGCGCTTTCGGTCTGTGGTGCCTCTGCTGCGCCTGCGTACAGTCAATCAGAAGACTGCGAGAGTATGTTCCATCGTTGGATCTCAGGATTTCACGTCTAAATTCTCAATCACTGCCAGCTTCCTCTGCACCTTCGACGGCAGCGACGCCGATCACATTCGCGACGACGATTTTTCTCAACGCGCCCTCTGCGACCGCGAGTCCCGTTCCCGTTGACCAGAACAACAACGGCAACGCGTTCAGGACGACGATCTTCCTTAACAAGCCCTCAGCGAGTGCGAGTGCCCCCTCCGTTGACCAGAGCAGCAGCGACAATGCCACTCCTGCGACCCGTTCGACCATATTTCTGAACGGGCCTTTCGCCACTGCCACACCATTATCGAGCATCCTCCAGTTCAACAGGCGTCAGATCGCATCCGCTTCGACGGACCCTATCACCATCAGGTTCTCTTTTGGTGGCATCGTCCCAACTTCTTCCGCCGAAGCATATGGGCCTGCGCAGACGTCAGCCAACCTGTCCTCCCTCCCTGCGTCTTCGGCGGTTGCAACTGGAACGGGACTTGTAGCGCCAATTGCGTCGGCCCTCTCGGTATTGCAATCCACGAATGCGTTGTCGACCGCGTCCGCGTCCGCGTCTGCCCCTGTGACATCTAACGCGTCCAGCGTGTCCGCGTTTGCCCCTGTGACATTTAACGCATCCAGCGTGTCCGTTTCGACGCTGTTGGTAATCGGCACTGTCACTGTTACCGAACCTGCTGTCACCGTCACCGTCACCGCCAACTGTTCCGCCAATGCCACCTCTGTAGCAGCGGCTACAGGCATTCCTTCCGCTGGCGCGGCAACAAGCAAGCTCCCTGCCTCCGCATCCAGCCAGCCATCCTTGACGGCCTCTGCCACATCTCCCGCCGTCACTGTCGCGCCTACGTCGTTTTCTGCAAAGACGACTATCTTCCTGACCCCGCGCCCTTCCTCCAGCTCTTCTGTCGTTTCGTCCGCGTAGGGAATTGTGCGCATCGGACATCTGCACACGAGGCGGGCATCCTTCGGAGACCGTGCAGTTGGTTGTATAACGTTAATTTTGGATTCCTGGTGAACTGTATTGTCTCTGCTTGATTTATCGTTTTGGTGTAGCCCTAATAGTTATTCTACCTGCTTATCGACCCAATATATCTGTGCTTGAAAGTCATGTAGATCGAAAGGCTGGAGGATGCGTGCTTCCCGAACTGCATCAAAGTGAACGGTAAAGCACTCGATACATATGAATAACGATCCGCAAGTACAGTTGATATACAGCTTCTTCGCAATAACATCTCATCCTCAGAGAATGCTCACGCTTACAGATGCTTGAGGAACCACTCGACAGACGATTTGAACGCCCCCTCTTTGCCAGCCTTAACTTTAGGGTCGCTCTACAAGCAAATGCACAATGGTCAGCACTCAGTCCGGGAAATCAAGTATGGGACCCTGGACGCACAATGTCACCGCGGACCGAGAACCCGTGGGTGCAGCCATCAAAGTAAGTCCTCAAGTATCCAGGCGCGAACTTCCCATCGCCGAGTACCGCGTCCGCCTTGGCCTGCTTCTCGGCGGGGAACTGCGTGTCCACCTCGCAGCTGTTGATCAGAAGGGGAGCCTTCGCGGACGCTGCATATTTCTGACGGACACAACACAGATGTCAAAAGGAGATGCGCGATGGCGTAGAGGCGAAATCTACGTACATCGATATCGTCGAGCTGGAGGAGCGAAGGGTGGGCGACTACAGACACGGCGGTAACGCCGTCAAAGGCAAGATCAAAGACATAGCGACCTAATGGACGAGCCGCCATTACGAGCCGTCTCACAGCTATAAACGCGAGAATCGTGACACACCGCCATAGCAGTATCCAGAGGCACCGATAGTGGTGATGCCCTGCTCTTTAAGCGCTTTGACAACAGCGTCGATGATGGGACGCGTCTGCGCTTGGCCGTGGTTCGGGAACCACTTCGTGATATCATAGTTTGACTGCACGTGACAAGACGTTCTCAGATTATCCCATCGGTCTCGATGAGAAGGATGATAAATACGCACACCGGGATTGAGAGCGTTAACAGGGACGGGATCGCCGCCGAACAGATCAGGGAGGTAGACTTGGAAGCCATTTCTGGCGAAGTCGTCGGCGAGAAGCTGAAAAGTATCGATGGCACGATGCTAAGTCGCGAGATGGAAGCAGGGGGAGATAGAACGCACGAGGCTGTTCTGAAGCTCGGGTCCAAAGACGTCGGTTAGGAAGAGGATGGCTTTGTCCTTGGGGTAGTCGGCGGTGGGCTTCGCAACGTAGGTCTTGATTCCACCGATCGTCTCGAACTTGCCTGTTTGCGACAAGCACCGACGTCAGCAGAGCCCTTCTGGGCCCATCCAGCTTCAGACGGGGGAAAGGAACATGCCTTCGGGTGTGCCCTCGTGGCGAACGCCTGCCAGTATGATCGAACGCGATTAGATTGAATACAATTGAACGCTCAGACACCAGCTCCAAGGATCCGGCTTGACAGATCGCTTGCCGTAATCTTCAAAGGGTTTGGGACATACCACTGATGCAGTCTTTGCAGAAACTCATATCGTTGCTGGGGTGCTCGGTGGGAAGAGGGGGAGGGCTCAGGAGTGGATGGTGAGAGCGGCAATGATGAGCAAGCTTATATATATACGGCAACCTGGTGGTTATCGATCTTCGTTCCCAGCGACTCATGCGTCATCCCATGCTGAAATGTGAGTTCTCATCCCGTCGGAAGCGATCCGTTGGCGTTGACCTGAGCAGGATAGGTGGGTAGCTGCTCCGGCAACCTTAGCAACTGCTAGTCGACATGTTGATAGGCTGATAGCGTCCGATTATGTTGATTGTCCAACAAATGGACCGCAAATCCAAGGGAGGCTCAGACAGATCGAACCCAGAGGGCCCGTCGGGCGTAGTAAGCAGAATGGCGGAATCTATAAATATCGATCCGACCCACACCAAGCCCTGTTAGCAATTCATGAATATGCTGAACATCTCGGTGTCCGTAGACCCACACATCGCGATAGCTAGAGGTACTTGCCCCCAGGATGACGCAGGCGGCAATCGGAATGCTGGCTAGGAGAGGCTCTCTAACTCGAGAGGTCCCATTCGTAGCCATGTATATTGACTTACATCGTGGGAGGTATCCTGCACTTGTATGCTTCCGAGGTGAGATAAGACATTTCTGGTATTACAGTGGTATATGATATACATGGTCATAAAAAACGCGCTCATGATTCTTCCAGAGAGAGGGTGTTAATTTGAAGAATCGATAAAATACCTTGCAAGCGTCAAATACGGAAGCCTTGCGGTCTATCAGCAGTCACCTACCAAATGATGTCGCATCATCGTAAGACACCATAACTTGTGTATTCGGATTATAGACATACGGCTGAATACAGTCGTTCGTCATAAGGCCACCGATCAAAAAATAAAAAGACACAACATATCGTCTGACTACAATTATCGAACCTATACTCAATCCCGCTCTCCGCTGTCCCATTCGCGTTCAGGAATCCACCCTGTATGAGACCCCAGAAGTCGAAAACGCCTCCAATCGCCGGCGGAGACTCGGCGGGGAATCCATGAATTGACGGCGGAGACGGCGGATCCTTCGGGCGCGACGCCCGATGGTGTGCAACTGTCATTGAGAGGTGCGTTCGGGCCAACCTCGGGAGACCAGCTTCCCCAGATGTCGTAGTTCATAACCTCTTCACAATGAATGTCATAATTTAAAAAAATGCCCGAGTTTTGTCAGAGGCACTGACCGATGTAATCAAGAAGCTTTGCAAAGCCTGAGACATCAGACATGGGCGCGCCATCGGATCCCACGAATGGGGTAACTGCGACCGCAGCAGATAGGATGAGGTTCAAGGCGCAGTCCTGGCTTCGGAGTGTCTGTAGGAAGGTCAGGAAGTTCGCGCTGTTGTCTGGGGACAGAGTGTTGCAGCCAATCCCTTGGTGATTAGGATATTCCTAGCTATAGAAGACGATGGCTCAATGAACAGGAACACGCGTCCGAGCCTGATATACGTACTCAAACTCGATCCCGTCCAGATTGTATTGTGAGACCACCTTCATGGCAGCTTGAGCAAACGCTGTGCGATTCGAATCCGTCGATACTGCAGTAGAAAAGTACTGTGATCCGGTCCATCCACCGATAGATAGTGTGGCAGGGACGACTGGATTTGGGGATCTGGGGAGAGGACGGCGTTCAAGCGATATCATCTGCCGAAGGGAAGAGATTGGCGGTGATACCGAAATGCTTCATGCGCGCGAGGATGAATTCGATAGGGGTCAGGTACGTGATATCCGAGGATTCCGTGATTCCATCTCCGCCAGTGAGTACGCCGCAGATTTTACCGTCACCGGCGACGATACCAGCTCCAGAGTCTCCGGGCTTGGAAAAGGGGCCCGACTTGGAGGTGCGAGGGAGTACGGCTACCTCCCTCGACGAAACACCGGGCTGTCCCTTGAAGTAGCGGCGGACGACGGAACGAATGTCGTTGAGACGGCTAACCTGGAGTCCGGAGACGTTGCCATTCTGAATGACCATGATGGTGGGCTCGTTGTCTTGGCCTTTCGTCCTCGGATCAGGGTTGAGCATATCCTTGTCCGAGAGGATGCCATGGCACCTGTGGAGACGGTCGCCTGGGTAGTCGAAAGAGTGAGGGTGGGCAGGGTCGGGGTACATCAACTGCTTAAAGTCGGCAGCAGCGACGTGGCTGAGGTCGATGGCGTTACCGACGAAGTTATGCTTCGAGACCATGTCGGGGTGGATCTCGATGATCGCCCAGTCCTCGGTGTAGCGTCCAACGCCTACGCTGAAGTCGAGGCGGGGCGACAAAACGACGTGGCCGATGATGCGCTTGCTCTCGTCCGCCCAATCTCTCATGACCTCTTTCTGCAACTTCTCGAAGACTTCGATAGCCTCTTCCGCCTCGCCCATCTCGCGCTTTACCGCCTTCCTCTCTGCAGCAGCCTCGTCCTCGTTCAAGTTATCAGCTAGCGCCAAGCGGTTTTCGAGGAACCTTATGTTGGCGCGCTGACTGACGATCTTGGTCTTGGTATCCTTGACGCGAGCGTCGAAGGCGGCCGTTCCCAGGAACATAATGTTAATACGAGGCGCACCAGTGCTTTCCCTGTACTCATAGTGCTCGTTCTTCACCGTGTTGGGGTCGAACACGACATGCCTTGCCGTCAGCAGGAAGAGGGCGCCGGGCTTCCCACTGTGGGTGAAGTAGAAGCCTCCTGTGCCCTCGAGGTGGGTTGTGGCGGCGTTACAGATGGGGATGCCTAGGGAAGTGGAGAAGGGCTGGCGGAGGTTGTAAGCAACGTTGGCGGTGATAGCGGGTTTGAACAGCGAGGCGGCAGTTAGGGTAGCCTCGGACTCGCGTATCTGGACGTGCATGTCTGTGATGTTGTTTTGGACGAGGATACTGAGGCAGTGGATGGCGACATCGTAACCCTTCTCGCGAGTGAGAGAGCCGGGCAGGACTCCCATGAAGATGACGGCGGGAGGGGAAGCTTGGCCAGCTACGCCGATGCGAAGAGGGGTCATGCCCGTATACTGAACATCCTGCTCCTGCAAATAACTCTCCAAAGCGACACTGACAGTCTCGTCCCAGACGAGGTTGAGAGGATGAGGGCCGAGAGGCGTCAGCACCTTGGCTTCCACGTAAGTGTAAGGACCCTCGACGGGCACCCAGGCATCACGATCGGACCGAGCGATAAGGATGGGCTTGGACTCCAATCCATAGTAGAAGTTCGCTGCTTCGAGGTCCGAAGGAAGGAAAGGAGCATTGGGATCCATGGAGGGGATGGTGTAGTTGGTGTTGATATGCGGAGAGGGGGTTAGGAGTCTCGAGTGCTAGTCAGAACGTAGGTCGTTGTGTTGGACACTAGAGGAAGAAAACAGGAACAAAGTTAGAGCCGGGTAAGAGTCAGGGAGAAACGTGACGCACTCTGTCGCGCGATGTGCATAGCAAAAAGCAAAGTGAAGACAAGTTGGGAACTTGACAAGGAAATCAGAGCAAGCGAGGATGCTTGCTTTTATAGGCGAAGTCTTAGCCTCGTACCAGGCGGAACCTGGCGGAACCAGCCTTCGGACTTTGAATAGCCACGGCTCGTTTTCGTCGGAGTCATTACGGCCGGGAAAGCCGCGTAGGCTGTATACCTGAATATGCTGATCACCTCGGTGTCCGTAGACCGACACATTGCGATGGCTGGAAGTACTTGCCCAATGCCCTCAGGATGGCGCAGGCGGCAATCGGAATGCTGGCTAGGAGAGGCTCTCTAACTCAAGAGGTCCCATTCGTAGCCATGTATATTGACTTACATCGTGGGAGGTATCCTGCACTTGTATGCTTCCGAGGTGAGATAAGACATTACTGGTATTACAGTGGTATACGATACACATGGTCATAAAAAAACGTGCTCATGATTCTTCCAGAGAGAGGGTGTTAAGTTAAAGGATCGATAAAATACCTTGCAAGCGTCAAATACGGAAGCCTTGCGGTCTATCAGCAGTCGCCGCAGCCAAGAGCAGTGCTGATAGCGTTCAGAAGAATGTTGTTGGAGTCTCCGCCGGCCTCCCACATAGCAAAACCGGCCAGCCCGCTCTGGCTGATGAACGCGCCCTTGGCAGCTAAACAAAGTGAAACCTCAGTAACTCCATCGACAACAGAGAACGAGTCACCTACCAAATGATGTCGCATCATCGTAAGACACCATCACTTGTGTGTTCGGATTGTAAACATACGGCTGAATACAGTCGTTCGTCATAAGGCCACCGATCAAAAAATAAAAAGACACGACATACCGTCTGACTACAATTATCGAACCTATACTCAATCCCGCTCTCCGCTGTCCCATTCGCGTTCAGGAATCCACCCTGTATGAGACCCCAGAAGTCGAAAACGCCTCCAACCGTAGGAGGATTCCCACATTGATCCGCGGGACCTGTCCCATTGCTGTCCCAGCTATCGCCATGTGGCTGCTGGGACTTGTCGAATGGCGGGTACGCAGCGAGCGAGCCTGAAGAGTCCAGCGCGGAGCTCGTGGCGACATGGAAGCTGTGTCCATACGATGCGACGCCCATGACGATCTGCTTGGCAGGGAATCCGGCCTTTGTCCATGAATTGACGGCGGAGACGGCGGATCCTTCGGGCGCGATTCCCGATGGTGTGCAACTGTCATTGAGAGGTGCGTTCGGGCCAACCTCTGGAGACCAGCTTCCCCAGATGTCGTAGTTCATAACCTCTTCAGAATAGATGTCAGGAAGCTTCGAAGGGCCCAGATTTCATCCAGGGCACTGACCGATGTAATCAAGGACCTTTGCAAAGCCCGAGACGTCAGACATAGGCGCGCCATCGGAGCCTACGAATGGGGTGACCGCGACCGCAGCAGATAGGATGAGATTCGCGGCGCCGTTCTGGCTTCGGAGTGTCTGTAGGAAGGATAGGAAATTCGCGCTGTCGTCTGGAGATAGCGTATTACAACCAATGCCTTGGTGGTTAGGATATTCCCAGCTATAGAAGATAGTGGCTCAATAAATAGGAACACGCATCGGAGCCTGGCCGTGCGTACTCGAACTCAATCCCGTCCAGATTGTATTGCGAGACCACTTTCATGACAGCTTGAGCAAACGCTGTGCGATTCGAATCCGTCGATACTGCGGTAGAAAAGTATTGTGATCCGGTCCATCCACCGATAGATAGTATGGCATTGACATTCTGAGCATTATCTTAGTACTGATCAAACTGAGCTTACAAGACACTCCTACATTCTGGTGAGCGAGCTGCACAAACTGCGGAATCAACTGTTCGTCAGACGACTGAAGCCCTACAGTACTAGCATCGGGCGTGGTAACGCTGCAGGCCAAGGATTGGTCAACTATTATTAGATTCATCGCACACAAGGGGACTCACCCGAACGCATAGATGACCGAGCTATACCTCGACCAGCTGATACTTGATAGAGGAAAGTCACTATTGTGCCAGCTGGCCCACCATGTAGCTGCTACGACTGAACTAGGGGAGCCACTAGACCCACTGCCCGTTCCGTTGCTGCTGTGACTTCCACTTCCGCCTGCAGAAGTTGCCGTCGAACTAGACTGTGCAACAGGCGCAAGGGAGCAGTAGGGCGCAGCCCATACCATGGAAACACTAAGAAGGACGGGAAGAAGTAGAAACATTGTCAGCGTGGGCGTAAGGGGGGGTGAGGGAGACGTTCGTGAGTGGTATGCATGATGGTCGACGTGCTTATGTAGATTGGAAGGGTGTTCAGACCGAGGCTGGAACGTGGAAACCGTCCGGTCAAAATTACAACAATGCACGGCAGACTCACCCGACAGTTGACCAAGTCGCAATGAATGCACACGCTTCCATGGTTTCTCACGTGTGCACCCTGGAAAGGAAAACAAGAGCGGGAGCGAATACGAGAAACCATGCCGATAGAACAAAAACCCAGCTCGTGTCCATCATGATAATCTATGGCGCCGTTAATAACAGCCGTTGGCAAGTTAGAAAAGAACAATAAAAACATATAACGCTCATCCTGTTTGAGATCCTCGAGGAAGCGAGAGCCTCACGGCAACCACGTGGATTAGCATGTTTGAAGCGAGGCCATCATGGAATGATATCATTAGTAACCGAAGGACCTCCTGGGCGACATAAGACAACTCAGAAACCTCTCAAATCGAGGAAACGCGTCGGCATCCGGAGTTGCCTGCCCCATACACCGTTGTTCGACTTTCCCAGGTAAGAGAGGATGCGAAGGGTAAGTTACAGCAAGCAGACGTCTTTCATGCAGGCTGACCTCGTGTTCTAAGCGGCCACAAAAGAGATGTTTCACTTGCCTGTGACTTCGATTTTGTCTTCGAAAAGCTCAAGTTCAGATACGCGTGGTGGCTTGCACCCTGCGATTTGATGTTCGGTGATAGTTGAAGTCACGGCCAAAACACCGTGCTCGCACTTCACTCCAAGTCGCCGTTGTGAATAGCTAGGATGTAGCGATCGATGTGCGTTGCTGAAACGTTCAACGTTCAACACACACCCAGGGCGAACTACCTGCCCCCTGGAGGTGCGTGTTCTTCGTCGAATGAACGCATTTTCCCAGGGACAATGGACGGAGAGAGAGCAGAACGCTGGCTGCACATGGAGGCGAGGCCGGTGAATCAGCACAATGGTTGCTATATTTAATGGGCGTCAGGAATCACTCTATTTAAAGGACAGGAAGGCACACCATTTATGAACACACGAGTGGTCAAAAATCCAATATCTGAAGAGAACCACAGATCATCAGCTGCTTGCATCATGAACGTAGACACTTGGATTTACCAAAAGCTTGTCACCACCAGCCACCTTGACTTTCAAAAAAATACAAACAAAACTAGTACGTCAGTCCATGGGCGCGAGCAAGTCTCGGGGGACCACGACGGAATCAGCATCATGAGAATACAGTTAATTTATCGCTTGGCATACATCCTGAAATCTGCAGATCATGCTCTCACTCGTACAACCTTCCTCTTTCCTTTACCTGCTGCACCGGCACCGGCAACACCAGGAGCTGCACCCTCCGCATTCATACCAGCCTTCACTGTATCGACGAGGACGCCAGAAGGCAAGGCAGGAGAGTACACGGACATGCGGCTGGCGGGTGAGGGCAAAGGTTCGGGTGGGTTGGGAAGAGGGCGACTGGTCTGTTTCGGAGGTGCAGGGTCCTTAGATTTCGGGACCGACGCGGAGGATTTGGACGAAATGGACTTCGGCTTCGAGGGTTTGGCAGCCGAGGCGGTCGTGGGAGGAGTAGCAGGGGTCGGATAAGAGAAAGGGGGCTTAGGGATACAGTCAGGCTTAATTCGTTGAATTTGGAAGGATATCATCTCCAGTAGCTGTTTTTCTGCGACGGGCGCTCAAAGGACGATTCGGAGAAAGATGTAAAGAGAACTGCATACTGGTTTTAATATGCGGGTTCATAAGCCGCCCCTCCTTCTTCCATTGTACGCGTACACGACCTGGGTTCTCCCAATCTCGCGGGTGAGCCTTGTTGACTTCGTGCAGGGTGCCCAATCCAAGGCGATTGGTCGCATCAGCTATATCTTTGCTGAGCGGCCACCAAACGCTCTTCTCGCGAGATATACGCCGGACCCCAGTGCCGTATGGCTGCTTTGCGTCAATGTAGATAGGGTAGATGCAGGTCCATCTGTTCGCGTCGAATTGGTGAGCGTAAATGTAATGAACTGAGCGACACCGACTTCTTGTATGGAGTTATGTCTGTCACAACAGGCGTTCCATGGCTTGGCCCTTGCGGCGAAGCTGGGCCTGCAATTGGTTCCACCGAGTCTGGGGCTTCATCGTCATCGGATGCATCGTCTACATCTGTGATTTCTTGCAGAATCGCGCCGCGTGTTCCGGTATTGGGCAAGGGGCGCGACGGCAATGGGAGGTCCACGTCGTCGTCGAATTCCTCGATGATTGCTGCACGTCGCGACATGGTTGAGCGAGATGCTACAGAGAAATAAGAATTGGAGGCTTTTCCGACTGTGCGTTTAGTCTGGCTTGTCGGACTTCAGTGGAGGAACTCGGTGGTTGTCAAGGTTCCCACGCTCGACTTATGCCATGTTGTCCTCGACGCTGTGGTCGATGAAGACCGCAGCTTTGCTGTAAGTTATGTAGCCTGACCAGGCATACGTGCTTGACATTCGCATTCAATTCTGGCTATTATAGGGTCATTCTCTCATGTATTGCTCCAGCACTGGCACAAAGTGATGCCTCTCCAGCTGGTACACCAGACGTAGTCTGTAGACCTTTCGGTCCATGTGAACCATGTCCAGATGATGCTGTGAGTGCCGTTGTTGTCCAAATATGACCTCGGAGCCTTTTTGGCATTGATGTAGCTCGCCACCCCAGCTTCACGAACCCTTCTGCCAACCCTTCGGCAACCGACGTCTCATGCATTGCACGTCTACCTACCGGATTCCCTATGACTCGAAGGCACCGCCTGACCATGGCGTTATGCGCCACTCCTCCGACCCACCACAAGGCGAGACGCCTGCATGGGAGAGCTGTGGACGCATAGTTGTGCAAGAACGGGCAGATTTCTGGGAGTTCGTTGCATGCAACGTTCTCTTCGCTTCAATTGGATTATTCCTTGTATATGCAAGGTCCAAGAAGATGCAGGCACTCCAAGCAAGAAATCTTGCCGCACGGATTGGCCTCATAAGAGGCGGTAGCGGATGACATGACGACAGAGCGGCTTTGGTTTGGCACTGTGGACTGTGAGCAAGTTTTTACATCATGACCTTTTGGTACTCACGCATGTATTCCAGTTTATTAGCATATTATAGACCTAATCATACGCATATCACGATAGTCAATAGGCCAGAGCACTGGCTGAGAGTAATTTGCTGGATTTCTCAGCGATGCTGACGATAATAGAGATCCCTGCACAGTCTTTGGCCTTGTCCTACCAACGCAAAAATAGTGAGCCTGGTGTATCAAGTCTTCCGTTAAATTTTTTTGTGCAGCTCCTGATGGCTACTAGATGTGATGGACAATCCAGGTTCTATCCAATGGACGGAGAATGGCGGTGCCGAGGACTTTTATCAATCTGTCTCTGTGGCTCCCCTATCTTTTCTCCATGCCTGGATCCATCGTACAATTCTCGAGACGTTTGATTCCAAGTCTTCTGTCCCTTCACTTCTCAATTCTACGACGATTTCTTGGGCATACGAGGATCGCGCTTCCTCGATAACTATGTCCATGATCTCTGCTTCGTTATTCTCCTGGATCTTTTTCAAGGGATATCCCCTGGCGAACGAAGTACAGATCAGGACATTTTCGAGATCGTAGAAGAAACATGCCGTACCGTTTTTCTAACCGCTCCCATAGTTTGGTGTGATCACATCTAAGTACCACAACGAGATCCGCCCATCGTTCTGGAAATATATCACATGTATGCCAGTCGAGGATTATACCGCCCTCTGACGCCAGTGGTTCCAGCTCGTCCAGAAGCTGACGGGAAAGTCAGCCGAATCGAAGCGCAGACAGATTGGTGGTGTGCGCACCTTGTCCTCGTCGACCGTGTAGCTCTGCCATTCCTCGTCGTAACCTTCATGCAAATCCTTCTCCTTCACGAGCTCCCCAACATTGACGTGCCGTAGTGGTACCGGAGATTCTTCCGCGAGTAGTTGGGCATGTGTCGATTTGCCTGTACCAGGCGTTCCTGTGATGATGATCACGGGAGAACTGCGAGACGATGCAGACATTTTATATGCAAGATAGCAAATTTTAGAGGTGCGTAGGGCCTGTCCTGTAGGCACTTGGGAGGTATTGGAAGTGGCTAAAAAGGCTCTGAGGTGAGCTTGAAGAAACTTGAAGGTGGCGCCGCAAATGGCATCGTGCTTGATCCGGAACTCTCACCATGCATGCGACTTAGCATCCAACGTTACGGAAAAGAGCCACTGTCATTCCTACGGACAACTGCTCTCGATCTAGAGAATCTTGACAATGTCCGTGCACGTCCAAAACCCCTGTTGGTTCGCCTTTGCAGTGCATTTGCACCTGATTTGCCGGTGAAAACATTATCCAGGACCATCGAGCACCAAGTTGTCATTCACTCATGTAGTGAGTTGTGGGAGCTGTTAAACGCTCTGAAACCTGAATGACATTCGATACCAGCAGAGCTTTTGGACAAGGGTACCAAAGCGAAGAAGTCAGATGATGCGGTCGGCCCCCACTTCATCTCCGCGCGGACGTCTATCATTAGACGGCTATCAACCACATCGCACTTCGAGAGTTTCCATCGAACTGAGCAGGATTCATCTCTTCCTCTTGAGACGTAAACTTTGATGCGGGCAAAGGCTGAAAAGGATGACAGCGGCGTCACGATCAACACCTACTCCTCCCTGAAGTTGAAAGTCTACCGCGTTCACGCTCATGGCAGCCATTTGTCCCCTTCCCGCCTGTCAAGGTCGCACATTTATCTCAGATATTGCTCTTGAGCAGCACATGCGCTCATCAAGGCTGCAGCATCCCTTTTGCGAATCTTGTGATCGCAAGTTTGTCAACGTACCGGCATTCGCCCAGCATCTACGAGCCGTTCACAGCCCTCAATATAATTGCTGCGGCAAGACGTTCCTCTCGAACGAGGCATTAAAACGACACCGAGCCACTGCTTCATCACATCCAGAATGTTCGTGGTGCGATGAAAGGTTTATCAACGAAGAGGAACGTGATAATGTGCGTGTCATTTCTGCGCTATATTACTCAAGGCTCAGAGCGTCCCTCAGCACGAGGTGGCACGTCACAGGCTGGTGCAATGTCAAGATTGCAGAGATTGCGTGGTTCGACTGCATGAGCTCGATGACCATTACGCCGACTCCGATGAACATGCTCGTTGTTCATTCTGTCAGCGTGGCCTGTTGGATGGGGAAGAGCTAATCGCTGTGAGTGGTGCAAGCTCTGCCTTGATACTCATCCAACTGAAATCACCAAGCATACGCGGGAAGCTCATCCGAATCTATTGTGTGCACAGTGCGATGAAGTGTTCCTCTCTGGAGAATTGCTCCAACTCCATTATAAACAAGAGATCACTAAGCACCCAAGTTGTAGAGTATGTGACATCGGGTTCAAAGATTATTCGAAGCTCTGTGAGGTAAGTAAAAGGTACACTTCTTCTGAAGATCGAATACTTAATATTTGACATCTGAAATATTCTCCTCAGCATCTTGTAGATGTCCACTGGTCTTTGTACGATCAGACTGTTCATATAAACAGGGCGATCAATCTTTGACATTGGTATAATATGATGAATAGTACGGTTGCATCCATGTCAAGAAGAGGATCGCTCTTCTGGTATTTTTTTCGCGATGTCTCTTTTCCATCAAATGTGAGCTCTTGTTTCTCTGGCTCATCCTGCATTTTCTAGAGATTTCGAAAGGATGACCAAGATGTCCTATACATGTAAAAATCTGGTGAAACTCAATGTGTGGACCCACGCTAAGCTGTGCGGTGTGACTATGTGTCGTAATGTCGATGCATCAAGGCCCACCTCAATACCCACGAGGACAAGAACATTCCCAAGCTGGCCCACCCACAAAGCTTCTAAATGACTTCGATATCCGCATAAGACACGCTCTCATAAACCTTCTCTAATAAGCCTCTGCACAAAAAGGAGCTCCTGATCATGAAGTTGTGCTCAAAGGGGACTTTGTTTATGGTTCCCGGAGAACCCTTTTGTGCTTTTTGTTCAGAAAATGCTATGCGTGCGAAACAAGTCGGCATTTACTTGACGAGGTAAGCCTGAGGAGATAAACAGAGGAGCGATTTTAATTAGTGAGAGTCTGAGAGAGGACTATTATTGCATAGCAGCAGCATTATTGTTTCGAAATTCAAAAGCCGCTTGGCTGATTCATTAATTGTACAGTACTGTAAGAGGTCCAGGAAGCGGTGATACGAAGTGAGACGATGGTAGTAAATAGCAGTAACATAATCGCTTGCCACCAATCAACCTCTTCGCCGTTTCCTGTCCCTGCTCGCATCGAACGCCTGATCTTTTCTATCTTCAACACGTTGTAGGAATTGCACTTTCTCGAGGTATCCGCCTGTCCTCCTGTTGGCCTCTAGCTCATCTCGCAGCTGAGGATCCTCCTGGGAGCCAACATGTGCCTGCCAGTCGATAGCCGACTTCTCCAACGTGGTTAGCTTCTTCGGCCTCTGTGCGGACGAGGATGGTAGAGCGGCAAGCTGAACCTTCGGCTTGCGGCGAACTGGCTTCTTGCCTGCAAGTGGCTGCGGAGGAGGTGGGGCGACAGGATGTTGCGAGTTGTCCACACCTGCATCACTTTCAGGGAACGTGGACGCAGCAGGTTCGACAGCCGCTATCAGCGAGGCTTTGTCGTTGCTTTCTGGTGATTGCCACACAGGCCACTTCTGAGCCTCCTCAGAGTCTGCTGCAACTTCTTTCACTTCTCTGTGACGTTGGAGCTCGAGAAAATCAGCTGCACAATAATCATGTA
Organism: Heterobasidion parviporum; assembly: GCA_002994785.1. Taxonomy (NCBI): domain Eukaryota; kingdom Fungi; phylum Basidiomycota; class Agaricomycetes; order Russulales; family Bondarzewiaceae; genus Heterobasidion; species Heterobasidion parviporum. Next base: position 332,765 of record PDUQ01000021.1, read on the forward strand.
GAAGCACTCACATCACGTCCTCTCCTGCAAAACGATATTTTTTCTCGATCATGATCATCCTATTCGGTTCGTTCACTGGTCTCGATGGTGGCGTTGAGGCAGAAGCTTGAAAGTCTGCCCATAGCGCTTCGCGAGCCCTGTGCTTGTGAACGGACATTGGAGATGAGGCAAAGGTAGCTCAAGGCTAGCAAAGGCATGGCACTAACTTCTTGTCGAGCCTTTCAGGCTCAAGCGTGGGCTCATCAGAGCCCGTCCGTGGGCGTTTTGATTCGCGGTCGTCGTCAGAGCTGTGTTCTGGGAACCTGGTGTAATAACGCGATGTAAACAAGGAGTCAAGGTGGTTCTTTACCGTCATTCACGTCTGGTGGAACATAGTCAGAATCGTCTTCAGAATCGCTTTCGTGTTGCGAAGGACGCTTGAGTGCTGACATGTCGATAACAAGCTGCTTGAAGCTGTTCGAAGGTACTCCCCGTAGTCGCCACTGTTTGAAGGTAAGTTAATCGTAGTACAGTATTAGGACGCAAAGCTTTCGTCCGTTGCCCATATTTGGAAGGCTGTTTACATGCCGGGTAACCTCGAGGAGCCACATCATCATCGGACCCTCGCCAGCGATGCCACCGTTGTCTCCCAGTACACCCCCACCGAGTGCGAGAGGACTGCGTACTACAACGGGGTCACCGAGGACGGCGACCACCCTGTACTTGTCTACAGGTCGGATTTCCTCATCACACCCTTCCCCAAGCCCGTCGGAACATACGCCCATATCCCTGTCAAGTCTCTCCGAGAAGTTGATGACACCTCGCTCAATCCTGTCTGGGAATCTGTCGGTCTTGAGATTGCTGAACGGCTCACGACGACTTGGAAGATTGACTGGTCCTCCATCAACCCAGCTCCGCTTCTTCACCCACGCAACACCGGGAGAGGAGGGGGAGAGGCGTCTCGGCCCCGTCGTCATATGGCTGGGTATCAAACCTGGATCCACCTCCTCCGATACCGCCCACGAGGTCTCCCAAAAGATCCTCGGGCTTCTCGGAGAGTATGGAGTCAACGATGTTGTGATTGAATGGCGTGAAGCTGTCCTGCAGAGGCTGGCAGGTCTAGCCCTTATGGGCCATGTCGGCAGCACCAATCACACCCACCACGTCCGTCGGTTCCTTACTGCTCTTCTCGGCATTCCTCTTGCGACTCAAGGGATGGAGGGAAGGACGATTTTCAAGGCACTCTCACCCTATGGTTTCGCGAAAACAAAGACAAGAACGGCGATCCCAGCAACAACGTGTACGGAGCTAGCAATTGTCACATTCTCGCAAGAACACCACCATCGACTACGAGCACAAAGGCGGCGCAGCCAAGGACTCCGTTCGAGTTTGCGGAGTCCGTCGATTCCAGCAGGGCCTCGATGAGATGAAGAAAGCTATCAGTGACCACGGCATTCGCCAGCTTTTACACCCAAGAGATCGATGGACTGGAGAGGACGGACAATCCGGACGAGGCCGAGATTGCCGCGAATCGGCGCAAATTGGATGACGAGAAGGAGGCTATCCGCCAGCTCGAGGCTCTGTACGACGAAGTCACCAAGTACTGGTTTGACATTAAGCTCCACCGTGATATCGGCTATGTCCAACATGCTGAAGCCATCAAGGTCGACGTCGAAGGCTGCACGCGTTATACATCGGACTGGGGTGCGTTCTTGGCCGCTGAGGCGAAGGTCAGGGATCAGTTTGAGGGCAATGTCGTCAATCTCGGTGCATTTCGATCGTTCTCGTTTTTTGCCTCGTCTAGTGAAAACAGCCTTATTTAGGATCAAAATATTCTCCTGAAGAGCTTATGGCACTGTTTTATCCTCGGAGTGTTGGTGCGACCACGTTCAAGTTTCCTCGGGGCAGAAAGCTTAGGATCGTGGGTTGCGCTACGAAGGAGGACCTGGCCAATTCCACGGAGTTCGATAGCAAAGGCGAGGGTTGCTTTATCGTTGGTAAAGACGGCAACACTACCGACTTAACCGTCGGACGTTACGCCGGCCTGGTGTCATTTATTCTCAACGATACCAGTGTCTGGTCTAGGGAGCTCGCTATGTACAACTCGAGCCTCAAGAAAGCCGAGGTCTTCTCCGCTAAGGGAGACTCGGGCTCCCTCGTCTGGCGTCCCAAGGAAGGCGAAGTTTACATCGTTGGGCAACTGCACTCAGGAGAAAACAAAGGCAGCTCGACCAGTAACCATGTTACTTACTGCACCCCTGGCTGGTACCTCCTGGAGCAGATCAGGAGGCGGTTTACGAACGTCGACTTTGACCGCACCACCTGGTAAACTTGAAGATTCGTGTCTTTCTTCCGCCTCATCCTTTCGTACACATAGCTGTCGACGTCGAAGCCTGTGCATTGGCGAGCCGTTCCACAGCGTCTTCTTCTGCGACGTCTTACCTTCCATCATGCCCCCTCCCTTTTTCTTTTGCGATTGTTCTCGTTTCATGGACTCATCCCCCTTCGCTGACTGTGAAGTCTTCCCCATCCCCGACAGTTTTCTCCTCTTTTTTTGACTGCGTGTTATCTATTTCCTAGTTGTTGATTCAGACGCGTTTTTCTACCGTTGATTCGCTGGGTCCACAAATATCTATTCGTGACCATCTCAACGGTGGTTTAAACAGTCATCTTCATTATTCAAAAAATAGATCAAAATCGGAAATTGGAGAGCAGAAAATCTTTTGAATGGAATATTGAGGTACAAGGGGAAACTGGAAACACTCAAGACTTGACAGAGACAGTCGTCTCTTCGACGTGGGTCTAAGAGATCCGCAAACGGAAGAGGCAATACAACAAGATAGGCGTTCCACACTCAGGGCAACAGGAGCTCTTCACGACTTCGTTCTTGATACAGCTATGATACAGTCAGTAAAACGAAGATCTCGACCAAGATGAATCGAGCATACCTATTGCAGAATATGTGGCCACACATCGTTGCTGTCGCACCACGGCAAGGATCCCTGCGGCACAATCTGCAGTATACATGGGACACCGTCTTTGCGGTCTGATCAGATTGTTCGAGTCTTTCTCGAGATCGCGGAACAGATGGCGGGGAGGATAATGATGGGCGGTTGACACCGGGCAGGGAATTGGCGGATGCAGGCGTCGATGGCGACTTGAGCTGTTGGCCGAACAAATTCATTACTGATGCTGATTGAACGTGCGAGGGGGTTGGTGATGTCGCCACTGTGAATCCAGAGTAAGTCAAGGAAGATACCTTGAGGTTCCATGTCCAAAATTTTAGCACCTTGGCTTGGAAGTCGATTGAGCACCAATGAGGGTGCCATTTGCCTTACGCCTGGCGAGCCTGATGGAGTGTGAAGCGTAGAGCTATAGTATTGTGGTACATGAATGCTGTCTGCGGTGTGAATAGCGCCAACTTACTTGTTGAAATAGTCATGATATGACCGAGCAGCAAGCGAGGCCGCAGGGGAGGTCGCTCGTGCAGAGTCGGAATACAAGTGACGACTCAGATTCGAACCTCTCCCACTGGGAGCGCTGTGCGGAGAGTGAGGCAACGGCGGCAAAAACATCTTGGGGGTATTTGTGGCCGATATTTTCGGCGTGAGCAAGGGCTTCAATGAATCAGACGGAGAACCCCTGGGCGGAGTCACCGAACGATCTTTGAACCCTGCCTTAATGTCTTGAAGGCCGTGAATCTTGCCATCATCGCGACCGGAAGATGTTGATGATTGATAGGAGTGGCTACAATGTATACAACCTCAACGAATGAAGACGAGACGATAAAGGGATAACCTACGTCGGTGCCGGTGATATAGGCTGAGTGGAAACCAGCACTGTCAGTGAGGGCCGTATCTCTGGTGCAACGACAGGCGCCCCATCCATGGATACAGAGTCCTCATCTTCACGGAGCGGCAGATCGAGCTCCACATCATCCTCAACGCTCTGTATTTTCTGTTCAGGAGTCATTTGCACGGTTGATTGTAAGGTCGGGGCAGTCGACAAGGATGCGGCTCCAGCATTGGAAGACATCATCATTCCTGATGGGGACTAAACGTGAACGGTAAGGCCATGGAAGATGTGAAGGCCACTCGATGAAGTTCCAGACTTACCGATGTTTGGGTGTTAGATACATCTTCGTTGTGAGAATTCGGAGGTCCCGAGGGAGTTAAAGACGCCGTGTCGCCAGGCCCGGATCGAATTGGTGTCTCAGCAGCCTCGGCCGGTGGACTACTGACCGAAGAAGCCTCTGCCCTCGCCTGAGGCAAGTCGTTCTATAAAACATTTGTTAATCACCCTAGCTCTTGGATACTGAGACCAACCTCTCTTTCAAGGTCCACCTTGAAAGCAAGTTTGGTGGAATCTTGCAAAAGTGGATTGAACACCGCTAAGACGTGCTAAGTGATTCTCAATTTCAGATTTTCAAACCGTTGATAGATACGGAGGATAATGACCTCAGCAAGCGCTCGATCATCTATAAAGGAAATCTTGCATTCCGGACATGTGGGATGCTTCAAAGAGTCTCGATAATGTCCTTCCAATGAGGCTTCTGAACTGAAATTCTGTGCGCAGGCCTTGCAGCGAAATTCAGGATGACTGCTGGCGATGTGCTATGTTCTTCGATCAGCATACCGGAGATCTAAGACAGGATGTCCGACTGACCTGCTCAAACGCTTCTGTACTTGCAAATCCAATAGTTGGACACTTTGTACAACGCGGATGGTTAGGCGAGACTCGGTAGTGATTCAGCACATCCTCGCGATATACTTGGAGGCCACCGCACGCGGCGCAAGTGATTGGAACATGCACAGCTTGTATGTGCTGTACGGTTGATTAATATCAAGGTATATAAAAGTAAGAATGCAGCGTACAATGTTCAAGGCTGTTGGGTCTCTGAAGCCGAGGTCGCACCGACCGCAGCTGGGATGATTAGTGGAGTCTCGAAAATGTTGCTGCAGAGCAGGTGCAGACGAATACTGCCGATTGCATGTCTTGCACGAGTTGACGTTGTTTAAGGAGGAGGCTGGCGGTGATGGCAGCGGCGGTACTGCAGCCACAGCACGATGCACCCTACTCATGTGCTAATGCGGGTGAGTACCGTCAGCTCAGCGTACGAAACACGGAGGTGTAGACACTAACATCCTTCAGCACCGCGGGACTTCGACATACACACTTGCACTTGGTACAGTAGTACGACGAGCCCCAAGCAGCAGACGAAACATGCGCACTAAGAACGGCCGCGCTGACGTCTGTATGGCCGCAATTGCACGTCGGATGAGGGCAGACAGGCATAGCAGGTAATGCGAGGGTCAACCAGTCAAGGCCACGAATATGGGAGTCCATGTATGTATACCCAGAAATGCGCAGCGTTGCAGCACCTTATACGTGAGGGGTATCCACGTCACAACGTGTGAACGTACAGGCGAAAGTGCAGGTCTGCGGAGGGCATGGTGAGATACCGCACAACCCACGACAGCTTTGGAAAGAGTACCCGATCTCGACGCACCCAGAATTCGAGTTATCCCCTAAGGTACAACAGCAGCTGTCAGATAAGCCCTAAGTACGGCCAGGAATGTAAAGATGAGGGCTCCCCGCATGCCCGTAAGCCCCCATTTGAAGTGACAGGATGGGGCAGGTGACGGCGTCGAAGACTCGGATAATGGAATCTTGGGAACATACATATAGCGAGAGGTGAAAGAGCGGGATGCGGCGGCCTGGTACAGTCTACAGCCGTGAGCAGCGAGACGCGAAGATCGCAGCAAGAAGCATGACGATCCCCACGCGACAAGAAAACATGTTACGGCCTTGAGGTGCCCAGCTATCTGGTAGGGAAGCGACGTCCCTGCTATTGACCAACGTTCTGCATTCGATCGGATCCCGAAGATGTCAGATATCTAATCAACCATAACCACGGTCCGAGGGGATGTACCCGGAATGAACTCCAAAATGGCGCGACATTCATCAGCGCGCCGCGGAACGAGGCAGCTAGTATGCTCTGATATGATATATAGTATTAGAAGTCCCCTTGACCTGACCCTGTATCGGATGTACCTGGCATTCGTGCTAGATACAAAATGCTCATATCGCGGTCTCCTTCGGCGATCGAAGGAAAGTGGGCCTATCTCGGCAGCTTGTGTGACCTGCTCGCTGAGTAGCTGATGAAAGTTTACATTCTTACCGGAGTAAACCGCATAACACGCCACCTAGCACTCTATCCTCAGAGGAGATTTGTCACGGAAGAATGCCTAAATTCATAATCTCAGTTCCGAGATGGTCTGTTAGCGCCGCACATCAACAAATGCACTGTGGACATCGACCCAAGAATGGGTCTGGAGAAAATAGATAATTTTTTTAATAACGAGACGCCATTATCAGTAGTAAGCCAAAATAGCAGAAGGTCCTTACATAGTCAGTCGTCCACACCATTGCCGCCTCTAGCCAAGCTAGGAAATTGCTAGGAACTCCCTCTCCCGAACATCTCCGCATCGGCCGAGGTCGATGTCGCACCCGACCCGGAACAATGAACGCCTGGAATCAGCATTACTCCATGTCGATATTTTTGAACCTGATTCCGAATGTCGGCGACTCAAATCTCCATAAGTCTCTATAAGTTTAGATATCTGAATGAACCCAGGCCTCGGTGACGCGGAACACACGCCGGTGTCAGCTGGTATGCGAAAGCCTTCATAAAGACCACTGTAAATGCCCGTGACTTCTTTTCGATATCATAAGCCACTACCCAGACCAAGTAAACCGTTCACGAGCATCGGCGACAAGCGGGCATGGTGTGCACCAGTGCCCCACAGGCATCTATTGAAGAGACAAGACATCGCGGAAGGCGAGAGGAACAAGACAGATTGAGACGTCAACGGGCCGATTGTCCCTTACCGAATGTACCTAAAGAGAAGTGAGCTGAAAGACAGTCATCTGGAAAAATCAGATAGCTACTCACCGAACGTCACAGACTATTCGAGGGGTGAGCTTGCCAATTCCGAGGATTTATCGTCAGTGACGAGACGCAGCGTTGATCGTTATTCACCCAGGTGACTCTGCTTGCGATTCTAGACTTCAGGCAACACGAGCAAGATGTTTCTCGCCGAAACGACAAAAGGAAGTGGAGGTATTATTCACGATTTTCCTGGAAGGAGAGCGTCAGCCACAATATCCGGAGTTGGCCGAGCCAAACCGTCGGGTGGCTTGCCTCGTCAACTGCGTCATCGATTTTTTGAAAGCACGAATGGCTAGGAAAATTGTCCATTATCCCTCCATACACAACTGGGAATTGAGATGCATATATTACTATTTAAGACATCGTAGAAATGTAGACAAACACTGCAGATACAATATAGGCTGGATAAAGTTGAAACATTTCGCCTCCCCCCCTCTATTCCATACAAAAATAGAAACAGACGCGCAACTCTTACTTGAGGTAGTACTCGTATGCTGCACGCCAGGCTTTGTTTCCATCCTTATCAATGACATCCTGAAAAACATGAGATCAGAATGTGAGATGAAGACAGATGTTTTTGATAAACATACACCGTGGCAAGGGATGATTCGTTCAAAGTCCCAGTCGGCAACCGTCTTCGCGTCGCGCTTCATGGCTCTGGAGTTATGACACCATATCAGAACCACAGAAAAGCAGAAAAGGGGAGGTTGACAACGCACTCCTTGTCCACACCGAGCCGCCACATCATTCGCTTGTGAGCCGCGGTGTAAGGGTCAATGTTGCCAATGAAAGGAATGCGACCGGAGAACCATGACCGCGAATACTGGAAGAAATGAGTGAGCGGGGGTTTTGCAGGAAGTGATGGATGACATACCTGTTCCAACGCGGGCATGTTGAAGAGCAGGTCGGCTTCGATGAGCGTCTTAGAAGGCTTATGGAGGAAAGCAACGTCCTTGTTCTTGAATCCGGAGAAGTAACTACACGGAGGTGTACGTGAGATGTCGTAAAAATAACTGCAATGCCGGAAATTCTTACCATGATTCAATCTGCATCGTTGGGGGACGGAGTATAGAGTGGAGCCACGATGAGTCGGGGCGGAGAAAGCGATGAGTGATATGCGACTTGCCTCGTCCTCAAAGCCAAACTTGGGGTCTTGTTGCTTGTCGCCCCAAACTGAATATCAGAGTTTAACATGCCATCACAGAATATGCAGACGCGTCACTCACATCCAGCAAAGTCCAGCCCTTCACCCTTCTTCTTCTCGACAGCTTCCTCAACAGCAACCAGCTTTGCATCGGGATACGCCTTTTTGAACTCGCCTGTCGCATTCAACGAAACATGCCTCCTGTTCAATCCCCCTCTTTTATAAGCAAAGGAGGAGCGACGCACCGAGATACAAGTGATGTACAGAATCCGCGCCAACGATATACTTCACCGGGCCGAGGTTTTCCAGCGTCTTTTTCGTGTCCGGAGTTAGGGGCGTCGAGGCGAGGACCCAGACATTGCCGTTGGAGAGCCTCACGGCCGTCGAACGACCGCCGATAGGAAGAACGTTGAGACGCAAGAACGGCCTATGGCAAGCGTCAGTTGTTTGGGAAAAAGTGTAGAAGAGGGACAGTGTTGGAGAAAAGTGGGGATAGGGAGATGGGGCGTACTTGGAGAAAGTCCAAATGCCCTCCGTAACCTGGAATCGTGCAAAAACGCATTAGATTCAGAAAAGGGTGCCAGTCGAAGGCCAAGACACGTTAATTACCTCGCGAATGATGATATCAGTCATGTTCAAGTAGTCAAAGTACTTGGTGCAACAAGTGAACAATGGGGAGAAACTGAAGGATGATGCGTTCTCTCTTATAGGAGCTTTATGGAGTAAAAACGGAAGCAGAGTCGGGGAGCGGAGAAATCGTAGCCGGAGGCTGGAGTCTCGGTTGCTGACAGTGCTTGCGTACGCACATGGGCAACCATGTTATTGCGATAAGTCCCAGACCAGTCCAGAGCGCGATAGTTCCGCTCAGCCACAGTCATCACCTAGGGCAGGATAGAAACCAACCGTATCGGCGGCCTTCGACATCGGGAGCTCTGTGAGTGTTTCTGCTCAGGCCTCAAGTCGAGATGTCGAGATCCCGAGTGAGTAATGCGGCTGGAGAAGAGGAACATTCGGGCGTCTCGGCAGTCTGACAAATGACGTATGGGTTCCTGTGCACGTGATCGCGTGAGTAACTTCACGTGATTGCATGAGTCAGCGCATGCGACACGTGACGTCTGCGCGTCGGGGCATGGATCAACACGGTTCAAACATGCTCGTGTGAAAAAGGGACAAGATGTGCATTATTCGACGAACGATTTATATATATGGAGTGAGAAACCTCAGGTAGGAAAGGATACAAAAAGAGGATAAGTCTTGATAAGTCTTGAAGCTTTAAGATTGAAGGTAAAGCTTGTACGCAGCGCGCCAAGCCTTCTTCCCGTCATTCTCAATCACGTCCTATGTCAGCAGAGACTTGAGTCTGTGTTTTTTTTGGACTAAAATAGCATGCATACCCCGTGGCAAGGAATAATCCTTTCGAAGTCCCACTCATCGACCGTCTTGGCATCTCTTTTCATGGCTCTGTGATTGCATTAGGGAACGATGAGCGATGGACTAGGTTGAATAGGCACATACTCTTTATCATCGGCGGCGCTCTTTGCCATGCTTTGTGCTACCCCTGAGTAGGGGCTCATTTTACTAATGAAAGGGATACGACCGGAAGACGGTGACTTGGAATACTGCGTAGCAATTTGAAGTAGTGAGAACGATAGAAGCCGTAAGATTATTTGCGGATCACCTGTTCGGTACCGGGAAGATTGAAGACCAAGTCGGCTTCGATGAGCGACTTCGACGCAGGGTGGAAGAAAGCTACGTCTCGTTTCTTGAAGCCGGAGAAATAGCAAGCCTTGATCTGTTGCGGAAGTAACGATGAGTTGAGATCGCCAATCACACATGCGTCGTGTGCATGGCTCACGTCGTCTTCGAACCCGAATGTTGGCTCGCGGGCGTTGTCCGCCCAAACTGCAGCGACAGGAACATGAGCGTCTATGAGACAAGCCTAACAGTCGAGGCTCTCACATCCAGCAAACTTGAGGCCTTCCTTCGCCTTCTTGTTCACTACGTTTTCGACAGCTATTAGCTTCGCCTCAGGGTACGCCTTGTGGAACTCGGCTGGAATGATTGCATGCATACGTCAAGAGTCTGATACCATTCTATTTATAGGAAAAAGGCTAACCGAGAAAGAAATGGTGCTCTGCGTCCGGACTGACGATATACTTGACAGGACCCAATTCTGTGAGCTTCGCCTTGGTTTCATCATTGAGAGGCGTCGATGCGAGGACCCAAACATCTCCTGAAGACAACTTGATTGCAGTGGATCTCCCACCGACAGGGAAAAATCCGAAGCGATTGAATGGTCTATGCGAAAGTCAGTAAGGGGGAGTTTGTGGAGGCTTTGAATCTCACCGAGAAAACGTCCACACGCCTGTGGCGACCTTACACAAGTGTCAGCGTCAGAGGGAATGGGGATGAATGGGCACACACCTCACGAATTACAGTATCGCTCATGTTGGCTACACGTGTGCTGTGTGAGTCGAGATGCGTGAGTATGGAAGGTTTTGGTTTGCATTGAGTGCGCTTCTCGGCTTTTATACCTGCATGCCCTTTTCACATTGACGTCAGTAATGAACACTTTTTGAACCTAGAGGATGATCAGATGGCTTGCTGAGTATTGCAGTGTGTAACGTACGTGCCTGCAATTGGACGCGCTGTATAGCGATCTCGGTCATTGACCGGTCTCGGTCCTACTGTGCATCGCCGACAGAAACCATCCTGGGCGGCATCAGGGAAGAGCCAATCCGATCACGGAGCATACGTTATGAGTAGGGTCAGTGTATGATTCGAATCCTGTTCTCGCGGCGATAAACGTTCAATATTCAACGTTTCAAGGTTGATCAAACTCTCTGCACTCAGGGGGCATCCTGAGTCCAAACTGAGTCATGTTAGGCCATCTGAGCTGGCCGAGTAGGATCACAAGCAGCATCAATCAATGAGAAGATGTGTTGAAGTTTGAGATGGTGCTGAGAGTGAGCGCCATCTGTTACAGAGTTCATTGAGCGTCCTTGTCTCGACTTCTCGACGCCCTGTTAAGGAATGGTACAAACAGAGGCAAATAGCGCATGCCCAGCGTGGCGGCGGGTTGGGGCTGTGACTGCATTTAATCTCCCTTTGTACCCGTTTACAATCTCCTTACTCTCCACTGTGCCCTCCAATATCAAGCTTTTTAGATTGTATAGGTCAGAAACTACGTCGAGCCGGTGATTGAGTCGTGATGAAGTTCACGAAGCCTGCCTGGGTCGCGCACAAGGGTATGCGCTTGGACCGGTTTACCACCTTTGCCACCTCTAACTCTAATAACACAACAGATCCTTCGAGCAAGAGCGATTCTGCGCCGAAGCGTCTTTCTATATTCTCCGTACACGTCCACCCCGATGGCTCACGCATCGCTACTGGCGGTCTTGACGCGAAGGTGCGCATATGGAGCACCAAGCCGATTCTCAACGCCACTTCGGAGGCTTCCAATCGACCTGCAAAATCCCTCTGCACTCTCACGATGCATACGGGCCCTGTTCTATGCGTTCGATGGGCAAACTCGGGGCGGTGGATTGCGAGCGGGAGCGACGACACCATCGTCATGATTTGGGACTTAGACCCGTGAGTGTCGCCCGTTCAGCAGCTCAGTCATTTCAGATACCTGATCTGCGTTAGAACTGCGAAGGGTAAAGTGTGGGGAACGGATGAAGTCAACGTCGAGGGATGGAAACCGTTGAAGAGATTACCTGGACATGAGAGTGGTGAGTACAGTCACGGCCCGGGCGTCCAAGTTCGCATTGATCACTTCGATGCCCACATTGTCATACCGAAGAACTACATGTCCAGGGATTGGCAAAATGCACTCATACCGGATACTAATCTTTGTGTACAGATGTAACGGACATCGCGTGGTCACCGGCCGACCGATTCCTGGCTTCGGTAGGGCTCGACTCTCAGGTTATGATATGGTGTGGTTATACTCTGGGTACGTCAATCCTTCTTCTGCTCGATCAAATCTTTATATGTCAGCATACTGTGGTCGAAACGTTGTTTGGCATATGTCCAAAGAAGCAACGATGGTTCGGCGCAGTAGCACACAGTTTTCAACCGAATTGATATGTCTGTGTTCCTAATCACCTAAGCTAATTTAAACTTTCTTGTAGAGCGTCTACGCAAAATCGACCAGCACAGAGGATTCGTCAAAGGCGTTTGCTGGGATCCAGTCGGCGAATTCCTCGCCACTCAATCCGACGATCGCAGCGTGAAGATATGGCGAACCACCGACTGGGAATTGGAGGCAGAAGTCGTGAAACCTTTTGAAGACTCTCCAGGGAGCACATTTTTCAGGCGACTAAGGTTCGTCTTGCGATCATTGTACGACTCCATTACTTCGGGATCGTATTCTGAATGATTCTACAGCTGGTCACCTGACGGTGCACACATAACTGCGTCGAATGCAACAAACAACATGGGATTTGTGTTCATTGCAGCCGTGATTGCGCGGAATAGTTGGACTTCAGAGATTAGTCTTGTCGGACATGAGAACACAGTTGAAGTAGCAGTGAGTGGCACACCGACGCCACATTTAAAGACTACCTCTAACTTTGAGTCGCAGGCGTACAACCCACACATCTTCCTGCGTAACCCATCAGCACCAGTTGCAACGTCTAATATCTGCTCTGTGGTGGCGCTAGGTGCAGACGACCGTTCTGTGTCTGTATGGCAGACTAAATCAGCGAGGCCACTCATCGTGGCAAAGGAGGTTTTTGAGAGACAAATAATGGACCTGAGCTGGTAAGCATAACTGTCGCTCTATCTCCGATTCTCCTTTGAGACGTTTCGTAAAGGTCGTGGGATGGCCTCACATTGTACGCTGTCTCGTCTGATGGAACACTTGCAGCTTTCAGCTTCGATCCAGAGGAACTTGAAGGTATTGCCCCGCACAGCGCCCAACAACAATATCTTCAGAAGTTCGGGTTTGTTTTACCTCCCGTTCCTGAAGGCTATTCCCACACTGGGCGATCAGACCAGAGAATGACCCCACCCCCTTCGCCGACACCTGGCTCTGGAAATGCGAGTGCATTTGGTGGGAGCAACGACGGAAATGGAGAGCGCATTAATAAGCTGGTGGCAAAAAGAAAGTCAACGAAGAGGGTCCAGCCATCGTTTTTGGGGGGTCCCTCGAGCTCAGCTACCGTCCCGTCAGCTGCTATCCCACCCGCCTCATCTACATCTTTCTCCGATACTTCCGCTAAAGCAGCTCCTTCACATGTCCAATCGCATCTGGCCTCGCCACTCATTGGGCCTGGTGTGGCTGCGTCTGTGCCGGAGCTGTCGCCGTTCTCACCGCCCATCGTTTCCCGGCAAGTTGACTCCGATGGGAGTATGCACTTAGACGTGCCCATTGACTCGATAGATTCTGCGAGTTCAGATGCGAGCGGGAGAGGGAAACGCAAGAGCTCGACTCTAGATTTCCTGGACGAGAGACCGACCAAGGCCAGGACACTTGGGGGAGACAGAGTACGTGAGAGTAGGCCAGTAGTTGAAGAAATCAGCGTGCGTTCGATCGGGCGCGCGGGGAGCTCCGTTGCGGCAACGGTCGCTCAAAACGTGTTCGAGGTACCTCGCGTGTTGACGTATCTGGAAGCGAAAGTGGTCGATGTGGGAGATGATGTATTCGAGGGAAAGAATGCAGCAGATGGAGGTGAGTCAACTTGCTTTGCTAGCGCTGCTTGATGTTGAATATGCGGTTTTGGCAGGCTTGACTGAAGTTGCCTATGTTAGCGGGAAGCAAACGCAGTGGTTGGATTACTTACCGTCCCCCATCATCACTCTGGTTGCCACAAGCTCCTTCTGTGCGGTTGGTATGGTAGATAGTTGTTTGAACGTTTACTCTCCGACAGGCAGAAGGTGAGCATTACTTGGTCGATTCACAAACATGGCTCATATTCGAGATTTTTTTTTTTCTAGATTGATGCCAACTCTTACGTTGGATTCACCGACAAGCTTCTTATGTGGCAGTAAATCGTCATTGATCGCACTTACATCTACAGGAACGCTATACTCTTGGTGAGAACCGTCCGTGATGGGCTTCCTTAGCCGCGCATGCTCATTTACCCACAGGAACGTGAAGAAAATGTCGGCTAACTTTCCTCCGGCATCGATTTTGCCACTCCTCTCTATCTCCCCAAATTCCGTGTCCGATGGGGTTCCCATCACTATCACGTCTCTCTCCGCTCGGCCTAACGGCAGCCCCGTGCTTCATACCACATCGGGTGTCGCATTTTCCTACGATTCTTCTTTGCTTTCCTTTGTCAAATTGACGGAGTCATGGTGGGCCGAGGGTTCAGATGCATGGTCGGGTCGGCAGCGTACGGCCAATGCTTCGTCTTCCCGCCTGCTCGTCACGAGCCTTGAGAGTGTGATATCGGAGCAGATGCCGCCGCCATCCCACTCTGTGACACGTCCGACGTGGTGGACTACTGCTTTGACGCTAGGTCACCTGGAGTCAAAACTTCATGCCGCAAGAGTGTTAGATAGTGAGTATGAGTACAAGCAGGTACTGTTGGTGTATGCCAAGAAGATTGCCGACGAGGGGTTCAGGGCGAAAGCTGAGGAGTTGGTGAAGGAACTATTTGGGCCGATCTATTGGTACGTTCCTGCGGTATCATCTAAGGCATGTCGATATTGATATCGATTCAAGGCGGCCTGGAATGGCCAAGGAGGACAATTGGTGTCCGACGCTTCTTGGATATTCTAAACGCGAGTTGCTGAAGGACGTACTATCAATTTTTGGTACGTTCGCTGATGAGGTTCCAAGATCAAGCTCATAATATGCGCATGAACAGCTCGCAGCAAGACACTGACGAAATTAGCCATGGACTATCAAGACTTGTTGAAAAAAGCATCAGCTCCGAACGAAGATTAGATGCCAAATGTCTCCCTTTATATTGGATCTCTCACGATTTTTGTCCTAAGTTATGGCCCTGTTTGCCTATGTGTATGCTGCTGTGTTTTATGCCCCAGGTGACCACGCTTGCATGGACGGCACAGGACGGCAACGACAAGTCGATGTCTGTATTGTATGGTTCCGGGCGGGTGCTTTAGCACCTGAGCCCCACATCACGTATGTAGGTCTATTTTTGTTCTCTCCGTGGTGTTTATCGAGCGCCCGATGGTTCGAAGATTCGATCCTCTTTCGTTTGTGACGTCGCTGCTCATTTTGCATGTAATCATCCGTCCATTCCCTATTTATAAGGAATATCGCTGTAGTACATACCGCTATAGTCTAGCTTTTCATTATTTTTTTCGTTCCTGTGGCATTCACAGCTGAGGCCATCGCGCAGCAGTCTCGCGAAGCAAAGGAGAGGAGTTGGATAACCTGTTTGTCCATCCTTATCTGTATCTCGCTCGAAGGCGTGAGTGCGAACACGTCTCGCGTCATACCGAGCTCTCTTTTCGGCGTGCATTCCGTCCACGTTTTCCAGGTTTTGGCTACACCGCAATTTCATCCAGCGTTAGAATGCGCAAAGTACACTCCAGATGGTGTGCTTGCGTTTCTGCTCCCCTGGTGCCTTCGCGTTCTCGCTTTAAAACATCCCTCGGGTGCTTCTGTATGGATTTCACGCCGGGACATCATCTTCGCTGCTGTTTGACCGCGTCAATTGGCGGGTTCCTCGACGTCCTCGACTCGCATGGCCTCCACCGTTCCCTTAGCCGATTCCCAGCCTGTCCTGGCTCGCACGGACACGCTTCCCACCGGACAACGCAGAGCCTCTACCTCGGAATTCTCTCTCGATCACAAATCTGCTGCCGACACCTATACGAGCGAGCGGGTCTCCACCGCTGACCTTGCTGAGCCTGACGAGGAGAAGACGAGACTCACAGACTGGCTGCTGCGTCGAAACCTCAGAAAGGACGCGTTGGACGCTATCGCTACGAAGCGCTCGGTTTTCGACGACCCGTCTCTCGCGAAGCATTACTTGCCGTCGGAGAAGTATGAGAATCGACACCGGTTCGATCCGAATGCAAGATGGACGTACAGGGAGGAAAAGGTGTGTCCGTCGCACTTCTCCGGTCCTTATAGACATTAAATTCATACCTTTTAATTCCAAAGGCGTTGGTCAGGAAGATCGACTGGAGGGTCATGCTTTGGGCCGCCATTTCCTTCTCAGCTCTAAATCTAGACCGAAACAATCTTAGTCAAGCCAATTCGGACAACTTCTTGCACGACTTAGGTTTGACTACGAACGGTGCGTCTCTATTTTCCAGAAAGACCGCAAGACTCTTATCTTCTTTCAGATTTCAATCTAGGGAACGTTGTGTTCCGGGTGGCATTTTTGAGCGCAGAGTTGCCATCACAAATGGTTTCGAAACGAGTGAGTCTTTGAGTCACTGCATGCTCGACCTTGTACTGATGTTTGTGCTCCAGCTCGGTCCTGATCGTTGGATCCCAATCCAGATGTGTGCATGGAGTGAGCCGCCTTTGTGAGGGCAGCTAAGTGTGAAGCTTATGTGATTTTTAGGCGTAGTCACTGTCTGCCAATTCTGGCTCACCGGCCGCTCCTCTTTCCTCGTATGTCGGGCGCTGTTAGGGTAGGTTATTCCATGTTTTTTTTTTTCAATATCATCAGTTCGCTAATATCTTTCAAGCTTCATTCAGGGAGGGTGTGTAGGAATCTCGCTGTCCTTGATGTTTCGATATTGAACCGGATTCCAGGTTCATCCCAGATCTGATCTTATACCTGTCATGTAAGTTCTTTCGACAACTATATCATTTTCAAGCTAACAGACGCTCTTCAAGATTATTATACGAAGACCGAGCTACCGCTCAGGCTAGCACTTTTCTGGATGTCATCTAACGTGTGTAGTATCATGGCCAGTTTCATCGCTTTCGGAGTGCTACACATGCGTGGCGTCCTCGGAAGGGCCGGTTGGAGATGGCTGTTTCTCGTCGAGTATGTTTGATTGCACTTCTGCCAAACATTCACAGTTCTGAGATTTGTTCACAGGGGATTAATCACCTTGGTGGTTGGAGTTGCGACTTTCTTCATGATGCCGCCCTCTCCGACACAGACAAAAACATGGTTCAGACCAAATGGATGGTTTACAGAGCGGGAGGAGATCATCGGTGTAAATCGAATTCTTAGAGATGACCCCAGCAAGGGCGATATGCACAATCGTGAGGGTCTGACACCGAAGCGACTTTGGACTGCGATCTGCGATTATGACCTGTGGCCGTTGTATATCTTGCAAGTTTATTCGATCTTCCTTGAAATAACCCCGCATTGATATAATCTCTTCAAGGGGTCTTATGTTCGGTATACCGATCTCCCCTCCAAGCACCTACCTCACCCTTTCCCTACGCAATCTCGGGTACGCCTTGTTTTCCTAGCTATCATTCGCACTTTTTCACCGTTTTTCGATAATATTGGGGCGGCTGTACAGATTCAGCACGTTCAAGACAAACCTGCTTACCATTCCCTCCACTGTGGCCGGCATCTTTAGCATGTTTGCTTTGACTTTCCTCTCGGAACAGGTCAACGATCGTGCCATCGTGGCTAGCCTGGAGGATCTTTGGGCTTTGCCGTTTTTGATCGCGCTTTACTGCCTTCCTGCGCATCCCAATCCTTGGATTTTCTACGTATGCTCCTCGCATTCAATGTCCTTTCCCATCAGAATAACATGATTCTGCTCTAGGGTTTGGCATCGGGTCTCCTGTCATATCCATACTCGCATCCGATTCAGGTCGGCTGGTGCTCGAGAAACTCAGGCGCTGTGGCCAGTAGAACCGTCAATGCCTCAATTTACAACATGTTTGTGCAGGCAAGCTCGGTTATCGCCGCGTACGTATATCGTGCGGATGATGCCCCGAGATGTAAGTTGCCTTGGACGTGACATTGCCTTCCATCATTGACAAAATCCTCACTAGATCGAAGAGGAAATCGCGCTTTGATCATAATCTCATGCGTCAACCTGTTTGTCTTGTATCCTGGGACAAAGGCGTACTACATCTGGCGAAACCGACAGCGCTCCAGGATTTGGGATGCAATGACTCCAGAGGTGTGCTTGCTTCCACTCCTTAGTTCTCCAAGCGTTGGGTTTATTGACGTATGGTCATCCGCAGCAACGCTCTGAATACTTGTCTACGACAAAGGATATTGGGAACAGACGCCTGGACTTCAGGTTTGCGCACTAGAGATAATGCAATTCTTCATGATCTTGGGATATTTGTATGATAAAACCTTCGCCGTGTATCTTTGACATCATTCATCGACAAAGACTCGGCGCATATCTTCTTGTAATCTGTACTAGACTACATTCTTATAAAACTTGTGGGCATGCGTTCAGGCAACAAGCACATGAGAAATGGATGCAGAACGAAGACATGATTTCCTCTTTCGTCTTCTTTCCATGCCCATTTTAGGGAAAATGCAGATTCTTACCACTTTACTGCACAGCAAATGGGACAGCACGTGAGATCGGAGGACAAATCTTGAGGGAATCCCGTATTGACACCTAATTTGTGATCAGGAACGGCAGTCGCTAGGGACTTGTTCATCTTGATAACAACCTTCCAGGTAATCTAAGCGTCTGTTCGGTATCTTGACATGTTCATCGCAGTCGTAGGCACGCGGTTCTCTGGCAAATCCACCATTCAGGACTACCTTATACTCAAAGGATTCACTCCAATAACACTGGGAAGTGTTCCATCGGAACAAGATGACGAGGTCACTTAGTATTGCCGCAATTTCCACTGCCTGTGCTAAATGGGCTTCATCCAACGCTTTAGCTTCCAGATTCAGCAGACGACGCGTCTGATTTCTTTGACGACGACGGGGATTCAAATTCAAGCCCGACTGTCAATGCAAATAACATAAATGCGGATGCAAGGCCAGTCCTCAAAGGCGTCCGCAGTACAGACAAAGTCGAGTCGAGGAGCTCCTTTCTTTTCCTCACTCCGTCTAGTGCACCTTCACCAGTATCAACGAGGTTTCCAAATCGGTTCAAACGCAAGCCGCTCCATTTCTCTTCGCCGTCGGAGTTATTGGATTATACCACACTCAACTGGAGTTCTCATTTCATCACGGTCGACCTGAATGTCGCAGATGCTGTGGAGAAATTTGTGAAGCGCCCATGGTTCATGCTGGTCAGTGTCGATGCGCCTTTGCTTGTGAGATACCGGAGATCGTACGAAAGGTATGTCTCAGCGTGCATTTCTTCGGACGGCTTGACATCTGCATCCTCTAGTTTGAACGGAAATGTCCTGACTTTCGAAGATTTTGTTTATGAGCATGATGCTCTTTTTTACGGCGAAAGCCCTCGGACGAAACAGGGCAGTGAAGAAATCGAGGAAGTCCAATCCAGCATTCACGGCCTGAGTAAATTTGTGACGTTGAGGATAATTAATCATTTCGACTCTGTGCAAGCTCTACATTCATATCTAGACAATTTGGATCTTCTGAACCCAGATCGCTTGAGGCCGAGCTGGGATACATACTTCATGGTGCGTTCGTCTCTGTTGCTCAGCCCTTGCGACTTATGCGTAGATTAGACACTTGCATCGCTGGCATCGATGAGGTCCAATTGTATGAAGCGTCGTGTGGGCGCTATCCTTGTCAGGAACAACCGTATCGTTGCTACAGGGTACGTGGGTTGTGAGATTACACTCGCCCGCTCTCAACCTATCTGTTCAGATACAACGGAACGCCACGCGGCCTCAAGAACTGTAATGAGGGTGGTTGCGCACGCTGCAATGGTACTTCCACACTCAAAGAAGATTGCCTATGCCTACACGCCGAAGAAAACGCACTGCTAGAAGCAGGCAGAGATAGGATTGGCGACGGCGCTGTTCTATATTGTAACACGTTGGTGTATTTTGTTACCATGCAGGTGAACTGTTGCTCAACTGAAACATAGTTGCCCATGCCTGACGTGTACAATCAAGATTGTACAAACCGGTGTCAAAGAGGTGGTTTATAGCCTTAGCTACAAAGTGTATGTACCTCACCCCAAACACCTCATTTATCTTTTTTAATCTCCATCTCAGGGATGAAGCTTCAGCTAAAATATTCAAGGAAGCGGGCGTCCAACTTCGACGACATGCACCTCCTTGACCATGCTCACCGTGTACAATACATCACAGAGATACCCCATTCATACCACTGACTCGGATCCGCGCTAACCCACCGAGTGGACAGTTCGTTATGACAGAGAAATCAGTGATAAAAGCGCTTTCAAGTTTCATGTAGCATACTCCTCTGAAAGGAACTGCGCTCTTCAGTACGATACTCTTGATCCTTGCACGCATTTCGCACAAGATGCACTTTTGCAAAATCTCCTGTTATCTTGACGTTCCCATCCTTTACTGTAAACTGCTGTAGGTGCAGTGTCGGGCGGAGATTCGATATCTTCCTTATCTACCACCGAATATGTACTGGTTCGAGTTGCTTAGCTTCAGCATGTTGCAGAAAAGGCTTCTGCTTAGGATTTTGGGTCTTGCTTGGCTTGTTACCTGCTTTGCCACCAACGCAAACCCACTCCAGCATGGCTCAGATCAGGTTGTCTTTGCCTCTGGAGCTCTCAGTGACGCGCACAGCGACGTGGTGATCACGCCAGACTTCTCGACATACGTCGAAGAGCTTTTGAAGAGAGGAGTGCCGGGTTATGCACTGGGCGTCATTCACGCAGACGGGAGGAGCGAGTACGGAATGTTCGGAAACCGAACGGAGGATGGAGAGCCTGTAGATGTCGACGTGAGTACATTTTTTCTACTCCTTCTATATGCAACATTGATCAAGGCATGTGTTCGAGAAGACACTCTTTGACCTTGCGTCGTGCTCCAAGGCATTTCTCGCTGCGTCGATGGGTATCCTGATAGACGATTACGCCCATAATCGCAATGACACTCCTCTTCCACCCAACCTTGCGACGTTCGACTGGGACACAAAGGTCAAAGACTTGCTTCCGAATGAATGGAACCTCATGGAAAAGTGGGCAAATGAGAAAGCTAGTGTGAAGGATATATTATCGCATATGACTGGAATGCCCAGGTGCGTGTAAAACTACACTTGTTTTGACGAAAGGGTCTGGTGGTGTTGTTCACCGCAGCTTTCAGGCATGATCTTTCTTACGGACGCAATGATACATTAGACGATATAGTCACAAACCTGCAACATCTGAGGCCGGCTTTTGAGCTACGAGAGAGATGGTCATATAATAATCAAGTAAGCACCTGCTTCCACAACTCGGTGTTGCATCCCGTTGATGAATATGTCACCTCCAGATGTACATGACCGGTGCATATATTGTCACCAAATACACCAACGACTCCTACACAACCTTCGCTTCTAATCGAATATTCAAACCGCTGAACATGACATCGACAACATTCTCTCCAAACAAAGCCTTTGCGTCAGGAAAGCTTACGCAGATGTGGACAGGCTTTGGCCGGCGAATTCCATTCTGGTTCACGGAAGAAAATGTAGAGCTCAACGCTGGGGCTGGTGGCGTTATTTCAAGTGTTGCAGACCTCGTGAGCGGGCACCATCTTTTTCGCGCTGCGAACGGGTTTCATGAGATATGTGTGATATAGGATAAATGGGTCCGCACCATGCTCAATGCTGGCGTGAATCCTTCCACTAACACAACTGTCATACCCCGTGCCGCGTTCGATGCGGTGACCACTGCGCACGCAGTCAGTGTTGGTCAGAGTCCGTCTCCCGATGAGTCCATTGAAGGCTATGGGATGGGATGGTTCAGGCAGTCATATCTTGGTCGTGAGGTGCGCCATTTCACAATTTATGCAGCTATCACAGTCAATATCAGATCCGGCGGTCCCAAAGGTGATTTCCCATGATGGATCAATTCCAGGCATTTCGACGCGTATCGCCTTCCTGCCGTCTGACGGGCTTGGCATTATCACACTTGCTAACGCTGATAACAAAGCGAAGGTCAATGGAGAAGTGGTCAAAAAGGTTATCCGGGAGGCTCTTGGTCTGCATAGCAAAGAGGCCATGAACGAGAGCCGGGCAGCGTCTTCGGCCAAGCACGAATTCAATACCCACTCCCAGAATAACCCTTCTACCGCTCTGTCGCTTCCAATTGCGAACTATTCTGGTACATACACCAACAAAGGATACGGCACATTTACACTCTGCGATGCCTCGGCGTCGGGGACGATATCATCTTACTGCGCGCAGGTACTTTCGGATTTTGATGCCGTCGACTCTGTCACCACAACGCCGCGCAGTACATCTCATCAGCTCTTTGCCGCGTGGTCGCGTCTTTGGAGCTCACACATCCGCCTTGTACATTCCGGCGGGGACCGATTCAATATCAGTCCCACTTCATTGTTTCCAGACGGCTATGGTAGAAATAGGAGTGCTTTTGAGAAGACTGAACCATTCGATAGCGCAATGGTGGAGTTTGTTGTTAAAGATGGAGGCGTTGTTGGGTTGGGATGGGTTGGAACTGTTGATGATACACCGATAACGAAAAGGCAGAGACAAGGCGGGGGCGTGGAGAGTCAAGCTGATGTTTGGTTTGATAAGATTTAACATTGCGGACAAGTCGTGTAGAGGAAATGAGTACAAGTATATAGTATGCCTTAAGATAGCTGTATCTTACAAAGTGGCGCGACGTATGGGTAAATGAAATAGGTATCAACACAAAAGCTTCGTGAAAAATCATAGAGTAAAGGTAGACGCCAGCGACTACTCTCAGTCATCTCCATTTAAACGACACAAGGCTTCACTTCAATCAGATGTGTTGCATTCGCAGGCTCGGAGCAAACGGGGCATGTCGGATCCTGCTCCAAAGTCTCCTCCACACATCTGTGGATAGATATCAGCAATCGACGTACGGATGAATGCAACTTAAGAGTACGTACGAGGTGCAAAAGAGATGTCCGCACTTTAAAGTGCTGCACGAGTCACTTGGACCTGCGAGGCAGATCGGACAAGTGAGCTTGACGCTGACCGCCCGCCTGTACAAGGCCTCGGGTAAGAGAGGGCCTGCGCGAGACCTGTCATTATATTGGGCGAGTTCTGCAAGAGTCCTGACGTGGCTGTACTTGTTTCTGATGGCGTTCTATGATGGGAGTTTGATTCAGTATGACGTTGGGAGAGAGACGTCCGAAATTACCATGAGCAGATCAATTCCTCCTTCGGTGGTGGGAGGCACGGATTCGAGCGAATCCACACACTCATCTTCCTCGTCTTCCTCTTCGTCTTCTTCCCAAAATTCTTCGTACTCGACGTCGTCCTCTTCATCGGTAGGACCATCATTAGGAAAGTATTTCTTTCCGCACTCATCCTCCCAACCCTCTGGACGGCTTTTCGTCTGATCGAAGGAGGAGGGGCCAAAGGTTGCAACGACACTGGGGGTGCGGTGCTTAGGTGAAGCTTCAAGGTGCTGGATGAAATTGTTTGTTGGTGAAGTGTTCACGTAGGAAAAAATAAGGGACATACGACTTTGTACCCCCCTTCAGTGCTGAATGCCTTGTCGCACAGCAAGCAGTAGCGATGCTTCTTAGAGCAGGAATAGTGCTGATCAAATGGCGATGGTTTAAAAAGGGAGACGAACACATGGAAAGCAAAATCGCTTACAGTGCGAAGGGCATTCTTGTTGGGAAAGCGACGCTGGCACGGCTCGCACTGCGGGTGCCTGGACGACCACTGAACATGCTCTTCGCGAGCTTCGTAGGTAGTGAAGTACTTGTCGCACAGCGCACAGTACGTTTGCTCAGGGAAAAGGTATCCGGGCATTATTCAAAGAAAATTTAGGTGGTTGGGGTATAGGTAAAAAAAATGGGGGTGTGTGGGCACTTGGAAGATCGACTTCAAGAGAGGTTGGGGGGGAATTAGCCTCAGGGAAGGGTTTATATACATGAGCGGATGAGCAGATGTCTCAGACGTACGTCAACAGGCCGAACATTGCTCGGAGGAGGCACAGCCTCCATAAGCTCCAATTGCGACTCCTATCCTGGCCTAGACGCGCCTCGGTCGTGAGTTGAGTATGGAGAAAGAATGCGATGACCGGCGTTCAAACGTTCAAACTGCACGGAGATACGGTAAGTAAACGCGGTTATGACAAGGCTGATACCTGCATCGCATCCGGGAATCATTCAAAATTCCGCCATTGTCATGATAGAGAATTCGCTTTGGAGAGAAAATCTCCGGAAGACTCGTTCGCACGATACAGGCCCCGAGATGACTCAACGAACCAGGCCTTCATGTATGTTGTTTCAATCGCAGTGAATTTATGAGACGATATTATGACTGGTGAGTTCCAAGTTCGACAGATGGTCGCCGTTCTTTTGCTTGTTGGAGGGCGGAAGCTGGCGGAAGAGGGGCTGGAGATGACTCAGCGGCATTAGCGGCACCGGTCACCGCCTCCGACTCAAGACGAGCCATATGTGCCATGATCATCCCGATATCATGGGTCTATTGCAATGCAAGGTGGGTTGCTGTTATCTATCAAGAGACCTGCATGGTGGGATTTGTACTGATGAGTGGCATCAGTCAGATGTTCAGCGACGAGCTCGACAACCCGTTTGCACCTCCTGGCACTCGGGATAAGTAATGTTAACATTCCTGGTCATCAGTGAGCGATGCTGCGTGAAAATTGTATGACGGCACTTTGCCGTCTGGTGTTGGCCAGAATTATGTACAGGAGATTGAGGTGATTCGAGGTGCGTAATCTATGTCAATCACAGTGACCACAGGAATTTGGGCTATGCTCGAGAAGCATGAACATTGAACAGCGGACCGCAAGCCATATCATAAGATTGTATGCAAATCCTACGCACGACACTTGTCCACTGCATATCAATTCCAATAACAGAGAAAGTTGTATCTGGGTTCACAGTCCATATTACCATGTGTTTACTCTTCTTCATAGCCTATTTCTCGAAACCTCGGCGTTGACTTCTTGCGTCTCTAGGAACAGCACCGCAGACTATCCATTTTCAACAAGGCCTGGATTGCGGAACTCATAGTAGAAGTGCTCACAGTTGCCCAGCTGCCGCATCTTTCGTACGCCGATTCCGGGAGGGAACCTGAAATTATTTGGACTGAAGCCTCGGCTCACACATGAGATCGATCACTGCTCCCCGAACGATAAGTTCCATCTTATACTGTGCATGTATCGGCCTACATGCACATTTAGTTGTTTGGAACCTAGATATACTCTGGCCCACTCTCTGTTACGTTTCAGCCAGTCAATGCATTCTCACTCGCGATTTTCATGCCTGTGCGAGTCCGACCATCGAGTTGGAAGAATAGGATCACAGATTAATATGGACATTATGACGAGAACATTAGTAGGTACACGAGCAAAGCATAACGTTGATCAAACTGGTATATATTGTCAGTAGAGCATATCATGGAGTCAAGTAATGCAACAACAGCCATAGAGTAGCTGTCATGGTCGAGGGCGGGATAGGGATTTGCACAATCAAGCATACCTATTGGGTTTGAAAGAGCACCTCTTCAGAGACGCCTATTCTTCCTCTTCGGATTCGATTGCAGAAGGAAGGGACGCTGGCACGGACTCCTTTCGAGCTTTCTTTGCCGCACTTCCCGTGGCGCCATCGTCCAAATTAGCCTGTTCAGACGTCCGCTTCAACCTACTGTGCCGAGTCACCCCCACCAAGCCGGTCGCCGTGGTAAGGAACCTATCACATCCAAGCAGCTCGTCACTAGCGTCATCATCCTTCCATCCCTGTCCCTCGAGTTGCGTGTCGAAGATCTCGATGAATCGGTCCGAAGTTGTGAGGACTTTCAGAGCAGCATCTGGAGATTCTGCCAGGTCAGTGACCCGCTTCAAAGATTTTGCATCGGCGTAGAGCGGGATAAACAGCCTTCGAAGCGTCTCGATAAGATCGACATGCGGAGCGGTGAGGAAAATGTCAAGTTGCGACTCTCGGAAAGCAGGGGGCGGAGTAATCATGAAGTAGGCCAGCTTCCCCTTCCCTCCGTATGTTCGCCCGTCCATAGTTCTGCGAGTACTGTCAAAATGGGTTTGAACCGCGTCTTGAAGGTCCCCAAGTTGTTCTTGAGAAACGTTGCTCGCTTGGTAGCGGATGCTATGGTAGAGCAAAACGTGAAAAGCGGATTCTAGTTCATCGCGCCGTTCATGTCGCATACTCTGACGATCTAGGAGCCGGGCGGCCGAGATGAATTGCCAAGTTCCCTGCAGCCATCACGCAGTCAATTTTGAGGCAAAGATAATCAATTGATTGATGACGCACCGTTTTCCACTTTGTCTGCGTTGCCTTGTCGACACCAGGTAGCAACCTTACAGACAGATCCCAGTCGATCAACATACCCTTTCCCTCGTCTGTTATCAAGATGTTGCCTGCACTGATATCACCATGTCGCACGCCTGCACCATACGCTTGCGCGTGCGCTGCAGAGAGGAATGTCGATTAGCGATCAGGCTGTCACATCCGAAACGTTCGACTTACTTTTGGATACATCGCGTACAGCACTACAAAGTTGTTTTGTGGATGTGAATTTGCTCAAAGGCCGTCCAATGTCGCCTAACACCAACCGGTA
The DNA here is from genome assembly GCA_002994785.1 of Heterobasidion parviporum. Taxonomy (NCBI): domain Eukaryota; kingdom Fungi; phylum Basidiomycota; class Agaricomycetes; order Russulales; family Bondarzewiaceae; genus Heterobasidion; species Heterobasidion parviporum. Next base: position 359,373 of record PDUQ01000021.1, read on the forward strand.
AAGCCTGTGGCGACTCGGGGGCGCGGACACCTTGCAGCACCATCTCGCTCCACTAAACTCGTGCGTGCGTGTCTCGTAGTCCTTGACATCTTCTGCGCATACCAGTTTCGGGATTCCGGCCATGTTGAACCTTTCGAGGAGCTTATATGTATCTCCCTCCTCCTTGAGCCCGTCCTCTAGGTACCGCCAGCTGTTCTTCAGATAAACAAGCTTCTTCTGTTTGGTATCATAAGCAATGTACCCATCCGTGGCTCTCCCTATCGAGCTGCCACTCTGCCACTGAGGACTGGATGCCACAAAGAAACGCCCCCGGTTTCCTTCAGGACCATCTTCATCCGTCATATGAAACTCGCGAAATGTTTCGTCTGATGAGTGGTACTGGCCTCTCGCTTCCTTCTCGTCTTGTCCTAAGAGCTTGGCTAAATAAACGGCTCGTTTGTCGAGATGCCGCTTCGCCACTCGGATCTGTTTAGCTGTAGGTTTTGAGACTGAAAGATCGTGACCACGTTGATCTGAGGGGAGACGGTCAAACCGCCACAAAAATGTAGCGAGCATCTCAGGGTTCTCTCTCCAATCGACCCGTTCGGTAACTATGGCTCCCGCGCGGTCCCATCGAATGAAGCGGACATAGTCGCCAAGCAAGAGCATAGAGAACATGAACACCAAGTTTTGCGCAGAGAATTGGCAGCCCGCGTATGAGCAGATCTGTCCTCGATGACGTGTCGCCTCAAGCGTGTCGGTTAAGAAAGAGTGTGAGTCGTCAGATGGTGCGCTCGGATCGGGATCTGTGAAAGGGTCCTGGCTTTCTGGCTTGCGCTCGATACATAGCTCCATTATCCGAAAGTTTGTATTTCTTTCCTTGAATCCAGGAGCTTTTCGGTAGACAGATATATCTGGTTTTCGCTCGTAATTTGTGTCCGGGCGTGTGGTAGTGTTGACAAAAATGAATTGGGGGCAGAGTTCCGCTTCATGTACGGCACGAATCTTAAAAACGGATAAATCTTCAACATATGGCCACAAATAGCCGGGAAACAGAGACTTACAAACCCATCTTCAAAGCCTGGCTCTCCATTCTTGGGTATAGTTTTGAATGCTTCAACGTAGCCCTTGGGCGGGTTCTTGCGTGGTTTCTGCATGAAGGAGGAGAGAAACTCTGAGATAGGCATGGGTCCAAGAAAGTCTTCCTTCATCTCGTCTGCAAGTAGCACGTATTCTTTTTCTGCCTTAGGACCTGGCGTCGTGGCGAAACGTTGTGAGCTAGAGATTTTATGTGAGGACATGTTCAAAGGTCGACAGCTGAGCAGAGAACGATGGAGTTATGCTTACTGGAGTTGTTTCTATCTTTTAAATACCAGAGACCAGTGCCACAATCGGTGGATCTGAGGTTTGGGGGAGCACGCGTGTTGCAGAACCTATACGCTACCTGCAACCGGAGGCAAAGCCGCAAAGAACCGAATCAAAGCAAAATCAAGCTCCGCGAGCCCAGACACGTGCCACGGTAGCACCAGGTAGCACCGGGTAGCACCTCGCAAAAAGTTTCGATCACCTGTGCTTTGCCTTGTTCCCGTACAATTTGTGACCCGCAAGCCATTGAGCTTGTGTGGACAAAGGCGGGAAAGCATTTTTCATCACAAAGAAAGGGTCTTCGAGCAGACGCACGGTCCAGCTTCTTTCTGAGCCACCCCACGACCATGAAACAAGTGATCGCCCTCAAGGCGGCCTATGAGCGCTGCAGCTGGGTGGCAGATCATAGCAGAATGGAATGATGGCTAATTCATAATGGTGGAGTGCGGATGATCTATTCCACAGCCTCATGTTTTCCGGAGCTTCTGAAAGTCTGTGGTACAGTGTGCCCCAATGAGGCCATACTGTGGCCACGGCTATACGATCCGAGACAGATTTTCCTGCTCTCGCTATTATTTTACAAATTTGGTCAAGGTCAAGACTGAGGTTTGATACCATTCGGGCCTGCACTTAACTGACATGTTCATCCGTCCAACGGTAAACTAAGTTCGAAAGATGCGTTGTGCTGGTGGAATCCAAAAAGTGTTCTGTTCCCGGTCAGAGTCGGAAGTCATACTGAGACAGGTCACTGATTGGACGCGCTATCAACAATGAAAGATGCAATATCACAGTCGGATGGGATACACAGGCCGTGCATGAACGACAGGGAGACACACCAACCAGCTCGCCTCTGGCAGAGCAGATGACAATAATGACAGCAGAGATCTCTTTCGTTCCGTGGCACACTCACACCTGCGAAGAAAATTAAGGTACGTTTGTTGTTGTGAAAAAGCCACCCGCTGACGGAGTTGTCCGAAAAATGATCTCTCCATTCAACCTCTCAAGACTTCTGTCGATCGAGAGAAATCCCCGACCATTAAAAAAAAAAAAACAAGATGCTCACCAACAGCCTGATGCGCAGAAGCTGACCCTATCCTTCACTAGACACCAAGAACATCGTGAATTCCCCGAACTCCTTTCATTTCGAATTTCTCGCACATGGAGCCGCACTCGATATTCAGGCCACAAGGTCTAGCTTCAGCAGCGCGAATAAGAGTATCGCAGCATGACAGACAGGGCAACGTGAATTCATCCGCACTTCTTCCACGATGCACCTTCATCGATACCAGAGATGAGTCGTCCACCACAGAACCCGGAAAGATAGAACCGTCGGCCCACCTGTTACAGAATATATGGCCACAAGCCGTAGCTGTTGTCTCATTGCAAGGGTCGAGGGCGCACAAGCGACAGTAAAACTTGGATCGTGTACTACCATTTGTGGGCGTCACTTGCACAGGAAGCGCCAAGGGCAAAGACGCGCGACTCCTTGGCATAGGAAGAGTCGATTGGGGAGTCATTGACCCTGGCGGTGGTGACGGCGTGGACACTGAGAATACATCCATCTCTACCGCACTCTCAAAGTCCTTGAGATCTCCGCGCTTCCAATTGTCCCTGGAGCCTGTGGGACTGCCACCTGTACCGCCGTTGAGTAGGTGAAAGTTCGAAAGATCACCAGAGGGGGTCTCGGCGAACGAGATCCTTGAATGGGATGAAGATGGCTCCGATGGTGAGAGCGGGTGTGATTTGATCGGTGTGTGCATAGCGGATGTCGTCGACGAAAGTGTCGTGAGGGGCGGTGGCGGCGGCATCCTGTCCCGGGAGGATGTAATAAAAGCGGATGGCGTAGCCACATAATCTGGTAGGAAGCCATTCCCCTCTACCTTGGATTGGTGGATCCAAGCGTTGCTAGGTTGCGACGAACCAGATGAAGTGGCAGAGGCAGCGTATATCGCTCGATTGCGATCAACCGTCTTGAAACCCGACCAGAGGCTCGTGTGAGCGTCTGAGACATCGTTGCTGAAATCTGCACTTTTCGGAGACGCCACCCCAGTACGGTTCATGGCTGATATTGGTGCATGTGGGCTCGTAACACCGCTCGACGTCTGGTTGGAATATAATGTGTCCGATAGTATCTGTGATCTATATTAGTATTTTGGGATATTGTGGCACTTGTGAGATCTTTACTCGTGATTCTATTCGACTCGTAGAAATCCAAGGATGGGCCTTCAAATTTCAAATCATCGAAAAGGGCCTGTCGGTGAAAGACAAGCAAAAGGTAGGATTGTTGCTTACCGCTGAACCTTTAGGAGTATCAAGTGTTGCGGATCTCGATGGTTCATTGGTCGTCTGATCAGGCAAAGCATTTGGGTGTCGATATGCATGCTGAGACATCGGGTTAGATGATGGTGGCAGACTTTGCCTACGCCACGATCCAAGCTTCTGCGAGACTGTCAGGTCAGGGAAATGTGCTCGGAGGAAGGAGGACGTGAACGTACATTCAGAGATACATTACTGGATAACATCGAATCAGGCTCCTGGGGGACGTGTGTAGTGGTGAAGTGCTGCTTTACTTGTATGAAGATGGTATACAAATTACGGAGATAAAATTGTACCTCTATCTTTGTAGGTGTGTCCTTGAAGATCTGGTCACATATACCGCACGAGCTGTGAACGCTCGGATCGTTGTTGTGATCGTTGAGGTGATCCATGGAGGTGAACGCGATATCGCAGATATCGCAGCGCGCTGCAGGTATTTGCTCTGGCTCCTGCTCCTGTTCTGTATGTTTCGCAAGTTCGTGCTGTGCAGGCAGGGGCTTGTTATAAAACCTGTGTTCAAGATAGAGCGACATGGCGCACCTCGACAAGCTTTGTCGAGTTCACAAAGCCAATAAAGCATTGTTCGCAATGGGGGTGGTTTGAAGAATTGAGGTAATGCTTGTCCAATTCGTCTTTGAACATGCTCAACCCGCAACACTTTACTCTCGGATGCTCATCTGCCATATGCTTCGAGGGCAAGGAGGCCAATGACAAGAGACATCACAGGTGAGCAACAAACGATGAGCGTTGTCGATGACCTATGACATGACTTACGACAGCAAGTGCATCTTTATCTCTTACCCCGACACTACATCGCCGGCAATTTGGATGAGCAGCCGATGCGCGGTAGTGCTGGTCCAAGGCCGTCTGCGAGTGATATTTCCTGTCGCATGTTTCGCAATATATCGTATGCTTGGTATCGTTGTGCTGATAACCCGATTGAGTGACATCCTAGATCTGAACAGAAGACGACATGGGAGAATTCAATGCGACTTACCTGGATGTAGGACGCTCTGTCCTTGAAAACCCGCTGACATTCGCTGCACAGGGGGTGTGACCCACGTGCAGCGTTGGCGTGTGTCATCAACTCTTCAACAGAGTTGAAGAATTTATCCTGAGGGGATAAAGAGCATTGTGCCGATGGGCAGGAAGGCATGATGTCCAACTCCTGCCTGAGGAAAGCGGTATGAATCTGATGGTATAGAATCCAGTCAAGAGTTGGTGGTCTCGATCTATCCTCGTGCAGGCCTTTATATCTCTATAAGAATGACAGGCGGCCTCATGAAGGCCACGAGGACAGCGTTTTTCTGGAAACGTGGCTGCGCATGAGACGTCCTTCTAAGTCCCAATAGAAGTTGAAAATTGCATCCCGAATAGAACATTAACAAAGGTATGTTCGTAGAGTAAACACTCTTTCGGTATACAGTTGATGGAGACATGTTCAGGATGAGACAAAAGAGCACATTCTTTCACGACAAGGCAAGTTAAGCAACCCAATGACAGTGACAGGTTGAAAGCAGAACGTACATTACCTGATAGATCGGCATAAGACCCCTTCTGACAAAAAGTAGGATGTTTGATTGCCAGATACGACCACCATCTTTCCCTCGTTACCCCCCGCAGAAAATTGACAGCATACTTGGGTTTTGGCTGGTGTATTCAAACATGTTCAGAGCTTCTGGATACGTTTGCGCTGCCGTCAAGAGGTACAGTCATGTCAAATTCAAGGATGATATACGCCATTCTGGTGAGAAAAACAGAAATATGTTCTCCTGAGCGAAGAGACGGAAAAGGGAGGAAACAGAATTCGGAGCCGGAAGAGAGCGGAGTATCAAAATTTGGCGTAGGTGCCGTCAGATGCCGTCCCAGCCCACACTTGCCTCTCTAACCGAAGTCAAATGGACATTTCTCAGAGCTATACATGAACAGATGTGTAGGCTACGCATCTGAACGCAATGCCTAATTATGTGCGAAAAGGAACATATCGCACCTTAAATGGCAGAGAGATCAAAGGTAGATTCACCCGGGGGTTTGTGGTAAAGACCGCAGACGCATATTCTGCCTACTGCCCTATCCATACTTACAAAATAATGTAGCGACAATGGAAGCAGTGTCAACGCACGATTGTAGCAGGCATGAAGCTCATCACGGCGTCGACCAAGACCTTCCAGGAAGGCTAGGAGGACTGTCTGAGTTTACCCACGTTGTGCCCTTGGGAATGGCCATCGGGGGCGGTGGGCGCTTTGACGAGCCCCAGCTTTCCCCTCTCCAACCTGACTGTCCATCCGCCTTCCCCGAGCGCTTCCTCTTCTAGACTATGCAAGCCACTATGATCTTGATGAATGACCCTTCGCGCGTTAATCTTCGCCAACACACGCTTCGTCTCCACCTCTGCGTCATCCGCTCCCAACATGAAAGGCGCTTCAAGGACAGAAAGGGGGTTGCCGGCGATGGGTATTTCGAGCGCAGGGAGTAGGTCTGTGGAAGATCCAACGCCGGCGGTGTGCTTGAGCGAGGTTCTCTCTTGTGTCAGTGCAGGCGACGCCAAGTGGTGCATGCGCTCAGCAATATCATCCAAAGCAGAGGGGGCGACGATGGGAGCTGTAACATCGAGCAAAGCCTTTTGCGTACTTCTGTCGTTCCGCTCTCCGTCTGTGGGGTTCAACTGAGCAGTACCCCGTCTTACAAGCCCGTGTGAGCTGTGAGGAGACGAAGATACCTCCGAACACCGGCCCTCTTGTTCGCTCCTTGTTTCAGCGTCTCCAGGCCCTCGCGCACCGCCGACCTTGCCTAACCAATTCCACACCGCGTCAATAGTGCCACTTCTTTGCCTCCTATGACCTCCTTGCTTCCCTGAATGAATATTTTCATCGTGTACAGCCACGTTCACCAGATCGGTGCCCGTCACGCGCACTTCCTTTGTCTTTAATTCCTGGCGCCGCCTCGTCCCACCAGCATCTTCGTCTTCAATCTCGTCAATCGTCACTCCCAAGTCCCTTCGCAGGGGTGACTCCGCAGTGGGCGGGACTTTCGCTCGTCCTAAAGCTAGGTTTGACATTTTGCTTATGGCCATCTCCAGAGTCTCGATACGCTTCCGCACAGCCTCGTGCTGGTTTGGTGTAGTAGGATTAAACAAGTTCGTGCAAAAATCGAGCGCACGCTGGACTTCAGATTCAGAGAGACGCGGGCCCATGTCTGCATTTCCTTGAATGACTTGATGCGCCGATTTGACAAGGTAGAACCAAGCAATATCAGCGAGTACTAGAACACGAATGCAAAGAGAAAGCGTACCAGGCCTCAAAAACGAAAACGCTTTATCAAAATTGTCTTCCCCGACATCGGAAAGCACGTCAGTAGACTGCGAGCGCATCTGTTTGTATGCACTGAGGACTACAACCAGGAACCTATCAGTATTATCAGCTTCCATCCTCAGGCCGATTTCATCCATGCGAACCTCGTATACGACACAGCCACTCGCTGCGAATGCCAGTCTGCCGCTTCTCGCTCATTACAATCTCCTCGAATTGACGCTGCGATGCTCGCTGCCGCCGCAAGGCCACTTGTCATGGCAAGATGCACGCCGGAAGAAAAGAAGGGATCGATGAAGGCTACTCGTGGTAGCATCAGCAGACCAAGCGATGAAGGAAGATAGAGAACTGACCTCCTGCGTCCCCGACGATCCTCCAACCTTCTCCAGCATAGCTTGATGCTGAATAGCTGTAGTCACTGGCTATCTTGATCGTCCCATCAGAAGAATCGTCTAGGCTTGAGGTATAAAATTCGCCACTTGTGCAAGACCCAACGCTCAGGGGCCTCTGGATCTCCTTCGCTTTGACGGTTTGAGCCGGCCCAGGAGTACGCCCCAAGGATGAGTCAAAAGTGACTGGTCTCTGTGTATCACTCAAGGAAGGTCTTGCGCTTCCTGGCATAGGGCCTGGAATTTCCGTCGGCTTCTTTCCCTGAAGCAGCGTCCCTGCTCCGATCAGTTTCTTGACCCCTGGTGCCAGCTCTAAAGACGAGAGGTATCGCCCGACGAGGTTATCAGAACCGGGTGCGAAGAATCCAGGAGAAAAAGACGAGGATAATGTAGGTGATGAAGGTGAGGGTGACGAAAAGGGCGTCGCGTTTGTGTATGGCGATGAGGGCAGTGAAGGGTCTGATCTATCACTGAACGTCCCCGGCGATGGTATCAAGCGCGTATATTTGTAAGGGGTCGAAGACAATGAAGGCAGCAGGGGGAGGACAGCGGTAGATGGCGAGTTGAGAGGCTCTGGTCGAGAGAACTTCCTGAAGAGCTTTTGATCCATTACAACACCGATAGACGTTGTCCCGTCATGGAGCGGAATGAACCACGCCCAGCCCGATTCATCTACCCATGCTTATCAGCTGATATAACAGAGCTTGCGAAGCAGAACATGCCTGTAAGCGCTTCGAACCATGGTGCACCCTCAGCTGCAGTCTCCTGTGCGTATGTACCTACGCCGGTCCAGTAGCCCCACATGGCTATATTTTTCAAATTGGCATTGAAGCGCCTATTCTTTAGATATTTAGTAGACATGATGCCGGCGCGGCCACTTGCATCGATCAGGTAGTCAAAGCTCATGGTACCAGTGCATTGATTGGTGGATGTGCAAGACGTATGGAGCCATGTGACAGAGGTGGGTCGGCCGAGTGGGGAAGAGGCCGATGAAGTTGGCGAAAAGGCGATAGAGGTAGCCTTGTAAGGATGAAAGACTTTGGCCCCACAAACGGATGCATGGTCAAGAAGCAGAGCATCGAATTCTGAACGAACCTGAAGTGATTTCTCAGTGACGCTAAAATCGCTTGCAAGAGGCACAAATTCATACGACATTCCACGCGTTATTATCATGCCCAAGAGCAACAAAATCGGTGTCTTAGTTGATTTGGCATGGTTAAAGAAAAAAAATCGCATCAAAGATAGAAAAACTCACATCCCTCTTTCTTGAACTGATTGAACTTCATCGCCGCTCCGGGCTGGTATGCAGTATCTGAATAGGTTTCGGAGAGTTCCCAAAACTGATAGGAACATGCACGCACCTTACGCGCAAAGCCATACGCTGCAACCTTCTCTTCTGCATCAATGAATCTCAACTGATGCCGAACAGATGGTATGAGGCTCTCTCCGATGTGGTATCTCCGAAAAAACATGAGACTAGAGCGAAGACGTCAACACTAAGCGCATATACCTTGGAAATGGAGAAGCTTCAAGGAGCACGACATCAAACCCTTCTCTTGCCAAAGCTGACGCGGCATAGCTGCCACTAGGACCACCTCCGATGACAAGTATCTGGGCATGCTATCAAACCGAGTTGGCCCAACTTCGAACGAAGAGGAGAGAGATTTGGAAGCTCACTTCTGGAGGATGGAGAGAAGACATGTCTGCGGCGCTGGAATATTCCAACAAGTCCGTGCGCTCCGTGCGCTGCGCAGGGATGCAAGAAGAGAAAAGCAGGTCGTCGCCCTTCTCCGTCAGAGACTAGAGTCCCATATATACGTGCTGTCACTCATTTGGACGTCGGAGAACGCTTTCGGAAGATGGAAAAATCGACGACAGAAAATCACCTAAGAAGGATCAAGAAGGCGAAAAGAAACATTCCATAGACTGCAACTGCAAGGTCGGGTCTCCAATTTTCTAAGGAACCATGGTATATTACCGGATATGTTGTATACTGCTAGATTGCTCAATGAACACGTTGTGCGAAGTTGAAGGATAAGATAAATCAAAAGGATGAGCATATGAGTAATTGACGAGGTCGTTGAATGCTGAGGATTTTGCAGGAACTTCGACTCCCGACACAGAAACTCCCGGAAAGGAGGTTGAGATCCTGACACTGTATCGCGTAAGCATATCACACGCCAGCAGGACGCATCGAGATCTGCCGTCCACTGCATTCAATCAAGCTCTTGGGTGAGCCTACTATGAACCTACATTTTCGAGCCATTTCTCTTCCTTGCCTTGATTGCCGACACCTCTTTGCAGATTTCCTTGATAGTCTCACGCTTAGAAGAAGAATTCCCTTTCTCAGGCCGAGGCTGGCGTCCGAAATTCTACAATCGGTCCAGCGAGGAGAAAAAGGTAGAAATTCGCTGATCACACATGTGCATCGTGCATTCCACATATTCCACATCAGTAGATGTTTGCCTTGGATCTCACTTACTTACTCCCATATGACCTGTCTCCGTACGTCACTTTGTCCTTCCCTTCTCGCCGGGTTCTTCTTCGCTGTCTTTCAAGTCCGAATCGGGAATAGCGCGCGGTGAGTAAGATGTTCAGCATGGATCCACGTAGCATCGTTGAGCTGTACAAGCCGGAACCATCTCGCTCTACTTTCAGACAACATCTCAAAACGATCCTCCTTCATAGCTTCATGTTGAGCAACGTTTGGACTTCAGCGCTTTAGCGGCCCTAATCTTCTTTGTGATCTCCAACAATGGTCATCTGTGAAACCTTCAAGCTTCAAGGTGATGAAGCTAAGAAGATTGGTTCAAATCGAGTGTGCTATGATAATTGTGCAAAAGAGGAGAATTTGTGCATAACAGGTCACAACTCCCCTCTACTCCCGCAGCTCTCCACAGAACTAACGCTGTGCAGTCTAGGCAAATTATACAAAGATGAAAATTCAGACATCTAAATAAGACTTACATCGGTTTTTAAAGGTTTCTAGAGGACAGGAATCGAAGCGTAGTCCCCATCATCGCCAAATAATATTTCTCTAGGGTAAGGCTTTGTTTGAAGGTATGTCTATCCCAATCTCGCCATGCTCACAAGGCAAGGTAACCCTTCTCTCAGAGCAGCAAGCTGAGTTTCCACAGGATTTGCATTGAGGCCAGAGCGAGGCTGCTCGTGCTTCTTCAAGGCTCGCACATACGTGTGTGCAGAGCAGGACTGACACCGTGTGAAATGCACATCTATTGCAGTCTGACACCATGTCTGATATGATGGAACGCGGAAACGACCAGGCCATCTTCCTGACGAGCTCTAAATTGTCCGCTTTGTCATGGAATATGACCACTATCGAATACAGTGAACGCGTTGCAGGAGTGATCACGTGGCTATGTCGCGGACAAATGGTCATCGTCAGTGGTCACGAACACTTCGTGACTTGTTCGAATCTCGGAGCCACGACCTGTGGCAATAGTCTCGGTATCTTTGACACACCTATTTGTCATTTCCCGCTCTACCCCTGACTTTTCAACACCCGCACAGTATATACACGATGTCAACTAGTATCGAGGCACAAGAGGAATACATAGCTACTGAAGAGGTGAATACTTCCACAGGCTTAAGCTTATCACAGAGTTTTAACGCTGTTATGAGGGAGTTCGACAAGAACCCTTTCGAAAAGTCCTCCGAAACCTTCGCAACGATGTCCAACGAGGGCAGCTACAAGGATGAAATTGCACGTGACGTGCTCGAGAAGAAAGGACATGTTCCGCACGAGCCCAGTCAAACAGGGTGGTTTTGCGAGAACGCTGAACTCCCTAGGCGCCGCAGACCTCACCGGGTGGTGTTGGGCCACGGAGGGTGGTCATTGAGCCGATTTTCATCATCGATGAAACAGCTTTGTGGCGCTATACGCGATGCAGCGAATAGTAAGTCCATTATATATGTGACAGTTCACTTGTCCATCGACATCTGTGCAGCACATGTGCAGGCATATCAGGCAAGTCGGCAACACGGTGATATTAGTACCGATCACACCTTGATATCGGACGAAGGGACAGGCATTGATTGGAATCTGTCCATAAGGCTGAAACCTAGTGTCGACCATGGAGCACAGACAAACTGGAGAACGGTGCGTCTTCAGTCGACCGATTTACTTGGATTCGAGAGTGATTGCGTGATGACTTCAGGGGACTTGGCAATTCATCTCGGCCGCCCGTCTCCTAGATCCTGTCAGCACGCGACACGAGCGTCGCGATGAATTAGAATCCGTTTTTCACGTTTTGCTTTACGACAGCATACGCTACCGGGCGAGTCAGGTTCCTGAGGACAAGTTTAGGAAGCTCAAAAACACGCTCGAATTCTACTTTGACCATAATCGCAAAAACAAGAATGGACGAACATCCGGAGGAGAGGGAAAGGAAAATTACTTCATGCTTGATCCGCCCCCTGCTCTCAAGGAGTCACAACTTGAAACTTTCCTCGCCGCTCCGCATGTCAATCTTCTCGAGACTCTGCGAAGGTTGTTTGTTCCGCTCTACGTTGATGAAAAGTCTCTGAAGCGGGTCACTGATCTGGCGGCCTCTCGGGACGATGCTCTGAAAGTCCTCACTACTTCGGACCTATTTATAGAGATCTTCGAGAAACACCTCAAGATGGACGGGTGGAAGGAGGACGATACCGGTGATGCCAGTGACAAGCTGCGTGGCTCTGATGGATATCTTTCCAAAGCACGTGGCCTAGGGTGCGCAGTTCGAATTGATTGAGGCCAGCTAAAGGTGCGTCAGCATCAAAAGTCTTTCCGATGGCCGCTTCCAGAGGCGAAGATCAAGTGTATTCTCTTGGACATGATACAGTGGATTATCGCTGTTAAATATTCCGAAGTTTCCTTCATGAATCATCCCATGCTTTCTGCTCTGTCTCGACGGTATCATCCACAGTTGTGTGCTGCAATTTTTTTTCGCTCTCAATGATATTTGACTACGGCACTCTCTAATGATTTCCGTTGTTTTTGTGCAATCACAGCGCTGCAAATATATCACAGCTTTGCTCGTATCTGATACGCACCCGTGGGAATCTTACGCTTCTACTTGGCACTTCCTCCAAAAACGCGTGCCTCTTGCACGAGCTTACGACGCCTCTCTTGACTTTTGAAGATTTAATGACATCCGAGAACTATGAGAATCAAGTTCGTATATATCCAACTCTCCGTCTAATACCAGGGTTCACAGTGTCAACTTCACCAGAATGTCGTGAGTACTATTGAAGATTCTTCCGAGAAAGTTGTAGTTAATGGTTGTATGCCAGAGGGCAATTCAGACACGATCGGAGGCATACTGTACGAGGACCTTCTATGCATATGAGGCTTGCAAGCACGCCTCGTCAGTTGATGTGGCATCAAAGCGACTCGTGATTGTTTCTAGTGAGAGTGGGATATTTTGCCTTCTATTCCCTCAGTTCCAAGGGTGGTGAACTTTGACATGGACACGCGACGGTGGCCACGTCACAATCGGCACCATCGCACGTCCCGCTCGCCACATCACGAGAAGGTGATTGTAGAAGATCATACCCTGTGGTAGTCTCGGCTTGTATCAGGGTTGCTGCGCACATGCGTTCTCGATCTGCGCAGTGTATGGCAGTTACATCCTCACGCATTTCATGAGGCCGCATGGTTCAGGCATGACCTGGTTGCTGTACATCTCGGTCTCACCTCTGAGCTTGAACCCCCCATCCTCTCACCTAATCTCTTTGCTGTCAAATGCCTTACTGTCCGTCTAGGTTGTGCAAACGTCGATACTTTGAGACGGACCACGCTCTATTTCAGCATGCTAGGACATCTGCGAGGGCACATCCGTGTTGCATTACGTGCAAACGCACTTTCAAGGATATCGAGGCCTATACTCAGGTGCGGGACTACGCTCGAACTCCTTTTTATGATATCATCCCGTTAATTGGATCATGCCTACAGCACAGAGAATCTAAGCATCTCCTTCACTGCAATACATGCAAATGCGATTTCCCCTCTGAAGGTGCTAGAGAGCTGCATCGCCATACCTCTGCAAACCATCCAAGTTGCCCTCGATGTGACCTTGGTATCTGTCGTCGCGAGGCTCTGACGAAGGTAACGACACTCACATAAACGATCGCTGTGAGACCAATCTGATATTTACTGTATCGAAACGCATATCCTCGCGCCAACCCCAGGTCTCTTGTGTCGCCTGCAACGGCCGTGAATTCTATGTAGACGAGTTAGAAGGCCATTGTCACAATCCTTCTCATCGCCCAAGATGTGATCGATGTGGGGTCGGGTTCGAAACCCTTGATCAGGCGAGTGAATGTTCTCGTACCACTGAACTAGAGGTTTCTTACTCTCTTTTCACGCAAAACGCACTTCTACAGCACAACACATCTCATTACTCAGAACAGGGACGCGAAGCATATCCATCAACGTTCGCTACTGCTCAGGAGTTGGAACCGCATATCAAAGAATCTAGTGGCCATCCAGTGTGCATATCTTATGGCAATCCTCTTGGCAATGTATGAATCTTTCTTCGAATTTCTCCATGCTCTCCAACTCTTATCAATTATAGCGCACACCAAGTGTACACGCCCTGAGCACATCTTGCACATCTTCCTACTCTACTAGACCTGCCGTGGTGAGCCCTCGGCCCATTTAGACGCTGTATCTTTTGCTGATCTCACCTCAGATATCAATTCCTCACCTCAAGTCGTCTTCGACTGCATCGCCGATAGTCCGGGTAACCCCAACGCAGTTTTATCGTTCCTCGCCAACGCCCTCAAATGAATCAAAGATATTTGATCGATATCGAGAGCATGTATGTCCAGTTTTCTTCACTGATCAATGGGATAATGACGCATCGAAAGATTTTCAATACTGCGCCTGATGCTTCGTCATGCTTGAGCTCAGTCTTCTCTCCTTCCAGCTCTAAGACAATGACTTCGACAATCGGAACACTGACCCCTCTTCCTGAAACGGATGAGGATGTACCTGCAGCTCATGTGTTGGGAAATACGTTGAATCGCGAACCCTCGCTTCTACGACGCCCGACACCTTTTCATATGTGGGGCCGCACGGAAAAACAGAATTGGGCTTCGCCGTCGAATAATCGAAGCACGGATGAATCTGTTGATTCCCCGGTATCAACTCCTCGTCAGAATACGGCACCCTCCGTCTTTGACGAGTTCCTGTTTCATTTGCCGAGCATTGATACACACAATCTCCCAAAGTCCTTCGAGAAAATTAGGGATGCGACTAGTTTCTCGCTCGATGACACACCTAGGACAGCTCGATCGAAGGGTCCCCTCGCGCGAACGTCATTGTCCGGAGATCTTTCCCATTTTCACCTTCTCAAAGGTGTCCCTTCTCCTGTAGAATCTCTCAGACCCCTAGTCAGCCCATCTCATGCACAGATCAACGAGACCGACAGCGCCAATGGCGAAACATCTGTCCAATCCCTCTCGTTTCATTGTAGAGTTTGTCGGGCTGATCCATGCAGAGATGTTACGGCAACAGCCTGTGGGCACATTTTCTGTTATGAGTGAGCACGTTCTCCTCAATTTAGCATATCAGCTGATGCCTAATGATCCTTCTCAAGTTGCATTGCAGAAGAAGTCAGAACGACGGCCAGGTGTCCAGTTTGTGATGCAGCACTCATGTTATTCAGTCTCCTGAAGCTAGACGTGAGTTAGATGGCGTAGTTGAATCACTGAATTTTTTGTGGGAGCCATTCCATCACCGTCGTCGTTTTTCCTTGTCATATGTCGATTTGCCATACGATACTTTCTTGGCTATTATTATTGTGATCGAAATGTACACATTTCTCGTTGGTAGACAGCATCGTTTGTCTTATCGTTGTCTGTGGATTTGTGCAGTCAAAGCAAAGAGTGGTCTGAGACCGTGCTCAGGCACGTCTAGACTTTAGATATTCGGTTCCAAAGCCATACAAAAAAAACCGAAAATCACCGAAAATGCATAGTCTCGGCTAAATCAACACCTCCTGATTGATATTCGGGGCTAACAATGGCGTCGAAACAGGAAAGCTTTATGGTTTATGATGCAAATTTGCGTCCGTGGTAATTTGCAACTTTTGTTGGGCAAGGCCCAAGCTGTATAGACGGACAGCGGACTTTGAAGACAGCGCATTATATAGCATGGCCACTCGCCCTTGCTCTATCCGTCTCTTCTTTTTCCCTCCCCACCTCTTTCCATCCCATCACTTGCCGGAAAATACTATTGATGTCTGATACGGAGACGAAGAAGTCTGGCTACCGTCTGGAATACTCTGCAAACAACAGGGCAAAATGCAAAGGTACGTGGCTCGTTGCATATCAGTCTCAGTGTTCGAGGTTGGGCTTACCGAGGCACGCGTTTGTTGGATTGCTAGGACCGAAGCCATGCGCCGGTAACCTTTTTGTTTCGTCTGAAATGCGTTGCTGTTGTACTGACGCGTGCGTTATCGACAGGCACGACTCTCACTAAGGGTTCGCTGAGGGTTGGCACCATCGTTGACTTCCGAGGCCACACTTCCTAGTGCGTGCGATCCTTTCTTATTTTCCGCTTTCCTAACACAGTTCATTCCTATGATCCAGTGCATGGCGCCATTGGGGCTGCGTAACCCCTCTGATCTTCACGAACATGAAGCTACAGTTCAACGAGGCTTCTGAGTTGGATGGCTTCGATGACCTCAAAGAGGAGGATCGGGAGCGCGTGACGAAAGCCTGGGAAGCCGGCCATGTCGCCGACGAAGACATTCCCGAGACTGCAAGGAAAGCTGAAGGCGACCAGGACGAGGAGGAAAAGCCCAAGAAGAGAGCGCCCCCGAAGAAAAAGGCAGAGAATAGCACAGAGGACAAGCCGAAGAGGGGGAGACCCAAGAAGGTGACTGGGTCTTTTCTGCCCTGGCTGGATATAGTCTCACTGTTGCTCTTCGGAAGGCGGAAGAGGATGACGAAGATGCGGACGAGAAGCCCAAGAAAAAGCCTGTGACTCGCAAACCTCGTGCCAAGGTAGGTTATCCTTGTTCACCTTTCTACATGTCAAGTGCTCACATGTCCGTAGAAGGTCGAACCGGAAGGAGACGACGACGGGGACGACGATGACGAAGAAGAGGAGAAACCTAAGAAGAAGGCTGTCAAAAAACCTCGTGCGAAGGTGGGTGTAATGTTCGATTACCCCTCGCATCGTTACTGATACAATATTCCAGAAGGTAGACGAGGATGATGAGCCAAAGAAAAAGAGCGTTAAGAAGCCAATCGTTAAGAAGGCAGCGAAGAAAAAGAAGGCAAGTTTCGCTGATCATCTCGAATCATGAGTTGTGCCCTAATGAAGATGCCATTACGTTGTTCAGGACGAGGACGATGAGTCCGGTGAGGACTTCGCGGCTGAAATCGACCAGGTCAATGACGATGACGACGAAGCCGAGCCCGAGCCTGAGGAGGCCACCAAGAAGCGGAAGGTGTGCTTCGCCGTCAACCTATGCTTCAGCTCCAGCTTCAGAACACTGATGTCCCTTGCGTCACAGCGTCCTGCCACAAAAGCGTCTGGTTCCAAACCACCTGCTAAGAAAAGCAAGCCCTCCTCTTCACGGGCGAAGAAGGTCAAGGAGCCCGTTGAAGAAAGCGACGAGGATTAGTTCAATCGTCTGCCTCACTTTGCATTGCTTGATGTCTCTTGGCTGTGTTTCTAGTCTGCCCTTTTCGATTGTATGTATATCACGTTCTTCGTTGTTGACTTCATCTAGTTCTCGCTATAGGATGCATTTCGCTGATGACCGTTATACCACGCTCTATTTATATGGTCTGACCATCATTTTACGATCTTGTTCTGAACGGATTTGGAGACATGTAATGCAAAGCCAAAATGAACTCTCTGTTAAACTAGGCACCCTTGTGAGTAGTCTGATCTCTGGCAGAGATACACCGGCGGCCACAAGTTCAAGGGTGTTCAAAGATCAGCAGGGATCAACATAATTGATAATGACACTAGACATCGGTTTTATGATACATCAATTGACAGGCTACAGCGGTCTACGCTACAAAATACAACTCTAAGTGTCATTAGATGCCAATCTTGCCACGAGAAACCCCAAAGGAAAAACATCAAAATCAAGAGCTCAAAATGATACAGAGGTCGTCAACGAGACTATCAAGCTCAGGCGCTCAATACCCAGCATACTCTCCACTTGTCGATGAGGATGTAGGAGTGGCTGTCGCTGATTTAGGGCGAGGGGTGAGGAAGATTGTCGTGGGTATCGGAGCACTGGCATTTGCCGCACCGTTGCGCGAATCCCCGGTGGCCGCACTGACGGGGCTAGCGGTTGCAGAGGATGAAGCAGCAGAGCTGGCAGGGATGACGGTGACAATGGAGAAGGACCCTCCGGCAGTGAGGGAAGAAATGAGGCTAGAAGCCTCTGCGGGAGGGAGAGTCTGCGTTTCAGTGGGTAGGGTGACGGAGCCGCTTGCGGGGAGAGTGATCGTGATCGTAATTGTAGTGCTGTCGTCGCCCGAATCATCGGGGGTGCCATCGCCCTGTCCATTATCATTGTCGTCATCATCATCCGAGGAGCAGTCGTCATCATCATCATCGTCCGTACTAGAGGTAGAATTGGCGATAGGGAAAGGGACTGTGACATTTGATGATGCGGTCGATACGACACCACCCTTCGCACCAGTCGCAGATATTATGGACTGGGCATTATTTGGACTTGTGCATGCAACGAACTGGCGAAGAGAATGGCGTCAGCACACATCTACGTATCACAATTAGCAAAGCCACATACTGTTCCGTTGCCTCGAATTAGAGGGAGAGCAAAGCATTGCTTGCCTGAAGGGCACCGTTGTGTCTCCCATGACGTCCCATTACACGTGGCAAATGAATTCTTGATGCAAGCTGTTTCGCCGTCTAAAGCAGCAAATTTTCAACACCAATCACTAATAAGCCACATGAAGTTACACACCATTGCATGGGTCTGTGCTCGTGAGATCAGCGAACTCGGCATTGAGCACCTGCGCGTCCTGGCCATTCGCGAGGAGGGTGCTGTTGTCGACAGCGAACGGATGGGCTGATACCATCGAAGAGGCAATGAATGAGAGGGCGATGATAAAGATGGGCGCCATTTTTGACGGAGGCGAGATGTGTTTGAGGCAATGGAATTGACTGATAATGACAGAATGAGCAGTCGTATCGTGACGTAGAGCGCCGGGCTCGAAGAGAATGTCTAGAGGGTGGGGACGACGGAAGATGATGAAAGAAAATGAGTGCCACGTACTCTTATAGCATCAAACGTAGACAATGGCAGACAAGGGCCATATTGTTTTGTTGTTGCGTCTGTCATGGGCCAAACAAAAACGGGAACAAAAGCCAGCTACAGCCACAAAGATCAAAAAGGAAGGTCCGACTCCGCGTTCCCTGAATAGGCAGGGACCCTGGAGACTCAACATTCAGAAATTTGTCACCGAAGGAGCCTATTCCGGGTTTCCATGGTGGCGTGGGACTATCAGAGCCAGTACCAGAACCGACAAACCTGCTGATAGTGGTCACGATCGCTGCTCCTCAAGACCCTCGACAACTTCCAACATGGTGAGTGTTCAGCATCTCAGTCCCTATGCCCCAGGTCCCTCGTTACCGACTCGAAGCATCGAAATCGTTAGTGGAATGCGATGGATGGGCGGTCAGAAGGGTGGATGGATGTGCAGGCGCGCGGATGGACCTTGCGATATCAACTTTTCTCAGACGGAGTACTGACTGGAATTGGGGCATGGGTCGCAGACTAAAAAGCGAAGAAATGGCGGCCGCAACAAGAAGGGCCGTGGCCACGTCGTCTTCCTCCGCTGCTCCAACTGCTCGCGCGCGGTTGCGAAGGACAAGGCCATCAAGAGGTTCACAGTAAGGAACATGGTCGAGAGCGCTGCTGTTCGTGATATCAGCGAGGCCTCTGTCTACCCTGGTGCGTCGATGGCTTCTGTGAGGTCTGTAAATCTCGCGTTAACACAGCACCTCTCATACAGAGTATGTGATCCCGAAATTGTACATCAAAATCGCGTACTGCGTTTCCTGCGCTATTCACTCGCACGGTCAGTCCAATCATTGCCCTTTTTTCCCGACTCTCGCTCACGTCACGGCCGTTCAGTCGTTCGCGTCCGCTCGCGCGAGGGTCGTCGCAACCGCGCCCCCCCTCCCCGTGTCCGGTGGAAGGATGGCAAGAAGGTCAACCCTGCTGTTGTCGCTGCTGAGGAGGCGAAGGCCGCCGCTGCACGAAGTGCATGAGCAATACTGTTTACTATGTGCTGTTGTGTATTTACCTGTTCTGCATTCGACCTTTCCTGCCTCTGATGAACACAAAGATCTGCGAAACGTCAGCGCTATCAGTGTGAATAAGCTGTTTCCCCTGCCTGCAAGTTCCCCATCGCTTTTGCCTCCCAGATCAACGAGATCTACAAGAGCTTTTTTTTTCTTATCTCAGCGAATGCTCTCAACATTATCGAGACGTCATGTTGATATTGGTGCTGCAGTACGTTGGGCTGATCAGAATGATTGGGTCTATGACAAGGAACGACCGGATGGGCCTTTGATCTCCTACAATGAGCGTTTGCGCACCTGCCCAGTCGAGAGCAATTGTGTCTTAACGACCGTTCGATTCTGAGGTCATGGCAGTGATACTGCACAGTTGGATCCGCAAAATAAAGAATCTATTCACAACACAAAAATCATGTTCCTCACACTACTATCTAGAAGACCATCATCACTCTCATGGAAATAATTGCTTCCACAAGGCATAGAGCTGCTAGCGAAGGCGGAGAAGATATCCCTCTGGCCAACGTCAAATGTCCCCTTCCTCGTCGAGCATGAAAAGCGAGGCAGGAGTGATAAGGTGTTGGCGTTGAAAGAAAAAAGCCTGACGTTCCGACGCTCTCTATTTATATGCGGCATTTGCCGAACTCGTATGCTTGCCGAACCTTGCCGGGGACGGTATATGGACCGCCTCAAATAGCCTGCTCCTGACCTCCGCGGGTCCCATACGCACTCTTCTCATAGGACTCGGGATCTATGAAGCTGAATAGCCCTTTGCCACAAACGTTGCCCAAGGAATGCGACAAGGCCGCGAAGATATGTGCGTGCACTCGTCTTGAAGATAGGGTGAACCTGAGCTCTGCTGAATTAACCTGACCATCTGCATGTTGCAGTCAAGTCGTTCGTCGATAGCGGGAACAATGGGTTGGATGGGGTTGGTTCCAGCCTACTGTCACTCGAGAAGATGCTGACTCCTAGCTCTTTATTTTTTCCTCAGGTCATTCCGCGCACCGTGCTCGAGAATGCGCGTGGGTTCGCGATTTTCAGTGTTTTCAAAGCCGGGTTTCTGTTCTCAGCCAGGGCAGGGAGCGGTGTTGTGATAGCAAAACTCGATGATGGCAGTGAGTGGTCCTTGTCTATGTTCTTCTCTGGGCGTGCGGTTTTGTGTGCAGGTGTGACATACCTCAGCATGCTGCGGACGCAATCAAGGGAGATGCTCTAGCTGGCTGGCACGCCGTATGTGTTCAATCACTGTGTTATTTCCCTCCATCGGTTGGTAGCCGAGTCATCCATTCGCCGTGTATTCGCTTCGTGCATCCGTCCGCCCCGCAAACATAATGCTCATTATGCAATCGTGACCGTGTGCCGCAGCATGTCATTAACGTACTTATCATCTCACAGCTTGGTCTGCGCCAAGTGCAATCGGACTGGCAGGCGTTGGTGTGGGCGGTCAGGCAGGCGCAGAGATGACAGATTTCCTCATTGTCTTGAACTCGAGATCAGTAAGCATCGTCCTTGCCGCGAACGTCATATCTTCGTCGTGGCTGAGTAACATATGTGTTCTGTATAGGCGATCGTAAGTCACTCTTGTGATATGTTCCCACTCAAATCCGGTGAGTGGCACCATGGCAAGCAAGGAGTGTGGTCAGCCCGTCACGCCCCACAGCTTGGATTTGAGTGGGAGCTGTCCAACAGCATCTCGTTTATTTGACTTCTTGATTTATTTCTAGAGATCGTTCATGGCAGCAGGGTCTCTTACTCTTGGCGGGAATATGAGCTTGGCTGTGGGACCGTTAGGCCGTAATGGAGAAGCATCGGGCGCCCTCAATACCAGCGGCAAAGTAGCAGCAATGTGTGTCTATCAGCGCGCTCGATCGCCACCAGCGCTAACACAGAAATCATGATCTATAGGTATAGCTACTCTAAGACGCGTGGGCTATTTGGCGGCGTGTCTGTGGAGGGCTCTGTCATTGTCGAGCGTCAGGACGCAAATGCTCAGGCGTACAAATCTGACGTGTCCGTCAAAGTCCTGCTGAGCGGGTCCGTAGACCCGCCCGAGTTTGCCATGGGACTCATCCACACGCTGGATGCTTGTACAGGCATGCCGGGAAATCGCCATTGGGTGAAGGATGATCACAGCGCGCCGGGGACGCCGATAGATGGCGGGTATGCGTTCAGTGGGATTGCCAGCTCGGGCACGGAAGGGCCTGCGTCCCTTAAAAAGAATAGGAAGAACAGCAACGCGTTCCCTCCGGCATCGTGGGGTAGGAAGAAGAGCTCGGGCAGCTATTTCAGCACGGATGCGTCGACGCAGGGCGACGCGATCACCGGGTCTGATCGTTCTTCGGTGTCCGGGACGGGGAGACCGTCTTGGGACGACGCACCACCACGCGCCGACAGCACACAGAATTTTGCGACGCGCTTCGAATCTGATTTTGTACCGGATGCACCGAATAGCACACCACGTCCTCAACTTGGATCGACTCTCACACCCACTTCACCTATGTTAGGGAGAGGGAACCTCAGCCACACGTCGTCGAAGAACACCTCGCTCGACTTGTCTAGATTCAATCCGAAGCCAATCATGCACAGCAGATCTGCCAGCGCCGCAGCGTATCCCTCATACGACAGCTATGACAGCAATCCGTTTGCGCCGTCGATCGACGAAGACGAGGGCGATCTGTACGGGTCTTCGACGGATAAGGGACATAAGCCATTAATGCGGATTGCGGCGAAGGCCGAGATGACGAGGCCGCTTCAGCCAGGCGAGGGTGTGGCGAGGGCCATTGCGTTGTTTGACTTCAAGGGACAACAGGCAAGTGGCACCTTCAGTTTGAAGCATGCGGCGTTGATTGAACTTGGGGACAGGGCGGTGACTTGTCATTCAATAAGGGAGACGTCATCACGATCACGGAAAAGAGCGATACGACGGATACATGGTACGTTGTCCCTTGCAGTCGTGCGATACATTTATGCATATCCACTCACGTATCTGGTACCCAGGTGGAAGGGAAAAGCTGGCGACAGGGTGGGAATATTCCCTGCAAACTTTGTAGAGGTTGTATGATCAAGATTGATTCGGGAAGTGCTCTTGATTTTTGGTGGACCTCGGAATGTTGTACCTATACTTGTGTATCCTTGCCATCCTGTCTCCATACTGTGTAAAGTGATGTATGTACGACTTCTCAACTAATTCCCACCACTTTTTCTCGGGATGCTGCGTGACACATGTGACAACTGGTGACGAAATGTGATCGTTGTGTGACTGCGTGACTGTAGCAAGGAAAGTGGTGTCATTCTTCGTCGTACCAGGCGGCGTCGTGCAACACATCTTTTTATACCCTCATCATCGCTGGGGCCTAGACATTTTCTCTCCCTGAACCTCGCCCATGTCGTCAGCCTCGTCTTCGACAGGATCCCTAGACGAGCGAGCTTATGCTGAAGATCAAATATCCATGATGTCCTCAAGTTTCGATCCTTCGGATCCACTCAGTTTTCTACTCAGCCATGTGTCTCACACCGACTCCAGTACGGAGGATGCGTCGTCCTCATCTCAAGGCGAGAGCCCGCCTGCCGATTGGTCTATGTTCTCAAATATGTGGCCGACGCAGGAGGGTATCGAGGAACAGGGACAGGCAAAGTTCGACCCCGCAATGGACTTTGACTTCTCGCTGCCAATGGACATGGACTTCAACGGGTCGATGGCCGTTCAACCCAGCGACCTCCACTTCGATAACAAGCTCTTCGTCGAGGCCGCGCTCGCTGCACCGACCAACCCGGCGATGTACTCTCCGGAGTCATTGGCGCTTCAGTACCCCATGTACGCGGATATGGCCATTACCGCTTCTCAAGCGGCCCAACTTCTTCAATCCGGTACAAGACGATTGAGTATCACGTCGTCGTCATCATCGTCAGGCGCGTCGCTGTCGCCGGTCATGGATCATGCTGTTACAGCCGAATCATCGTCTGGGGCAAACGTTGAACACCCAATGGACCCCGCGCACGAGCTTGCGCAACGCGTCAGGCTGGCTGCCGGAGTGACGCTTGCTGTTCCCGTTCAGGGACAAGCTCAACACATACCGCATTCGAATGGTGAGTGTTTTCCATGCGCTCACGTTCCCTTTTATTTCTGACGAAAGCTACAGAGGTTCAGAAACTACCTATTCCCCGCCTTGCTCGCCCGACTCCCCCGCCCTCTTCACCCGTCAAACGTTCTTCGCCGAAATCATCCCCATCTCCGCCTACACTTCAAGATATCTCTGTGCCCTCATCTGCAGTGTCGTCCCCCCCAGGATCAGATACGACTGGGGCTTCTCCCGTTTCCACACCCTCTGCAACGGCCCCAGCACCCACGACTACCGTGATTGGACGTCCGAAAACAAGTCACACGACGATCGAGCGACGGTACCGGACCAACTTGAATGCGCGGATACAAAGCTTGAAGAATGCAGTTCCCGCATTGAGAGTGCTTGATCAGAAGAAAGAGGATGGAGACGCGAAGGACGACGTGGACGATAGGGGTTTCGCGGATGGTGTTAAAGTCGCGAGGAAAATCAGCAAAGCAAACGTGTTGGGCAAAGCTACAGAATATATCCGGTCAGTCTTACTTCTCGGTCCACATCGCTGGATGGCTGCTCATGTGCATACAGGGTATTGAAGAGACGCGAGGCACGCCTAAAGCGCGAACAGGATGGGCTACGTTCGCTTGTTTCCGGCCTCGTCGGCGGGCCCGCACTTCTGCGAGAATGGGAGCGGGAGTGGGCTCAGAGGTTCGGAGGCGCCGAAAGAGATGAGGTGGAGACCGACGGTTCTGCGACAGATGACGAAGGGGATGATGGCGAGAGTGAAGATGGTGGCGACGAGGAGGAGGCCGGCCGCGCGCGGAAGAAGCCAAAGGTTTCCAAACCTGCGCCAAAGAAGGAGCGTTCGAGTAAGTCTACTCCCAGCGCGAGTGCAAGCGCTGCAACTGCGTCGGGCGTCGTGCCCGAGAAACGAAAGCGAGGCAGACCGCGCAAGGTTCCCATCCAGCCTATCTCGCCTGTGGATACCTCTATGGCCGGTCTAGCGGTCCCGATGGATGTAGGCACCACTGAGCAACGGATGCAAACTTTCGCACCCGCGCAAGCTCAGGCGCACGCACCGCAACAGTATCTGCTTGCTGCTTTCGCATTCTTCTCATTCTTCAATTCACCCCTTACATCGTCGCCACCCTCGTATGCACACCACGGCCATTCTGGCTCTGTCCTCACTTCGCCCTCGTCCTATGCTACAACATCGGTGTCTAGGTATGCGTTTGGCTGGCAGGGGCTGATGCAAGCGTTCCACCTTTTGGTGTCGGCGCTTGTCTTCATCTCCATTGTATTCCCGTTGCTGCCCAAGAAGTTGCGTGTCGAGCGCCTGTTGTCATTGACGCCACTTACGTCGGCACTTCGGGCCGGTGACTTGCCGACGCCCCCGCCTTCGCCTACATCGGAGACACCTCTCTCTCCCCGCAAGAACGATACTTTCAATCGTGTTGCACTTATTGATGCGCTCTCCCCATCGTGCCATGGCAGACCTGATGAAGCGGAGCAGCTGCGGGCGGCGCTGGGCGTATATCCTGGCGTTGTCGGGCTGGTACAGGGAATTCTGAAAGGATGGAAGCGCAGCGGAAGGGGAATCGAGCGTATGCAGCTGGAGCAGCGAGCTTGGGTTCGGTTGGGCGAATTGGTTGCGCTCAATGGTACGTGCTCTGCTTTCTGCCTCATTTTGTGCCTGTAGCCGAAAACTTATACTTTCTGGATGATCTTTAGATTCATTGCGATTCAGCACACGTCTTTCGGCATACTGGGGCATGATATCGCATACCTCCTCTTTCTCGGCCTCGACAATAGACCTCGTAACGCTAGCGCTCATCATCTACCCCTTCTCTCATACTAAGGCATCAGCTCTGTGGGCCAAGGCCAGCAGAGCGCGCGTTGTCCGACCTTTTGAGCGTCTGGTTCTGGACCACATAACTGTGGACGAAGCCGCTCCTCGACTCGCGCAGCTCCGTGCCTCCAAGATGAGTGACACGGATGTGTGTCGCTTCCCAGACTACGACCGACACAGCCCTCTTTCCGTTCTCGCGATCTTACTCATCCGCGAACAAGTGCGCAGGCACGCTGCTCTGCTCTTCGTGCGCACTGTTCTGCACGACGAGTCGGCTGAAGACGGTGCTCCCGCCCACGTCTATGATGCGAAGAAGGAGCACAGACAAGAACAGGAGCGCCGCATGTGTATTGAGGCTGGCAAGTCTATGGGCGGCCGACCGGCGGAGCTCGCTGCTCTCTTGGAGCGCATATGGCAAGCGGGCTTCGTCAAGCACGAAGACATCTCGCCGCCTCCTTCGGGAGATCAAGACGACGAGTGCGACGGCGAAGAAGCTGAGATCCGTACGCTGATCACCGCCCTCGTATTGTACCGCCGGCTGTTCCCGTCCGCGCTCGTCCCATTCTCGGGGACCGGTCGTGGAGGCATCTCACTCATCCTTTCGCCGCCGCCGTCGCCGTCGAGGAGGAACGCGAAGCTGCACATGGCGCTGCGCGTCGCTCTCGACTCGGAGGCGTTCGATTATGCGGGCGAGGATGCGGGGGAGATGGGCACTGCTCTAGACGACGCGAGAGATCGGGTGGTCGATATGTTAGTCGAGGCGGACAGGGCCGCGCGTGTCCGGAGAGGTTGACATCGTTCTTGTATGGTGTGATTGGCGGATCGGGACCTTTACTTTCGAGGTTTGTATTGTTCTTTCTTGCTGAGAGTGTTTCGTTCTATTTTATTATGCGCATGTCGCGTTCATGTTATTGTGTGGTGTCTTGATTTTACGATGGGTCTCATTGAGGAGTAATCAGACTAATGCTATCGTGGTTTTTTGATTCGATGAATCAATCGCGCCAATGCACATGAATTACATGGGCAGAACAACAAGGTTAAAAGTTTAAAAAACATGGAGTTTGAATAGGCTATACAACAGCGTCACTGCACCGCACACGGGGCAACTGGATGACCGTATAACCTGGTCGACAATACACCTTATGAAGGCGATCTTTAGTGCGTCCACGAAGGATAATGATAAGTGGGATTTCCTCACTTATTACAGAAGATGTGGCCGCACACAGTTGCGGTGACCTCCACGCATGGATCTCTGCGGCAGAACCTGCAGTATATGTGGGATACATACCTCACCGCAGGATCGGCATGGTTATGTATGGGGGCGACTGGACTCCCTGGCGAAGCCCTACCCGCCGAAGAATGTTTGTTTGCTTCGGCATGTGGAGAGGCGGCGGGTATTTGCTGATCTGGTATTGGTGATATATGAGGTGCTCTCTGTGCCTCTACCAGGGTTTAAAGCGCTACCTTCATCCTCATGTCGCGGCTCGTCGGTACGCAGAGTCGTGCTAGTCGATGCATGGCCAGAACCACTGTCCAATTTAGAGTCGGTACACGATCTACCTTTGAAGTTCGTCGAGCGAAACTCACTTCGGCTGGTTTGAATGACTATCTTGTCCGGGTTGTTCATCCTGTCTACTCCTGTTTGTATCCGGAGGTATATCGTACAGAAGAGCATCAGGATCATCGAGTGATAAGACAGGGGCTGAGTCGTCGAAGCCAGCCCACTTGTCTTGAGCTCTCTCTGATCCCGCGCGCAGCGGAAGAGGAGATGGAGTGCGACTCGCGAGATATGAGATTACTGAGTAAGTATCGTCGATTTTGTCATCTACAGTGTGCGGAGACACCTGAGTGCCCGGTGAGGATGACGAGACTGACAATCTGGAAGGTTAACAATACCGGCGAATTGTCCTCAGCAGGCTTCATACTTTCCACTACCAGTCGAACCTCTCGAACCTCTCGTGGGACTGCCAGCGGAGTAGGGGCTATCGGGGACTCCGATTCGCGGATAACTGAACTGGCTTCACTCCGGGCCTTTTTCACTGTGGAGAAGAATCTTGATGGGCCAGGGATAGCAGACGGAAGGACTTTAGGCGATGGCGCAGCGACAGGAGGAATCACAAGACGTGCGTGTACAGAATCATTGTGCTAAATATAGAAAAGCAATGTGCTGTTCTGTGACAATTTATGATAAGACGGCACTCACAGCAATCAGCTCTGACTGTCCCTTAAATCCTAGCTGGCATGGTCTGCACTTTGGATGGATATCAGCATCTGCGTCGCGATAATGCGAGTCCAAGTGTTCCTGTAAGGCATATTTACGACCACATCGCTTGCACATGATGGGATGGTTCTTCTTCAAATGCTAGCATGAAAGTCAGTCACTGATGGACGCAGTGTGGCCGAAAGGATGATGCTCAGACCTTGCTGAAATTGGCTTTGGCAACGACTACGTTACACTGTGGACAGGTTTGTGTTTTTGCCATGCTGTCAGGCGACGGAATTGAAGAATTGAGTCGTGAAGTAACGCTTGAGGAAACCCTGCGCCGCAGAGCAACTGCCCAAGTATAAAAGGGACGTGTAGACAAGCGCTGCCTTACCTGTACCACGTTTCGAGGTTGCCTCAACTTGCGCCACGGACCAGCCTCAAGGTAGACGATCGAATGCACGCACCAGAATGCCTTAGCAAGTGCCTTAATCGCTCTGTGACATGGAAGAGCGCAAGTTGCCTCGTGGCAGGAGAAAAGTATCTGCGAGCTTCGGGCTTCTCGAGTCATGCTTGCAGCACCCTGGATCAGGGACCAACAGAAGATCTCATACAGCAGAAAATACATGGACCTCTGATGTCCGCTCCTGTGCAATGCAAAATAAAGACATACCATCAGTTACCGCAAAATGGATCTTGGATCCCCAATCACACCTTGACTCTCTACCAGCCGCACAATGACAGTCATTTCGGGACCATCATGCTCGGCAACAACCACGAAACTTGGGTATTTGGCCATGTATAGGTGTCAGAGAAAAATCCGGAAGTCAAATATGGCTCAAAAACGCGGACTCCAAATCGCACGTACAAACTCCGACCACTATGGAGTGCGCCGGGCGCGAGGCGGGGATGCTGGTCGTATTGTACTGGTCGTTTGTCGGTGCGTAGAAGCAAAAAGACGGCGATGAGCGAAGTCGAGGTCAAAGGAGTGGATGATGCGTACAGATATTGGTCCGGCTATGGAGCCTCATGGCACCTCGATGAGGAGACGAGAAGTAACAGCGGGTGAATTTTTTTCTTGAACGATCGAAGCGTCGTCGGACCAAAGCGATACAGTATAGCTTGAAAGCTGTAAAATCTTCAAAATATCTGAAAATCACGGCTCCTCGCGCAATCTGTTTGATCAGCTTCGATACCAGATCCAGGATGTTCGTGAAGTGGTCAACACACTCTGCTGTGAAAAGGTGTAGACACTGAAAATTGATTCTTCGGCACACGTAGGTGCGATTTGGATACAGAATTACTCCAGAATAAAGATTTCGTGGAGACCTGGATATGAGATGGATATGGAATCATTTCGCACCGGCCAACCCTTCGTAATGCTGCAGCACTACAGTAGCCTCTTTACCTGTCAGAAATTTGGATTGTGCAAGCACCTGTATCAACGAATATGATTAATCGTATCAGGTTGCATATTCAAAAGCGTGTTCGAACATACCAACAAGTGGTTCCGCAGCGCGCGCCATCCAGCAGCTAGCTGAATCATACCCCAGTACTCATCAACGAATCCTTTTACCCATTTACAAGAATCTTCAACGAATGTGTTTCTAGAAAGGATCGATGAGCGTGAGCACCCGTACGAGTCGGCACACTCATCGAGGGAAAACTCACCGATTCAACAGGATCCACCTATCCCATAACGCTTGTATCACCTTATCCTCGTCCCTCACATCATCGGCTTCGAACAACTCTTCCTCCTTGTGGATCACCGACCACGACAGCACGCCGTATGGCTCCATTGGTAACATTCCAACGAGATCGTACAGCTTGCCGCCGCCAGGACGGCACGAATAATACAGCGCGTTGCCGTTCTCCGGTCTGGCCGGGAACAAGGGCGCGCGCGTGGCCGGTCCGAGCGGATCCGTGTCGGAACCAAGAACGAGCGCTGCGGGCGGCGATGAGGACCTCTGCCGCTGGATCGGAAGCAGGTGAGAGGATTGGGAGGATATGCTCGACGCCCGCATGGAGCCGGCGGCCGAGAAAGTCGATGGCGGTTGGAATTTGAACTTGAGTTGCGGGGCAGGGGTTTGTTGAGTGGTCGAAATAGAAGCTGACGTCTCTGGTGAATCTGTGTGGTGAATTGATTCTGATACCGGGAGGCCGTGGGTTTCAATAGTATCCAAATCTGTCTGGAATAGTCCACGAGGAGAAGGTGATCGACTAGTATTCAAGATCAGTGGGTGTACTATATAGCACAAAATAACATGCCACACCTGGGTGATGCTGTCTGTGAGGAGGTATGATCATCAGAATTGGCGCGATGTATGACCAAGAAAATCGTCCATGACTGTGGATGGTAATCAACATTCAGCTTCAATCATTAAATGAAAAAAATTGGTACTCACTTTATCACTGCCAAGCTCCCATTCAGTTTCTACTTCGTCATGATCCCACTCCATGTGCCTCTGCAGCATCTCTTGTGTAGGAAAGCGCCCGTAGACCTCACATACTGGACAATACCAGTCGGCTATTTCTAGTTCATGGTCATGATCATCTTCGTCGTCGTCATCACCGTCCAATTCACTACCAGGAGGCTTTTTGTAGATAACCTTGACGTGTTTCTGGGGAGGTGCTTGAGGGTTTGTAGGGACGCCTCTCCTGACGCAACTCTGGTCGAAGCCACGACGCATATTCCGCCGAAGGAAGGGCAGTCGTTTCGCTCTTTTGTGCATGCTCGTGGAAAACGTCAGTGCTTTCAAGGCATCCTTGAGCTGACCAAAGGGACTTTCTGGTCGGCTGGGGATATGGCGGCCATCGTCTGGCGGCGGACTCGAGTCCTCGATATCGATGACTGCGCGGTCTGCTTGACTGGTTTGACTGCCACCAGAAGACTTATATGCATCCAAGACGCACCATTTACAGAGCCAGCTCTCTTTCTAGCTGTCTGATTGGAAATTTGTTCTTTGTAGTGGAGTTTCCTTGCCGCCTTGCCATATACCTTCCCATCCCGAATCACGACGGCGCTGAGATATCGTTCTGTCATGAATACCTCAACGAGAGACAAGAGGCCCGCCGACCTAGCATTATGGTTCAAGTAGATCACTGGACCGCCCACGAGAGGGATGCCATGGTACAGTGAGGCGGTCAGATTCTTTGCCGCGAGTGCTGGCTCCTCGTCATCCTCGATGTCATCCCATCTTGGGCGGAGAGCGCCTTTTCCAGATGGGATGAAAGTCCTCCTTCGTGGACCAAGCCATTCTCTGTCTCGGTCGTACAGGCGCTTTCGAGCAGAGAGCTCTGGCTCCACTGGCTCGTCTAAGATGCTGCGGGTGACTGGATCAATCGTCGGTAAGGATTTTGTGACGTTATTGGCTATCCTTCTCGAGAATTCCGCAAGTTTGGGATTATGCGCAGGATCGATGGTCTGGCGCGAGGTAGGGTCGCGGCTCGCTTCGAATGCCAACGTCGGTCTTCCTCATCCATTCAGCAGCTTTCGATATTGGGCAACATGACTGACCTTCTCTTTGATCTCTGCTCTGAAAGATGAAAACAGACAGTGGGGTCAATGGTATGCTACAATCAAGACGAGAGAAATCACGCTACCGAATACGGTGGCCCATCGGACCACGCAGATTGCCTAGACGATGACGGAAAGTAAGAAGTGCCCTTCGTACGAGCTCGATTGTCTTGGTGGTGGGCGAACGCAGGCGGGTGAGCAGATATGGTTTTTCTGAATTGCATTCGCTGCCGAGGTGGATCAATCATGCGAGCATATTGTGTTCCGTCTTCTCTGCGGGTGCCACCGCTGAAGGAAGGCCGGGTTGCCCCCGCCACCATAGTCTGGCGAGGCCGCACGTCGCTGATGCGGGCGCGATGTGCATCGTCTCTTTCATCATCGACGATCGAATCTACACGAACTTGGCTAGTAGATGAGGATTGCTTCCGCGATACGACCTTGATCGCCTTATTCGATTGTAAGTACAGTTTCTCTGCTGGCGCCCCGACTTTCCGAGCACGAACACCAGATGGGAGATCCATGACGGACAGTGGCAGACCGTCAGCGACGGCGGTCGTTGTGGTGAAGACGCCGCGGACCGAAGGCACCCGCTCGGCAGACGCCGTGGCGACATGCTAATTTGCCTCACAGAGGTTTGGGATCAACACTATCGTCAGACATATGCGGGTACATCATGGTTACATTAACTTTCAAAACGGGACTACTGCCGTAGATACTCGCTTCGACACCATAAAGCTTAATGAGTACGTGTGGAATATGATATTCGAACAGAGAGATACACAACGCTGAAGCCATCAAAAACAGAGCAGAAAAGATACTTAGCAATGAGACAGACGAGATCCTAAAAATGATCAACTAGCCCAAAATAAGAATAAATCGTGTGCGAGGACATCGCAAAGACATTGCGCCTTGCTACGCTTTCTTCTTAGCCGTCTTTCGAGATATCTGCTGCTTGATCTTGGCCTAGGATATATGTCAACGAATGGTAGTCTATGATGCCTAGGCCGGACTCACCATGGCTCTGGTACGCGCTCCTCGACCCAGCCGTTTTTCACCGGTCTGTTCTTCGTTATTCTCCTCGGAGCTTGAGTTGGATTTCGCTTCACCAACAGACCCTTCGCCCTCGTCAGCGCTTGACTCGGGAGGTGAAGACTCATCATCGTCCTCGTCCTCGTCCTCGTCCTCGTCATCATCGTCCTCCTCATATCGCTTCCGATTGCTGACCCTTGGTCGCCTTAGCGAAAGTGTTCTCAGCTGGTTGTCCAGGGGAAGCACGAACGGGCGACTCACTTTGCGTGACCATTGGCGCGCGGCGCCGTTGCCTTGCGTTTACCTGTCGGTTTGCGCCCGACCTTGGCCTTTTCCTGTACTGAACAGATGAGGTCTCACACATACAAGAGCGAGAGCGGGTACTCGCCTTCCTATCAGGATTGGCCGCTCTAGCAGACCTCGCTTGTGCTTTCAGCCATTCCAAGGTCTCTTCCGGAAGATACACGTGTCTCAATATCTGATTGCCAGGGATCGGAGTTAACACCATGGTGTAAAACAAATAGGTGGTCTTACTTGGTTCACAGCATCTGCGCCGGACAAGGGGCGTAGAATATCCGAGTACAATTTGATCTTGCCTGGATAGCTCTGCAGGGGCCACGAGTGGAGATGAGCGCGAACTTTGATGAGGTGTTGCGCTAATTCGCTTATGGCGTATAGATTCTGAGGAATGGACGTCATGAACGAGATTCTCAGACACCATGTTTCGTGAGCACGCACCTCGCTAAAAGCGGGTGAAAGCGGGTCCCTGACAGTTTTCGCTTTCCCGGCAAGGTGGTATAAGAGAGAAATATTGTCAGATGAGGCAATCAGTTCCAAGTAAAAGTCAATGTATCTGCATTTGAGCGTTAGTGAATCTATGTATCAAGGGTGAAGAACAGGGCCTACTTTGCCATGTCAGGAAGGACCTCGGGTGTCATGGCAAAGTCGGGGTGATGAGCCAGGAGGTGGAAGAATCGGATGAATATCATCTCGAAATTCTCTATTTTCAAAGCTGGTGACAAATTCATTATGAAGGAGATTCATTATACAAGCATGCGAGAAACATCTACCTGGTGGAGCGTTCTTGAAGGCAAATGCCACATATGCTTTCGCCTGCGTGACGAAAAATGACTAACAACTCCAACTCAATTCAGAACACAACACGCACCACGTTTCTAACGTCTGCTTCCGGGTCATGCACAGTCATGAACGGAATGACGTTGAAATGAGCAGGGAGTCTGCGAGGGCCCAACAGAGCGACGAGCTTCTGCAGGAACTCCAAGCGGACTTGGTAACAGGAATCCTGGAAAAACGCTACCTTGAACGTGCCATCACAAGTTTAACGATCGCTCCCCATACCTGCATATTCAACGCCAACAATACAAAGTTGGATGACAAGAAACTTGCATATTTCTCGACAGTCGAGAGATGGAGAAGCGACTCAGCAGCCTGCAATCGCATCCGTGCTTTAACCTTGGGACTAGACATACGTCCGTCTGAGCACAAACGTACTAGCCGAAAGATCAAGAATGATGCTGCTCACTCATCATTGTTATCCGGGCTGAGCGCTCCATTGTGCTCCAGCAAAGTGACGAACATCTTGAGAACGGGAGTTGCGATGTCGAGCGCCGTCTCTGAAGATGCATGTGCCATGCATCGATTGCGGCAAACTTTCAGCGACATGATCTTGGCGCGAAGAGCTGATGGTATGCTATCGTCCTCTATCCATTCTTTTTCGTCGTCCATATCATCCTGATAGATTGAATGGAGTCATTCGTCCACGCTGATGTCAAGGACAGAGTAGCAAAGTCACATACCGGATCTGCAGGGCTCGGACTCGTCAGGACTTTTCTGACCAGGAACACCATGATATCCTCGCTCCTCTGCTCGAACGCATCTGGAGCAATGAGTGCAAACTCTTTCAAAACAGCCAGGTGCGCTACGCGCTTGTCGGCATCAACCTTCGGCAGGCTATCCGAGATCCTCTAAATTGAGTCGCGCGGTGCAGAATAAATCCATAAGCAAACGCGATGAACATTTTTAGATATATGCGACTTACGTTAACGAGGTCCGCACAGACTTCATCACTATTTTTCAGCTTCGCGAGCAGCCGCGCGGAAAATTTAGCATGCCGGTGATTAGACTCGAGAGCATAGCGCATCACGCGCTCCGTCGTGCGCCTGCACCGCAGACACTCGTCATGGTTGTCAAAAAATCAAGTGGGGAATCCGCTCACTTGTCAGTTGGCACCAGCTTCTCGTCCCACTTCACGACAGCAGCCAACGCCTGCAGACACACTTCCACCAGTCTCGGGTTCTTTTCGTCAGCAATGGCTTTGGTCAGTTCTGGGATGTGGGGCTTGTACAACGCGGGGCAGTGCTTGGAAATGCACACGAGCACGACCTCCGCATTGTTGGCCGATAGCTGTGCTTGGCTGGTGCCGTGTCCGTCGCCCGCCGGGTCACCCTTTTGGAGACGCTTGATGAGGGTTGGCAAAGAGGACTGATTGATGAATCGAAGGCTAGATCGGCGGAGGAGGGTGCTCATTGTCGGTAGGATCGTGGCTGATGATTGTTCGATTCTCCGCAGAAAATCATTCTAACAACAGGATGGCCACTATTTGTCAAAAGCTTTTTTCCACCCAGGATGACACGCACTGTAGTTTTCACTAGGGTCTTGAGGTCCGTCTGGGTATCCATGCATGTCTTCAACATCTTGTACAGTCTGCCTTCGTTCATTTTGGCAAAGGCATGCAAATCATCAGAGACTTTTTGTGGATCGGGCAACGATCCTGGGTAGCAAGATTAAGATGATGGTAAACCCGAGTCGATGTAAAGACAAACCTGCGATCTTGCGAATGGTTTCGCCCAGCCTCTTGACGATCACATCTTCGTCCTCGTCGATAATTCCACCCTGAGGTTGTTGGGAAACTGGTGAGTCTGATGAATGAGGAGGGTTGAAAATACCAACATTATTTTCTATACACCGTTCTACGAATCTTTCATATACAGAGGGACGGCTTGAATCAAAACATCATTGAATAATCAGACCATCGAGCAGAAGGAGAAGCTCACAGGATCTTAATACCGGTGAGACCCAGTAAAGTAGTGATGGCTTTCTCATCCATGAATTTCATAACCGTCAACACTCGATCAGTCCATGCCGCTTCGTCAACTTCAACATTTCGCTGGCCAGAGACAGACGGGAAGGGGAGAATATATTCAGCGAAGATCTGTTCTATCGCCGCTCTTGACGAAATGAAGTTATGTGAGAATGGTAGAGGCATCAGGAAATATATGATGCAGCGTACTTCACTTCAATTGTTGTTGAGCTCATGTGTAGAATATGCTCAGGTATCCACGAGAATTGTTGGACTGCAGCAGGCTCGCTATTTTCACTAGGAAAAAGTCATTAGAGTAAGTGAATCCTCGATGCTCAAGATCACTCACATCTCTGAGTATGCCAAACTATATAATTTTCCCATACTGTTCAATGCTTCGGCACGAACAGAGTGCTGGAATGTGAACACAGTCAGTAAACTTATTCCAGGCGATCCATGAGGAGTTGAATCACGTTTACCTTCTTGTCCAATACTCGGCCGGCAATCGATTGCAATTGTGTCTTCGAGACGTGGTGCAGAGCGGTCTCATAATCTAACTGAGAATACAACTTGCACACCGTCGCGCGGACCTTCTCGTCTGGATCAAGCAACTTGGTTGCCAGGGATTCTTGAATTATCATGTCAGCGCACTGTTCCGAAATAAGTCAGGCTGAGTGAAACACACCTTCTACAACCTGCCTCTGCTCTGCGAGGTTGACGATGAGGCCCTTCGCAGCCTCCACCATCGCCAGCCGCACTGCCGGGGACTTGTCGTTCCGTCGCAGCAACCACACCTGCCACGTCGTCGGATACTTCCTAACAAGATCCGCGCCGCCCTTGTCCGCGAGCATCTCCCCTAGTACTTGCGTTGCGAGCGTGCGCAACTGGACATCCTCCACACGGAGCTCTTCTTCAAGCTGGGGAACGACATTGTGCAGAAGCGTTGGCGATGTGCGGTTGAGCCGCTTGATGAGATCGTGTGCAGCTCGGATCTCGTCATACTCTTCTTCACGCGAGTGTTGGACGATTATGTCGGTAAAGTATTGGCAGACATGGCGTTGGAGTTTGTCAGCTGTAGCATTGCAGACTTGAACAGCCAACCTGTAAGCTGGATTGTCCATTCCCTGTAGAACAAAAAGGTTGTCAGTCGACCAATTATTTCATTTCCCAGTACGAAGCCCAAAGCACGAGTTTGAGCTCTCTAAATATGGCCATTTCACGTCGAGAAAAAAGTCGACAGTAGTAGCCTAAAGACTCGGAACGAGTGGGCGCAGCCAATGCGTTCTTACCGCCTGATGGTCCTCACACACACTTCAAACCAAGATAGACAATGCACCAGAGATGGGAATGCTGAGCGCAACAATAACAAAGCACGCGCTTTGACCAGCGTTGCGGGTCTTGCAGTCGGATATCGCATCTCTGACCTTCCATACGATGCACTTGCCACAACTGCAACAAGACGGAAACGGCGAACTCACAATGATTTTGTCCATAAACTGCGCCATGATGGTCTCCAACACTTCCGCTGGAAGCGTCTGGCACTCATCAATCAATGCCACCATTATATCGGCAATGAAAATTTCGATCTTCTTGGCGAGGTCTAGTCGAACAAGGCCGAATAGGGCGCGGAATATTTCGACCATAAGTTCGTCTGCATTTGGAAGATCGCAGACGAGGACGACGCTCTTGACAGTCGAAAGCGATTCCAGAAGGTGGAAGTACTCGTTGTAGTATGGGGAGTCCGGGCCTTTCAGGCCCGCGGAGAGCTGCCGGAAGAAGAACTGGAAGATGTCGCGCAGCTCGTCATGCGTGTACGGGGCGTCGGGCGCGTATAAGCGCAGGAGATCGGAGAGGCAACAGGCGGCGTAGGCTTTGACGCCTCTGTCTTTGTGAAGTAGGATAGAGGTATGGACGAGTTCCTTTCGTGCGTTAGAGAGAGAATTGACGTCGACGACCTCCTGATCCAAATCAGCGAGTTCTGTGTGGAGCGCCCTCAACTTTTTGAGGAGGGTG
Source organism: Heterobasidion parviporum (assembly GCA_002994785.1). Lineage (NCBI taxonomy): Eukaryota > Fungi > Basidiomycota > Agaricomycetes > Russulales > Bondarzewiaceae > Heterobasidion > Heterobasidion parviporum. The sequence continues at coordinate 396,800 of PDUQ01000021.1, forward strand.
TCTGTCGAAAGGCCCTTGCCAACAAGCTTATCGTGAAACTTGAGCTTTCCGGGGGAGGAGTGGCCTGCGCCGCGAGTTTGTGCAACCATGGAGGGATGAGAGGGCTTAGGAAGACGGCGGCTGAAGCGCGTGCTCACCACACGCGTTGTGTACCCTTGTTGTCCCCAATATTATGTAATATACTCCTCCAGCTTGCTTCAGCATCCAGTGAACGTCTCTGCTCCTTTCCTCTCGCCTTCGTTGCATACATGCCGCCATCAACATTGCCAGTGCCAGCGAAGCGTGTTCTTCCCCCAAAAGAGTCTACGCTGTTCCGCGAACTCCTCACGCTCTACGAGACTCGCCAGCTCAAGAAGGCTTTGAAAACAGCAGACCAAATCCTCAAGAAACACCCTGAGCATGGCGGTAGGCAGAACATCGTTGTCTGTATTTACTGATTCGTATATCTGACCTATCCCAGAGACACTGTGCATGAAAGGCCTCGTTCAGACGCATCTGGGCAAACGCGACGAGGGACTCGAGCTGGTGAAGAAGGGCGTCCGGCTCGACCTGACCTCACATATAGTCTGGCATGTGTTCGGTCTCATACAAAAGGGGGAGAAGAACTACGAGGAGGCCTTGAAGTCCTACACGCAGGCCCTCCGATTTGACAAGGTGCGGCATGCGTCTTGCTACCTACCACAGAAATTTCCGTTTCAGCGCTCCCACCTGTGCCTTCCTTGCTCGCAAATCGACATCAGAGCATGTCGATATCATGAGATGATGAACTCTGGAATTAGGCCCACCTGCATCTCCATTACTTGGATTTCACCGTAATGTGTCCCATCAGTCGATGGCGCTTGCGCACCAGGCAAAGATTGATCGGCAGACACCGTGACGTATCACAGGACATATGGCGATACACATGGTATTTCTGGCACACATCCTCGATTACATTGAACGCGCGTCGGGTTTCATGCATTGTCATTGACTCTACGCACAGGAAAACATGAACATCCTCCGCGATGCAGCGCACCTACAGACCCAATTACGCCATTTCGACGCCTTGATAGACACGCGGCACCTCTTGCTCAAACTACGTCCTAACATGCGGCAGAATTGGATTGGGCTCGCCGTTGCATACACCTTGAACCGTAATTTCTCCGAGGCCAAAAAGGTTCTGGAAATGTACGAGCGGTCTCTGAAGGTGCGTCTGAACTGAAAGGTAAGGTCATGCATTTTCATGCTCATGCGAGCGTAGAATGTACCGGACTACGATTTTGAGTACTCCGAATTACTGCTATTCCATGTTCGTGTGTTGGAGGAGCTGGGAGAGTGGTCGGAGGCGCTTTCAATACTGGACACGAATGCAAAAGATAGAACGATTGTAGACCGAGTGGCTATCATGGAAACTAGAGGTTTGAGCCTGATCTTCTTCGCAGCATTTGGTCTGACTCGCTTCGGCTGATAAAGCCCGTTTGCTGTCCAAGTTGGGCTCCCAAGACGCCGCAGAACAGGCATGGCGCGACCTCATTCAGCACAATCCCGATAACTATGACCATTACCGAGGACTCTTGCTGAGTAAGGGCGTCGATCTCGGTATGTCAAATTTATTTCGTGGTTGTAGTTATATGCTGACTCCGAGATAGACGTCATTACAGCATCAAACCGTACCGAGGCACTGCAAATGCTTCAGGATATATCAGACTTGATTCCCCGCGCGGATACGCCTAAACGTCTAGCACTAACAGCTTCTGAAGGTAAGTTTGATTGCCCTTTCTTGCGTTGTGTTGATACCATGATATCCGATTGTTCACAGGGGACGAGTTCCGGACGCTTGTCCGGGCTTACATCCTGCGCGGTCTCAAAAAGGGTGTTCCATCCCTCTTTGCCGACATCAAATCGCTCTACCGAGATGCACAAAAGCAAACAATCATCGAAGAGCTTGTGGAAGGTTTCCGGGAAACGCAGGAGAAGGGCGATTCTCTAGATGGCGAGCCGTTGTCGGACCCGTCGTCTTCCGTCACATCTCCTGCAGACCCAGAGGAACCCACGACATACCTCTGGACACTCTACTTCCTCGCGCAACATCATTCTTCCCTCGGCCGCCACTCCCGCGCGGTCGATCTCCTCGACGTTGCACTTCAACACACGCCGACGCTGCCGGAATTGCACCTCTTCAAAGGTCGCGTCCTGAAGCGGCTCGGCGACCCGTATGGAGCTACAACGTGGGTCGACAATGCGCGACTCCTGGATGGCCAGGACCGGTTTTTGAATACAAAGAGTGCGAAGTACCGGCTGAGGGCTGGCCTTATAGAGGAGGCGAACAATATGTTGGGGATGTTCACTAAGGTATTATCCGCCGCGATTTCGGCCTGTCAGCTTCACTCTATGATGTCATTGATATTCATTACCGTCTTTTGTGCCCTTGCGCACGAAAACAGAAAGATGCACCAAGTCCTGGTGCCGATTTGGAGGACATGCAGTCGTTATTGTATCTCATAGAGGAAGGGGACGCACACCGACGAAGCGGAAAGCTTCATCTTGCGCTCAAGAAATACCATGCGGTTCAAAAGGTCCGTCTTCAGATTCATTGCGTGTAACCTACCATCTATCAATGCCGGCTCACTCACTTCCCGTTCCCGTTGCCGCTGTCTGGTCAAATCGTGTAGGTGTTCGACGAGATCGAGGACGACCAGTTCGATTTCCACGGATATTCTATGCGCAAGTTCACGCTCAACATCTATCTGAAGTACGCCTTCGATTTTTCTAGCCCAGCATCTCTGGTTTAATAGTAGTTTGCTGCCAACAGCTTGTTGTCATGGGAAGATAAGGTCCGCGCCCACCCTGGTTATGTCTCTTCTGCGATCTCAGCTTCCCGGGTAAGTGGCCTTGAATCGCGATATCGAGAGTTTGCGACCTCAATATCTCGCTTCAGATCTATGTTAGAGTATATGATGACCCGACCGTTGCGAAAGACTGTGTCGCAACAGGTATGACGTTCTTATATGATCGTTGAAAGTGGCGCGTCTCAATCGAGTTCCAGATACCCTGAACGCGAAAAAGAAGGCGAAAGCCAAAGCCAAAAAAGCCGCACAGAAAATCCAGGAAACACAGAAAGGCTAGTTTGCACAGCACCGTTTCACTGCCATAATTAAAGACTCATTGTTTCAACCTGTGTAGCTGCCGCATCTACAAACGAGGATAAAGGTCTTGAGATCGGACCTGCGAAGGACGATGACCCCGATGGCATTAGATTGTTGACGGATCAGGAACCGCTCGAACGCGCGTGGAAACTCCTGAGCCCGTTGACCACTGCGGCGAAAGATAACATCGACGTTTGGATCCAAGTCTACGATGTTGCTGTCCGTCGAGGTATGTAACCTCCAAGCTTAGTTTTGTGCATCTTGCTGACCCTGTTGCGGCTTTGGCAGGGAAGTACCTGCAAGCTGTGCGGGCACTCAATACGGTGAAGGCGCTCGATGCTGAGAATCCCCAGCTACACGTCCGGTTAATTCATTTCCGAAAGACCCGTAGGCTCCCCTAGCTTGCTACTCTGACAGCACAGCTTGTTTGACACTTTTCTTAGATTCCTCACTTTCGACGCCATTGCCGGACCCAGTTGGAGCGTTAGTCTCCGAGGCGTTGGCCTCCCTCCTTCCCACCGAAATATCCTCAGAGGCCTTCAACTCGAACTACCTTCAATCGCACCCATCTAACCCACATGCGATCCTTGCTTCTGCCGAGGCCCTCCGCATACTCGACAACCCTCGAGAAGATGTCGAGAATGCCGTTTTTGGCGCGCTGAATCCTGATGTAGACCTGAAGGTCAAGGTATGTTGCCTCGAATATACACTACTCTTTTTTTGAAGTTCTCACGCCCACGAACTTTTTGCGTTCTCGCGTCACTAGAGCACACTCGACATCCTAGCCTTCCTTCGAGAGCTGCATTCGCCTCGAGTAGAGGAGTTCATGCTCGCATGTGATGCGAAATTCGAGCTGTCGACTGTGTTCAAATCGCCCGCCGAGCAGGAGGCTCTCGCGAAGAAGGGCAGCGCTGACGCAAAGACTGAAGTGGCCAGTGACGCAGAGAAAGAAGTGGCCAGTGACGCAGAGAAAGAAGTGGCCAGTTGAAGTATCTCCGTTCTACGCTTGTAGGCCACACATAGATGAATAATATCTGCTGCCAAGTATCGTCATCGAAACGACTCCTATCTTCAGCGGCGCAACATCTCTCGTTGCGAGATTTTGGTAGAGAAGTCCGTGATCATCATATCTATGAATAAATGAATCAGTGGCAGCGCCCACTGGCACACTGATACACTGCTGCCCTGAAACCTGTTTAGAGAGTAACGAGGATGTGTCGCAAGCTGCATGCATGCTCGATTATTGAATGAGTTTGACCGGAGGGTTTGCAAGTCCGCGAATCTTGGAATTGATATTCGCAAGTACTGTAGAATCATAAGCAGATCGTCGACAAACTCTCCACAAATGTCACTATCGGAGCATCATAAGAAGAAAATTGTTGTTCTGGGTGCAGGTATGTGACACTTTAAGTATACAAGGGCCGCGATCTTAGTGTTCTGAGCAGGGATCATCGGTATCACGACTGCTCTGAAAATCCAAGAAAGGGGAGAATACGATGTCTCCATCATAGCTGAAACGTTTCCAACAGACGAGAAGAGTATCAAGTACACGAGTCATTGGGCTGTAAGCACTTCGGTTCACCGGAGTCTCGATGAGTTTCGACAGAAGGTATGCACCTAACGGAATGTACATAGGGTGCGCATCACGTCATGGCAATCACTGGCGATGCACAGCAACAGAGTGAGTGTTCACTGAATGGGATATGCAAATCTGTCGTGACTTTGGAAAGAATTGGAGAAGGAAACGTTCGAGGTCATGTGGGATCTGTCTCAGCCGGGCGGGGAAGCTGAGGGTTGCTTTCTGCGAGCACCTCAAACAGAGTATTACAACTTTGACCCCGATTACTCGCGCTACGACCTCTCTTTCATGCCAGACGTCAGTGACTCTCGCCTTGATATTCCTCCTGACTTCTTCATAATGTTTCCTCAATATGTCCAGTTTCGCCACTTGTCGCCCGACGATCGACCGGATATTCCCGATCTCAAGGCGGCAGTCAGCATGACGGCTATCAACATCAATGTGCCTGTCTATCTCCCATACCTGTTCTCGCGTTTCCTGGCGCGGGGTGGCACAGTCGTCCGAGGCACTGTGCAGCACGTCAATCAGGTTCTCGAGGGAGGGCTATCCGCATTCACACGCAAATACACGCGTGAAGGTTTCGATGAGGCCCCCATAGACGCACTCGTCGTCTGCACTGGACTCGGTACGCGGACGCTTGGAGGTGTGGAAGATCAAAGTGTGTACCCAGTACGCGGACAAACAGTGCTGCTGCATGCGCCGTGGGTGAAAGCCGGGATGTCTCTGGTGCCATCTTCAGCAGGGTCAGGGACATACGTGATTCCGAGGAGGAACGGTGATGTTCGTCGATCTTGCGATCAAGTGGTCAACTGTTTTGATTATATTCTCAGGTCATTGTTGGTGGAACGAAAGACGCCGATGATTGGTATGCATACCTTTGCTACGATATCATTCTCGATTGAAGCCCTCCGCTATATGACACAGGTATCCGATCCCTAGACCAGATACGACTACTGATATACTCCGGCGCGGACTCGCACTGTGCCCCGAGTTAGCCTCACCTTCAGTGAGAGAAGAGCGAGAGCCTGGAATCGAAGACTTGCAAACGATTTTATTGGAGGAGGGCTGTGGGCTGCGTCCTGCACGAAAAGGCGGAATTCGACTGGAGACTGAATGGTTCGACGTGCCTGGAAGGAAGGAACGCAAGATACCTGTGATTCATAACTATGGGTTAGTAATATAAATTCTTTTATTAAATGTGAGAGATCCTGAACGAAACAACTAGGCATGGAGGCTTTGGGTTCCAGACCTCTTGGGGTTCTGCCTCTGTAGCGTTGCAGCTGCTTGAAGAGGCGCTCGCAGGAGACAAGTGAACATCACTGGGATTCAAATTTGTCGAAGAGCAATCTATGCAGCGGGTATAGTCGAGACATTCTGCGTAATTCAATCTATGGTGCAACTCCAAACCACCATTTTTTGAGGATGAATGATTCACTGACACTATCAAAATCCGTGCGCCCGACGAAGTGTTGCTTTGAGAGAAGTAAGGGTAACCAGTACTTGTCTGACTCCCACATGTTGTCAAACGGTATGGCCAGAAGATCGGGTTCGGTCGCAGCCGTAGAAGATATAGCGGCAGGCTGCGATAGTTCAACTTTGGCACTTTCTGGCATGACGAACCACTGAAACCGCATTTCATCAGTCCTACAGTCACCATGTTCGATGAATGATGTTGAGAGTGATGAAAGAACAGATGAACTTGCTCGACAAGAGTACCGCTGTAATCCTCAGCGCGGAATATTTCTATCTGGAACGCCCATTCTGGGCCACCGCGAGTGACGAACAGGAACGTGCCATAGTGTTCGAGAGGCGCCTCGATACCCGCCTCTTCCTGTGCACGCACTCTAGTCACGTCCATATGAGTGGTCGGTTCACGAGAGTCTCACTTTGAGTTCGCGCGCGGCAGCTTCCGCTACGGTTTCACCTAGCTCGACCTTGCCGCCGAACCCATTGTATCTGCAACGTCGTCGTTCAGTGCATCTCCAGGCCTCATTGGGGAGTAAAATCACTTGTGTATTCCGAAGCCACGTTTCTTCAGCCCCAAAAGCAGCTGCAGATGAAACGTCGTCATGAGGGTCTAATAGCCTGGGCAGTGATCAGCAGACTCACCTTGCCATTTTTTACGATGAAAACATTGGTGTACAGTTTTTTTTGATGGAATGGAAGCCAATCGCTCACGCCGCCACTGCTGGCTTCTGTAAATGCACCCTGCAAGCCTGGAGGGAGGGGGATAGATTCCATAGCAATTAGCGATAACGAGTCAAGCAGCTGCTCACGGCCCGACTCGATCGAGTTGGCTGTTCATTACATAACGCTATGGCCTTTCGTCCTATGTGCGTACTTGTTAGCCTCCGACCACCACCCCCCTCCTAAAATCTCGCCTCTTGTCGATAATTTGGTCCGCTGCTGTTAGTTAATTTTCTTTCATGTCGTGCTTTACGCTCACATACGTCTAGGCCTTCAGCTGTGCAGAGAGTCACCATGGGGTATGGGCCAACCAAGCGCGTGGCTTCCGCATCCCCAGACAGAAGAAGACCTAGCAAGAGACCCGCGACATCGTCGCCAGAAGAAGGAGAACTCGATGAAGTGTCGCAGAGCACAAGTGCTAGACCACCGTCTCCACCGCCACAGTCAGCGGCCAAGTTTGAAACGAAGGTCAAATTCCCATTTAAGAAGAAAATATCAGGAGAAGAGGGTCGATTGTCTCCGAGAGGAGAGAAGGAGAGGGTCCCGGCGTCGTATGAGCGACTGGCGGAGGACGACAGGCGAATGAGGCAGGCTGACAGACAGTCAGGTTCGACTTTGCCACCCCCGCGAGAGCAGCATCGACGACAGAATGTCCACCATTGGCAGCCGGGAGACCGTTGGGAGTCTACGGCAGATCGTTGGGACCCTAGCGTTGGATCTAGTCGGGACAGAGACAGAGATAGGGACAGAGATGGACGCAGGGTGCGTGATTGGGACAGGGAACGAGACAGAGACAGAGATCGGGATGCCCGTCCATACGACGATTATCGCGGGGCTCGTCACCGCCCTACCTCGTCGACTGATTCGAGGGACCGCAGCTACCATAAACGTGACCATGAAGGAGATAGAGGTCGGGCGCGTTCTCCTCGAGCATGGTCTTCTCACTCGTCCGCTTCACCGTCTCGGTCTACATCTTCAGCTTCTCCTTCCGGCTCTGGTAAGATGAAGCATAGGTTGCCTCCTGCACGCGCATCGCCGTCTCCGCCTCGAGACTACAGAAATGACCGCGCGTACAGTAGGGATAGTAGGGATCGTTACGACGATAGCTACGATTCGCGTCGCGGCGACTCATTCAATAACTGGCGACGTGACACGCATGGACAATACCATCGGTCACCCCCAGAGGACTATCACGGCGACCGGTATTCAAGGGGAGACTATTCACCTGGTCCGTCGTACCGTGACTCTTCAAATACAAGGCCGCGCGCGGAGGTCTACCGACCTTCTGACGTTCCTTCCTTACCGCCGCGTCCGGCGGGACCATCACACTTTCTCAATCCACAAACCCCACCTTTGCCTCCCTCACCAACGCCGCCGCCGCCGCCCGCATCTCAGCCTGTGAAAAGCAGTGCACTTCCTCCCACACACACTATGCTATCGATACCGTTACCGAAGAAGCCGTCGACGCCCAAGGACGTGCACTCGCCACCGCCTTTGCCGTTGCCTGTTGCCGAGGGCGAAGCGGTCCACAAACGCGAGGAAAGCCAACGTGCTTCTGCACCGCAAGCAAACGACGCGCGGCGAAAGCAGAAGCGTGAACCCGTACATCGCTCGCGCGAAGAAGAACAAAAGGCATATGGTCGTATGTTCGTGGGGTGCGGACGACAGGAGGACTACGACGTGACAACAAAATTGGGAGAGGGGACTTTTGGGTTTGTTCATTCACTACATCACAAGAAAATCCATATTAACAAATTATGGTTAGGGAGGTACACAAAGCTATGCACAAAGGGACGGGCAAAAGTGTTGCTTTGAAGCGCATCCTGATGCACAACGAGAAGGAGGGTATGCCGGTGACTGCTCTTCGAGAGATCAAAATTCTGAAGGCACTGAACCATCCGAACATCGTTGAGTTGCTGGACATGTTCGTCGTGCGAAGTAAGTCGTTTAACTTATGAGCATCTTGTGTTCTGAACGCCAGTAGGCAAAGGCAAAGAGGCACCACTGTCGGTGTACATGGTCTTCCCATATATGGACCACGACCTTGCAGGATTGTTGGAGAACGAGCGTGTCAAGCTTCAGCCCAGCCAAATCAAGCTGTACATGAAGCAACTTCTCGAGGGAACAGAGTACATGCATCGGGTCAGACATTCTCTCACCTTTTCCTTTATGCAGTTGCTGATTTTTGTGTCAGAACCATATCCTACACCGCGACATGAAAGCTGCCAACTTGCTGATATCGAACACAGGCTCTTTACGAATCGCTGATTTCGGCTTGGCACGTTCGTTCGACCCGAGCTCTGCGGTCATCAGCGAGTCTGCAACCGATTCGAGAAGCAAAGATCGTAGGTACACGAATTGCGTCGTGACGCGGTGGTATCGACCACCAGAACTCCTGCTTGGAGCAAGGCACTATGGTGGCGAAATCGATATCTGGGGTGTAGGGTATGTCTCTGTTCTCACGCACAAGTTCCTGGGTAGTCCTTCTGACATCTAACCTCCTAGTTGTGTGTTGGGCGAAATGTTTCTGCGACATCCGATCTTGCCTGGAACGTCTGATCTTGATCAGCTTGAGAAAATTTGGCAGATGTGTGGGACGCCGCATCAGCTGTCATGGCCGAATTTCGATGCATTGCCAGGCTGCGAGGGTGTCAAGCATCACAATCAGTATCCCAAGAGACTGAACACTGTCTTTGAACAGTCAGACCATTTGTGCTTTCTTTGACCTCACTCTCTGACACGTTCATGTTGTGGCAGGTTCGGACCGGAAACTTGCGATCTGATTGACAAGCTTTTGACGTGCAATCCTCGAGATAGGATCACCGCTTCTCAAGCACTAGAACATGACTATTTCTGGACCGACCCTCTGCCTGCTGACCCAAAAACGTGGGACTTGTTCATCGTCTGCTTCCTCTTCGCACACGTCGCTCACGTTCCTCTTTCTTCGGGCGTCCTGGTCGACTCATCACCATCAAATCATCAAACTCTTGGTAATATAGCCTTCCTAGCTATGAAGCATCGCATGAATTCGACAAGCGCGGTCGTCGTCAACAGCATCACCAGCCAGTACCCCCACCGATGCCTCATCGACCTCAACCAGATTCGTATGGACAGATGGGTCACCCCAATGGCCACCCACCGCAACGTCCATACTTCAACCAGGGTCCCCCGCCGCCTCGAAATAATAATTTCCGGCCCGCTCCTATCCCACCACCACCTTTTGCCGCGAAACCCGTACCTCCGGCTCACTACAACCACCCATCCCATGGACCCAATAATTTCGGTCCGGGTGGTAGCTACTTGCCCCCTCCTCCTGCGCTGTGGGCTCGATATCCTCCCGAAGCTCCCCCCATACGATTTGGCCAAGGTCCCATTCAGCCAGCGTATGCGTATCCTAACAATATGCAGCCGCAGTGGGACCCGTCCAAGCAGAATCGACCTCCGCATTTGCCTCCGCGTCCTCCCGCGCCTATGGGAAGAGGCGACGGAGGATATCATAATGGCCGTGATCGGCAAGGAAATCGCGGTGGCCCGTTTCGAAACGAAGGCGGCCCTCCGCCATCGAACGGCGGTTTATACTATGGTTAGTCCCGCTGCCGTGGTCGAATGTGTGCCCTCGTCTTGTTGGTTGTTGTTGTCGTCATTGTTACATCGCTGTCCTGGATTTTGCTTTCGAAAAACATCTCTGCAATCGAATAGATGTTTGCGGTCCCATGGTGACGATGCGACACGGTCCATACAGCTGCAGCGGTATCGGCCACAGCCCCGCTGTACCTATAAGGGTAATATTTGCTTGTCTTGGTTTCCTCAGGTAGATTCCTAGGCTCTCAATTTTGGCATGTGAAGCAAGAAGGTGCCTCACATAAATGGAAAACATGCTTCTCTACGGCATCTACCATCCGGCGGTTAGTGGATTCAGTCCCGTTCGCGTCTTGAACCACAACGGTAATACCTTGATAGGTATCCGCATATGCCTGACGATTACACTGGTCTCTTGTAAGTCAGGGTTCCTAAGACCTCAATGACTCGGATTGTTTGACAGTGCTTGTTTTTTTTGAACCCACAGATATTTGATTCCCTCGCTTTCCCTAAATTTAGTATACCCAAACTCAGCTGACCCACGAATGGATCAGAGAAGTGGATGCATAGTATATTCCGACCCACCTTAGACCCACATAACACGAACAAGTTGTCAGCACAATCCAGAAGGCACTTCGTATGTACTCTCCCATGATGACATCCGTGATGACGGGAGAGGGTTATAAGCACATCCACCCCTGAGTTTATCCTTGCACCCTTCCTTCACTGCATGGGTGCAATCACACTACTCCAAAACGGCTTGCTTGCGACGTTCACGAATGCTGATGGGCCGACGGCAACCCCTGTCGCTCGTCGAGCGGACGTATTGATCGATGCTGATCGAATAGTTCAAGTGGCTGCGGCAAATAGCATCGATGCTGCGGCATTGAGTCAACCTGACGCCCAAGTCATCGATTGTTCGAACAAGTGGATCGCTCCTGGTTTTGTGGATACTCATAGGTAAGTCTTCCGCGCGATCGGATCATGCAAACCTATATTGGGTTTCAACAAACATGCATCTATGGATGCCTGTTGTGGAGGGGCATGAGGATTGGACGTTGGCAGAATAGTAAGCTTTATACATCCTGTTTGATAACCGCTCGTGTTCACGGCGCTCTTCAGTTTGGCCAAGCTCTCGTGGACTACTGCCAGCGTCGTCGACGCAGATGACGTTTATATTGGAGAACTTGCTGGGGCACTGCAAGGTATGTGTTCCCAGGTGCTCATCAGATGCTATTGACATCTCTCTAGCTCTCCATGGGGGTACAACTACGATCGTGGACCATTTTCATTGCGCCAACTCCCCTGAGCATATCAAGAAGGCGATTGAAGCTGCAACCGAATCTGGACTGCGATGCATGCTCTGCATGGCTCGCCAGGTGCGCCTCGTCTTTGAATTGTAGGATGTTGGGTTCCGAGCCTCATTATTTCATGGCGCATAGTCTGTTCCATCAAGCATCGATCCCCTTCGATTTGACAACGATTCAGCCATCTCGGACATGCAGGTGTCTATGCTCGAATCGCTTGCCCAACTCGACGCAGGAAAACTCACGCGCGATGGGAGGGTGACCCTCGGGCTTGCATACGACGTCCTCGGGCTCAATCCTGCAGAAGATAAACGCATCGTCACACTCGCTCGATCCCTCAACGTCACACCCATCACTGCACACTTTGTCGGGGGGCCACAGGTCCCTGCGTATGGGAACAAAGCGAACCTGTGGAACAATGCTGGTCTCTTAGATGGGGACGTCATCTTCTCACACGCAAATGGATTCACGCATCAGGGCGGTGATGAGAATGAGTGGACGCTCCTCAAAAATTCGGGTGCCAGTATCGCGTCTACACCTGAGGACGAACTCGGGATGGGACACGGGGACCCCGTCACATACGAAGCTGTGAGAAGGGGAGTCAAGGTCGGATTAGGCATCGTACGAGTTCTCTTGTGATTGCAATGTGTTTGAGATACCTGATGCAGCTACGACAGGATTGTAAATCAATCGTCAGTGCGGACATGTTTCCTGCAATGCATTCTGTCCTTCAATGGGAGCGAGGTGCGTCCAGAAAAAAATTTCAGCTTATTGGCTTCTCAAACGACACTAGGCCGCATCCATGCCCTGCATGCGCAGACATCCCCTCCCAAGGCAGTGAAATATAACGCTTACAGCTGCGCCTCCGTATTCCGTCTTGCCACACTAGGAGGTGCCGAAGCCGCCCACGCGGCAGACCGAATCGGGTCTATAGAGCCAGGCAAGCTGGCCGACATCGTGCTCTACGACGCCGACTCGATCAACCTCGCGGGGTGCACGGACCCGTTCAAGGGAATTGTGATCCATGCCACGGCACAGGACGTGGACTTGGTCATGGTCAACGGAACCATCGTAAAAAAGGACGGGAGGCTGCTGCCCGTGCCTACGAGCAGGGGAGAAGAGGAATGGCCGAAGATTGCGGCGCAATTGAAGACGAGAATCGCGGGTATCCGGAAACGACTCGCAGGGTTGGATCTCGACGCCAGGTATGACACGGTGGCAAAAAATCTTCATTATGATTTCGCGGATAAGCAGTGATAAGAGGGTTCTCTGTACACGACAATGTTCATTGTTCACACGTTCACTATCGAGGCAGCTATAACATGTAGTTCTGTCCAGCAAATAGGCCTCTCGTATAGATCTATAAAGTCTCGAGCGTCAACGTGGACACTGGACAGGTCAAAGTTTCTCTCTAAATGCACTATCATTTCATGCATTGTCTATCCGATCCGAAAGCAATATCAATATACACAACGCCTGTGCTTACTTACATACTGGAGGAAATGTCTCACATTCAATGCGGCGATCTCGATCAACAATGTTGAAAGAATAAGGTGGATGAAAATATGAGTGAGGTATAATGGAGCGTGAATGAGCGGATCGAAGGTGTAAGGTAGGGATGAGATGAAAAAAAGGAAACGCGACAGCAATGTCCGAGAATGAAGCGGTTCTTCATCCATAGCACTCACTGCTTCGCATCTAGGCTGTACCCTGCCAACGACATTGTAGATTGTGTCGTCGTCAATGGCGCCACAGCCGCGCGCGACACATTATTCGATGTATGTGGTGCCCAGAACAGGCCGTTTGGCGGCGTCGCGGGGCCAGGCGTGGCTGGTGTCGATACAGAGGGTGTATTCACCTGCGAACGGTTGTGCACGAGATGCGCGCGGACTAGGTGACCTGCAGCGAGTGCAGAGAGAAGTGAGAGTTCGCCAGCCATGACCGACGCAGCGACGATCCGAGCGAGCTGTTGAGCGTTCTGTCCAGGCTGTGTTGGATGTGCGCCCTTGACGCCGAGCATCTCGAGGACTGCTTGTTGAGGCGCAAGTACAGTGCCACCCCCGACGGTGCCGACTTCGATCGAAGGCATGGTGACAGTCATTAACAGATCCTGGCCATTATTCGTACTGAAAATAATAATCGTCAATTTGTTGATTTCACCGCAAAAGCAAACAGACTCACGGTTCCATCAAGGTCATGCAATTCGAGGACTCGACGTTTTGAGCAGGATCCTGGCCGGTGGCGAGGTAGATAGCAGTTAGGATATTCGCCGCATGCGCGTTGAATCCACCAATAGACCCAGCCATCGCGCTCCCAACCAGGTTCTTCTTGATGTTCAAGTTGCACAGCGCCTCAACCGTCGTCTTCAGCACCGCCTTGACGACCTTCCCTGGGATGACAGCCTCCGCGACCACGCTCTTCCCACGACCCTCGATCCAGTTGATCGCAGCCGGCTTCTTGTCCGTGCAGTAGTTGCCCGAAAGCGCGAGGACGATCATGTCGGGGAAGTACTTGCCCATCGTCTCCAGCGCCTTCTCCGTACCCTTCGAGATCATGTTCATGCCCATGGCGTCACCAGTCGTCGTGGCGAACCGGACGAAGAGCGTGCGGCCGGCCAGCGTACACTTGAGCCTCTGCAGTTTCGCGAAACGCGATGTCGACTCAAACGACTCCTTCATGATCGCACCGCCCTCCTCCGAGTCGATCCACGCCTTCGCAGCTGCAGCCATGGTGATCGATGGGAAGTCAATGGCCGGTCCGCGAGTCATGGCGTCGTAGGTAATAACAGTGGTCACGCCTCCGCCTGCATTGAGAGCCTTGCAGCCGCGAGATGTCGACGCAACAAGAGTGCCTTCAGCCGTGGCCATCGGGACCGGGAAGAGCTCGCCGTCGATTCTCAAGGGACCGGCGATTCCGAGGGGGATGGGGATGTAGCCAACGACATTCTCGCAGCAAGCACCGATAACCCGGGAGTAGTCGTAATGAGCCATAGGCACATCAGAACGTTCGAACGTCTTCGTTTTGGAGGCGCGCGCTGAACAAATTGATAAGTTTTACAGCGCCGTGGCAAACTAGGGACGAAAGCGCTCACATATCAGAGCCCTCCGAATCTGGACGGCGCGCTCGAGGTTTCCAAGCACCTTCTCCAGAGCGTACGCCGCGATCTTGCCGTTTTGCGCCAAAAGGATAACTTCTTCGTCGTTGAGCATGGATAAGGACACGGATACGGGCCGAGGGCCGTTTTCGAATATCTCGATGCATTCCTCCAGGGTCCTGACGTCGGTCGAGGCTTCCTTCTCTTCTTCGTCCGCTGAGTCCGAATCACCAGTGCTGAAACGTGGCTTCTGTGCCTTTAGCGCCATATCCACAGAATCGAGCATCTTCGAAATGCCGTTGACGGAGGCCGTCTTAGGCAAAGACGCAGGTGCAGCTGGGGGTTGTGCCGCAACGGTGGCCGGTGCAATAAAGCGCTCGACGCGGACTTCGGGGATCTCGATGTGGGCAGGGCGAACAACAGCACGTTTCGTCTGATCCTCTGATTTGAACCGCACACTCTGTGGTGGCTGGACGGTGCGAGTCGATCCAGTGCCGGTAGCGATGCCCTTGAGCAAGTAACCATTGAGTGCGACACTGACACCGAGGACGAGGACGATCCACTTGGAGAGGACAGGGTCGCCGACAAGATTGGTCCACGATGACATGAAATCGTCAAACAGATACTCCTCCTGTGCCTTGCCTTCCTTGGTGAGGGTGGGCACTACGCGGACATGCACAGCTGGGGATACTTTGACGAAGATCTCGGACTGTGACTGATCAATGCTTGCGACCAGAGATGCAAGGGCGCTCGAGACGGAAGGGGTAGTCAGATCGACCTTGTGGGAAACCGGCGCGAGTTCGGTCGAGCTCCATACAGACTGATCGTGTCTGGCTATCACAGATGTAGGAGTCAAGGTGGTGCACAGATTGAGGATGTGCAGAGTCAAAAATGACACAATCTAATAATGGATATTAGCTTCTGTCACGTCGCACAAGAATTCAACGAACCAAAAGCAGCTTGAGCCGCGCAACGGGGCTCTCTTCCTTCGTGTCCTTAACTTTACCATCAGTTCCCTGAGTCTGCCGCAAGAATGAACCCTTGACGCCGAGAACAGCAGCCGACATCCGCTGGCGGAAATTGAGCTGAGGCATCTGGAGCTGTCCATTGGAAAGAGCAGTGGCAGGCTTGCCGTCTGCCGATTTCGGCCCCGAGCGAGACATGTTCCGGAACATTTTGATCCTGCGCACTTCGATCATGACGCTCAAGATCGCGCAATAGAAAGTGGCCATCGCAACACAGTCCACCGTCAAGAGGAGGGCAGCTAATGCACAAAACTCCTTCAGTCCTCCGACTTTGCTGTACGCCCCGATGAGCAAAACGGCGATTTCCAGGGCATAGTCACGGAGAATGGGGTTCGCAGCCTTATCAAGCGCCTCCATAATCAATTCGGGTGCCGGTTTCATCTGGCCGCGGAAGCGGCCTTCCTGAACGGCGGGAGTGAAGAGATGGGGGTGGCTGAACACGGCGCGTGCGAGGCGGAGGGGCTTGTCGAAGCCTACGGTGCAGACGAGGAAGGGGAGCGCCTCAATGAGGCTAACAGGCTCAAGAGGAATGTGGAGGTAGCCAGCAAGCGGGAGAGCGACGATGAATGAGAGGATCGAAGAAGACAAGATGGCTGTCATCAGCCAGAAATTTGAGCCCAAGCTTCGCGACGACAGGAATAGCCTGATGAATGTCGTGTGCATGAGAACATAGCCAGCGAGTACGAGAAGGATGTCGAGAGAGTCCGCCTTCTTCAATAGATCCCAGAAGCGAACAACCATGGCGCGAGCAGCATAGGCTACCCACTTGCCGCTTTTCATGTCCCCGATGGTCTGAGCTTCCTGGTCCTCGATGACATACTTCACGCTGCCGAGCTCCTCTGAAGCGAACGGCGCATGCTTCTTGAACGCAGACAAAAATTCTTCCCTGCCTCCAGGAGTAAATGACAACGTGAGGACCTCAGAAGTAGGCGAGTCCGGAACGGTAGATACAAAGCACTGCGCTGCGCTGCCGTCGACAGTGAGTTGGTGGCAGAGGTCTGAGTAAGATTTGCCCGACGAGGAAACAAATCGGTGGGTTAAGTATTGGGTGACATTGTCCATAGAGCTCTGAACGTGGGGGAGATTCTGAAGCGAATAGCGGTTAGATAATTTCGAATGACTGCAAGTGCGCGCGCGTACCTTCTTGGCAACCTTCGCGTCCAGGGAGAGCACGATTTGCTGGAGTTCCAACGTTGTGACGCCATTCTCGGAATGACGAGCATCATACCAAGTGTTCTCGCTCACGCTGACCCATTTGCCGTCGCGCAACAGAGTGTGGGCAGGACGAAGGGTGGACGGTGAGTTGGGAGCCAGGAACGAGGAGTGTTTGATGGCGGAAAGGACGTGGAAATAAGCAAGGGTCGCGACGATGAAGAAGAATACGATGGTCTCTATGGGCTGTGAGGCGGCATGTATGGAGACAGGACGAATTAGGGCCCGCATGTTGAATGCGGGAGGGCGAGGGTATGGGGAGTTATTAGGCTCTCGACACTGTATAAGAGCAGAAACCTGTCAGTTATTGCGACGAATGCGGCTCCACCAAACAAAAGAGCTAGGTCACTAGGACAGACAGTCTCGGCGAGGCACGTACCGACGCGTCTAGAATAAATGAAAAACTCTATATGTCCTACACAAATTCTGCACGGAAAAGCAGAACCTCGCACGACCAAACGCGTGTAAGCGAGGGAAAATGTGGGGAGGAGGATGGGGAGATCCAAGTGCAGTGGAACGACATGCACTATATTTATTGATCAACGGCAGACCCCGGCCACCCCGCGCGCTTAACACACGTTCCCTTTCCCGGCTTCTTGTTCCAGCGCGCGCTTCCTCCGCCCCTCCCTTCACCCTATCATTTTCCACGTCTCCCGGCCTCGAGGGAGGAAAGAAAAAAACAGGATCGACATGCATGCATGGCCCTCCGTGTCGTCGCCAGAGAACCGAGGGTACTCCTCAGCGCCTATCCTCATATACCGCTCATCTTCCAGGCCCGAGATTGCATAACCTACAGCTTGGAACGGAGATGTGTTTCAGTTTGCGCTGCTATCGGCTCTTTCGTTTCGCTCACGGAACAAATGCCTTCCTCTTCCCTACACCAATCTACCCATCAACAAGCATCACACTTATTCATATCCACATAAGTCTCCTCTATACCTGCCTGCCGTCACGGAGCGCATCCCATATCATTGGTCAGCCGCAATCCTCTCGGTGGCGCTGCCAGAATCCAACTTTTGGTTCTGAGCGTTGAAATTGTACATTGATTTATGCCCGGTAAATAAGTCCTTCAATACATTCAGTAATCTCATACCCTTAATCCTCATATCCACCTCCTTGCGCTCATCCCCAACTGGTTCTAACACCGTCGCCCAATAACAAGCTCATTCACGAAAGGACCTAATGAACAAGGTACACCTTAGCTAGTAGACTTGCCTGTAGAGACATACTTGACTATACCGCTTGCATCGCAGCTTATGCCGAATTGCGTCTTTATAGCACAGGTTCTCACAGCACCCTGCCCAGATCACACACCCGCGTTCGTTCCTGGACAAACTCGCATGGGCCGGCAACTCCAGATTCACCAATCGATAGCCCTAATATCTACGACTCCCGTCACAACTAGTTGCAGCGTCCATCTCCAGCGCCTCAGCGCGATACCAGTCCCATCTTAGTTCTGCGACTGCCGGCATTTGGTTCTCAAAAGCGGGCGCCCGCCTCTTCCCGCGCCTCTTCTGACGCCGGGAGTGCCCCGCTCCATGCTGTCCCCCGACGTTTCGCCCCATTTCGTCCTAGCCAACCTCCCCCCTGATACGACGGCGACGCCCCTAAGCCCGTACGCGTCTCACCCGGGCGCCAACCCGCACATGCCGTACATGTGTGCGCGCAGCTCTAGCATGCATACGTTCATGCACGCGTCTGACTGACCCCTGTGCTGTGCCGGCACACCCCTCCCGATCTGTTTATGGGCAAAGACCCGACAGACTCGATTGACTATGAATAGGAACCGGTGACGATGCCGGTATCTTCATTTCTGTTCCCCACACTCTCCGGCTTCGAGCCTGCGATGGCCCAGCCTGTACGATCACCGCCAACCTGACGCTTCCCGGCTCTTATAAAAATGGAAAATTGTTTGACACAGATACTCGACCTCTTCCGCGTGTCATCTCTACTCGGAATGGTGAGAAACCAATGATACTCCTCTATCTCCAGCTCTAGGATATTGATTGAGTGCGTGATCTACGGGCCTGTGTACTGGCGTCTGCCGATGGTAACAAGTCCTGAAGTTGTGAGCCTGTGCTGCCGATCAACTTGATGTCAAGACTGCATCTACATAATGTCCATTCGAATTGACGTAGGATTATTCAAACAATATCGAAAGGTCTCGTAGCTCTGACGTCCCAAATTTGAGACCCTGCCTCCAAGGACCCTGGTCACCGGTCGAAAATGGCAAGACCATTAATAGCGATAAGCTCGCACGGATCTTCGTCACTCTTGGATCGAGCTAGATCAAGCTGGATCCAACGGCAACGGATCGCGATTGAGTCCTTGATGACGGCGGACCTCGAGGCGAGAATGACATGATCAGGGATGATGAGATTAGATATACTAGCCGCAAACGTGCTCGATCGAACACGCAAGCTCGGTTCCATCAGTCGTGGACTTCGTAGGCCAGCAGATGCAACGAAAAGATGCGTGGGACAATGTCATGGCGGTGCGAGGATGCGCATGGTGGTTGTTCGCATATCATACGTGTAGGCTTGCATACATGGCGAGAGCAAAAAGAAGTGCAGAAGAGAAACAAAAGACAACAAGACGCGTACACAATCACTGCAGACTCAGCGTTAGTCAACGGAGAGGGGATGCTTTGAGAGATACAACGCACGAAGGTAAGTGCAGCACCCTTCGTCTTCTTCTCACCACCAAGCTCGAAGCTGCGTCACATAAGATGTAAGTCACCATGCGACTAAACTGGGACCAGGATACGCACTGTTTGCAACGCTTGAGCGAAAGCTGCATCTTGTATTTGCACACAGTGCACTCCAAGCGCAGAACAACCTTCTTGGTCGTCTTGGCCTATGCACCAGCCAGCCGGGTAAACATGACATCGTTGAATGGGGGAACGATAGACGCACCTTCTTGTGGAAGACGGGCTTGGTCTGACCACCGTAACCTGACTGCTTACGGTCGTAACGGCGCTTTCCTTGCGCGGCCAGCGAATCCTTTCCCTTCTTGTACTGCGTCACCTTATGAGGGCTATGGAAAACATCATATATTTAACAATCAACTCGTCTCTGTGACCTACAGGATCAAGATCGAAAAATGGGACGTACGTGTGCTTCCTGCAGTCCTTGTGAGCGCAGTCTGGGCAGGACAAGTCGATGTCAATACCACATCGCAGCAAGTCAAGGCGCCAGTGCCGTTCTGAGAGACTTACATGTCCGGCGGGTCCTATTCGATCGGGGCAAGTCAGAACATCCTCATGCATGTGTCGAGACGGAGCTCGGGGTAAAAACATGGCTGCTCACTTGGGGATGTTGACCATTTTTGTTGTTTGTCGTCGAGTCGGTCGTCGATGGCCTTGAGGATTATTCGGCAGTTGATACGGCAATTCCCGGAGGGTTGGGTACTGTACAGTCGCGACATATAAAGTTTTGACTCCGCTTCAATATGTGGCGTTTTGTGGCCACGCTTACATGCTGGAAAGCTGGAATACCACTGTCGTCGTGACTGGTTTGATAGAAGATTCACGAGGGACAGCTAAACACGGTCTACCCTGGCCTTGTCAAGATCGATGTCTTATCTGCCAGAAACAGCATAACATTCTCGACCTCTTCTAGGCATCGCTTCACGAATCCCTTCGACACACAAGGAGATGGGCATCTGCTTCTATTCTGTGACTGAGTATTAGCTCACATTCTTTGTTCTCATGCGTCCTTGACCGGGCTTACGATTTTTGGTCACCAAATGTCCCTGATATTCAGCAGTCAGGCCACTCTAGCCTGCAAGGGTGCACCCACAACCCTGAATGTGATTCCTGTTGCGTTCTCAATACCAGGTGCGTGAGGAGTTCCCCGAACAATCAGTTGCATGATCAGACCCGCTGGCACCATACGCTTTCAGTTTAGTGTATCTCTCTATATATTGAATGAGGCTCATATATGAACCTCTGGATGCAGTCACAGAATCAGTCAAGTGCGTTCCCATTCCTCTCTTCCTCGTAAATTATTTTCTACCGCCATGCGAGGCCTTGCAGGTTCCATGTATGATCACAATGTCTAGCAATATATAATCGAATGTCATCTACCTATCGTGGATGTTGACTTATCGACAAGAGCCTCAATATCCAAATTTAACGCCATCCGCTCTAAGTCCCTCGGTGACCCAATGCTGCTTCTCTTCCTCCAGGTCTACTAGTAATGTACGCCCTCGTCGCAGTGCTTTCCCACATTAAGAGTCTCATATGCAGAATGCCGTACGCTAACCCCTTCATGCATGTCTCAGAAGTGATACGATGGGCTCCTCTAGATGTGGGAGGATGCCTGGACGCTCCAGCCAGGCAAATCAATCTCGCGGAAGTCCACAGATAGAGTAGGTAACTGCAGAGTTGGTTAAGTTAATAGGTATACATCAGATACGCTATTCGAGTAGATATGGCGACAATTACAAGTTCAGCCCAGAGCACCTACATTAGAATAACGATGTCAGACTCGGGAGCGAGCATAGCCATAGAAACCCTACTGATCATCGAACACAAACCACCCTCATTAGTTTTTTACCGTTGTGGCCTCTGCACCCAATCCCTCGATCACCTTTTCAATGCCCCTGCTCGCCTTCATCGACGCGAAACCAAAGCTAACGCCCCCCGACATCGACCGCTCTTCGCCCCCCCCGCCCGCCTTTTTGTGCTCATCGACAAGCTTACACAACCCTTCCAGTGTCGTCCACAGGGGTGCATATCCCAGTCCTCCTTTCTCTGGTGGCAGCCGTGCGCGGGAGTCATCCCATATAAGATGGACCATAGTCAAGGCAAAGAGAGATGGCTGTAGATTAATCAGATCGCTGTTTAGTTTTGGAATGAGGGAACCCAGGCGGCGGATAAACGAGATGGATGAGAGTAGCATGAACGCGCGGGATACATGGATGAATTCGAAGATGTACGAGAGGAGGAGCATGCCAGTAGCAGAGAGCTCAGGGAAGACGGTCAAGCCATCTGTCAGGACGCTGAGTGTAGTGTACACGTCCCCATAAGTTATGGGCGGGCCTGCATCCGTCACACAAAATGCCTGACCGCCGACGTCTGGGTTTGTGGAGCCGCGCTGGATTTCTATGAGACGCTGTTCGTAGCACAGATGTGCAAGCGCTCCGTTTTCGACGTAAACGAAATTCTGTAAAGTGTTGCCTATCCAGGTAGGATTGACCTGGCGAACGAGGTAGGAACCGCAAAGAATGTCCCCTCCTGGGCCATAAATGCCGTTCCCAGGACGCAGGCAGCCCGTACGCATAACAGCATTTCCTGAGGGGCTCTTGTCTGCGGTTCGTACAAGTCGTTCGGCTTTGGTCTTGGATGCCGCATAGTTGGAGAAGAAATGTTCGTGCCGCTTGGGTATCAACTCGTCGTCGTCCGTGATGACCTGCACCAAGAAATCCGGTTCCTTCTGCCATGGCCAGAGCCAGAACCTGGTGCGCCGTACGGAAATGGATCCTGAAGAAGTATATACCAGGACAGACGTCCCGATGGCCCGTGCGGCATCAATGATGTTTTGGGTGCCCTGAACATTCACGCTATCTGAGAGGTAGAGCAGGTCGGGGTGCCGTTCGTAGAAACGGATGTTCGCAGCCGTATGAAAGACGGTGATATCTGATCGATGCGCTCCAGAATTCGGAGATACAGTCGGCCAAGGAGCATGGAAGGCATTCTCGACTGCCTTTTTGTTCGAGATATCGACCAACCGGAAATCGACATCCTTCGCTTGTCCCATTGTTAAATCCTCCCGCGTCGGAAGCCGTATGTCAAGTACTCGAATTCGCTTCGGATCCTCTCCACGGCTTAACAACTGGCAGACAATCCAACCGCCTAAGAACCCTGCCTGTAAAATCGAACATGTCAGAACTCAAATACTCACCGCGCACAAATCTCCGCAGCAAGAAGCGATCGCCTAGCATCATGCACAAGTATTCCGTGTTTGGAACTCACCCCTCCGACAACGATGTACCTCCGCCCAGTCTGAGGTGGCAAAGAGCTCTTGACGGTGATAGGAATTTCCGCTAACCGAGCGGCGGTCCGCTTTGCATCTTCGTCTGTCACTCGATGAGGTGAAAACGTGTCCTCCACGTATGACGGCAGATTCATCAGTTTTGCATCGTTGAGGCGGATATATATATACAGAAGCAAAGGGATGATCAAGAGAATGGCTACAGAGCTCAGTGGCATGGTCGTCAGTCGGTGTAAACGACCGCGACCTGCTGACTGACGCCCAAACCCCGAGCGCCATTTTGCACTGTCGGGATACGTCATCTGATATATTCCGAGAGCCCGGTGAAACCTTAAGCGCGCAGTCGGAAAGATGTCGTGAGAGGTTGAGAGGAGAGGCAGCACAAAAGATGAAGCTGAAGGCTACTACAAAAGCAGACGTGCTACATACAAAGTCAGATGAGAACAAGGACGAGTCTAATCCCTAAATGAATGAGCATCGAATTATGCGCAGCTAGTTTTGAACGAAAGTGGACCAGTCGCGTCACCACCAACTGTTCCGCTAGCGTTGTGTAGAAAGATCAGCCAAACAAAAAACGGTGCCACGAAGAAAGCCGTGAGATCATCATGAGGGAGGAGGAGGGGCTGGTTCGCTTGGTGGAGGTGCGCCTTCTTGCCCACCGTATCCTTGTGCGTAGTATTGAGCATATTGCGATTGACTCGCTTGCCATTCTTTGAACTGCGGCGAATTGACGTCGTAGCCATACGCAGCCCTGATGATGATGTGTTAGCAGCTATTGGATAGACAGATAGACAACATACCAGTATGCGGCAAATGCATCCGTGTCCGTTGCCGCTGGAGGGCCAGCTGCAGAGGGCGTTGCTCCGCCCATAGGAGGGGCGGGAGGAGCACCGCCATCTGGAGGAGGCGGTGGTGGCTGATCTCCTGGCGGAGGTGGAGGTGGCGCGCCGGACGGAGGAGGGGGTACATAACCCTACAAATGCCAGAACAGTCAGGGAAAAGTCAGTGTCCAAAAACGGCATGTATGGATCAGAAACAAGATGTCAAAAGGGCATTGGAGCCTGTAATACGACCCATAGTATGAGTAAACTATACATACGGCGAAGGCGCTGTAAGCGGCGTACTGGGCTTGCGCTTGATGGAGCTCCATCTGTTGCTGGTGAATGACGGTTTTCACTTTGGCATGTTCATCGCGGACAACTTCGAGCAAATCGTCAGTCAGAACTTTCGCGCGCGCGACCTGGCCCTCATCCGGGCCACTTTACAGCTGCAGTTTAGCATCTATGTTCAGCAAGAAAAGAATATGACGCACGTTATATGAATGTGCATAGGTTCATCCGATTCTCGACCTGTCTCTTGATCAACGAAACCCGATCCGAGCCCCTTGATCTGCACCCGAGTGCCAGTCTCCTGTTGTATATACTTGACGAACATGCCCTTCATTGAAACCAAAGTCAGTAGAAGAAGCATCAAATAGATTGCAATGCTCACCGTAGGTCCAACGACTTTTGCGCGAACATTGAAGTTACGAATAGACTCGAGGCCAACTGGTATTTTTTCCTCCGGCCATTTTCGCTGCTCAAAATAATGAGATGCATGAAAGAGTAGAGATAGAGGCCACATACTCTTTCGCGACGACCGTCTTTCTTATCATCAACCAAAGAGCCCATATCAATTGAAATGAGCTCGTTCACTTTGTCGACCGCCTTCTGCAGAATTTCCTTGGTAGTAGCAGCAATATGCAGATACAGCGGAGGATCTTTCTCGGTCGCCTTTGCCCGGTCTGGATACCACACACCCTTCGTGCTGATGGAGGCTCCAGTCTCTTCGTGGATCTACAGCGACAGACAGTAAACGAAACCAAGACACAGCAAACTGAGGAAGCAGGCATACCTGTGTCTGCGTCGACCCCTTCGTTAACATATAGCGATTCCTGACATCGTTGATGTCAATATCATGCGTGAACTCGGCGTCGAAAGGGTCTTTTTGTCCAGGTGTCGAGCCTCCATTACTTGTCGTCCCTGCGCTGAACTGTGCTGCAATTTTGGCAGCGATGGCGGCGGCAGCGGCGGCAGGATTCGACGGACTCTTGCCTTCCTCCACCTTTGCGACTTTAGCTGGAGACTCGCCATCCTCTGGTGCATCGGCCCATTTGCGTTTTGAGGACATTTCGTAGAGTGATGGTTTCGAGTATTGCTAGTGGGTAATACGACCAAGAGATGCCTTGTTTGTCCTTTGTTTGTACCTCATGATAACTTCCCGGATGGTTTTGAAAAACATAAAAAACAATAAGAGAAATAACCAGACATGAATAATTCTTTCAGAAGGATAAAAAAAAGCCGAGGGTTTGTGGCAATTTTTAAGAGTCCTATGGTTTGCCTGTTGAGAGCGTTGAGGTGTATCCCAAGTGGCAAGAGCGGCTTTTCCCATATTTCCCGTCATACAAGAGCATGCAAGTCGATAATATTCACGTCCGCTCATGGTTCTCAGCACGTGTCCAATACGCGATGCAAACAGGCGTGTCGATGCTCAGTGAAAAACTTTGAAAATTTTATTCCTGGAACAAATGAACATCAACGGATTTGTCTGTCGCTATATCCCGTTCAGTTCGGCTTGACAGCAATTTTCAAGGCCCCGCGACTGCTCATCTTATCCAACGCTGCCTGATACTCTGAGATGGTAAATGTGTCGGTGACCTGAAGAAGGTCAAGCTCAAGTATAATAAGACAGTGATGTGCTATGGTACACATACCATTCCTTTCACTTTGATCTTTCCGCTGTCCAGATACTCGACTGCTCGTGGGAAGCAGTACATTTGAGCGAAGGAGCCTATAATCTATTCAAGATCTTTGCATCAGTACAGTGTGTGTCAGTTCGGGCGAAGTTTTTGACATTTATCTCGTCGCCAAAAATCTTCGACGGTGCCCAGTGCACAAGCGCTTCATCGCTGTAAACGCCGTAGATCAGAAGAGTGCCGCCTCGGCGCACGTAGTTGATCGAATCATTCGCGATCTTTTCTGCGCCAGTTGCTTCGACCTGCATCGTCATTATGATACACCCAGAAGGAGCAGTGAAATGGACAGACCACAACATCGAATCCATAAGGATAATCCTGCTTGATTTTGGCCCATTGAGCATCCGCGTTGTCCCTGTCAAGCTCGATATACACATCCCCAGCATCCAGACTCTTTGCAATATCGGTCTTGATCCCTTTGTTAGCAGCAATGACCACCTTCGAAGCGCCATTAAGCTTTAACAACTGCGCGAGGACCAGGCCCGTGGGGCCAGCGCCAATAATGAGGACCTCCACCCCAACAGGAGCGTTCAACTTATCCATCCCATGGATAGCGCAAGCCGTTGGCTCAACGAGGATAGCCTCTTCGTCGGAGAGATTGTGGATCTTGTATACTTTGCTTGCATCGCTAAAAAGCGATGGGGACTGAATTCTCCACACATCATTGAATGTAGAAAGATGCTTGAAACTCACAATGCCACATATTCTGCGAAGCCTCCCGGCACACTCACACCTCGACCTAGATAGTTCTCGCATAGGAGCGGCTTACCCCGACGGCAATAGAAGCAGGAGCCACACTGGGTATCAAGCGCACTCAGTATACAGGTTTTCACTACGATGAACAGGCATACGCACGACGATACTGGGATCTGCGACAACGCGGTCCTCTGGAGAAAAGCCCACCACATTCTTTCCTACCCTGGCAATACGGCCCATAACTTCATGTCCAGGAATGAGCTGCGTTGGAATGTCAGGAGTCGCGCAAACGCCCTGGTAGCAAGCGTGCTTCACTCACTGGAAACTTGGCGATGAATTCGCCACCATGAATATGGCTGTCAGTTCCGCAGATTCCTTCGATATCATTAATGTAAGTCAATGCTTTACATCAAGCCGTATTGTGATCAATTACCACAGCTAGATACTATTGGTTCAAGACGATGAGTGATATTACTTTCTCATGTCGTAGGTGAGGTAAACTCACCTTTAATCAATACTTCATTGTCGCCAATCTGCGGCACAGTGACGTCGCGAATGTCAAATTCACGAGGCTAATTAAACCATGCCCAACGACGTCAGAACCATTCGTCGTGTGAGAAACAAGCATCTTACAGCGGTGTAGTAAACAGCTTTCATCGTAGTTTCCGCCATGGCCATCGAGTTTCGGGAAATCTGGAGATAAGACGAATTTGCTGAGAGACAATACGCTGTCGGAAGAGCTGGTGGTCGATGCACTGAGATAACAGAGGACAGGCTGCTTTTGTAGCACGGCAGAACCTCGCTGAAGTATGGGAGGGAGCACCCTCGGATAGACGGACCGACGTCAATCGGGGATCCATGAGGCTTGCAGGTGTCCTGAATTTATCCTCATGACCGACAACTCGATCGAGTACGCGTCGGCGATGTGAACAAGCGTGAACAAGGCGAGTTAAGGATAAGTGGAAGCAGACGCGGAAACATACTGAACAACGTGGAGCGCTGAAGAACATCTGAATACCAGACGCCAGAACAGCCGTCCTGTTTATAAGCAGGTGTAAGATAGACGTGTAGCGGCTCAATGTTTGTGAGCAACGAGACGGCGGCTGAGCAAGAAACGAGTCTGGACTCAGGTACATTATCGATTGTTGATAGACTCGACCTGACTCGACGCCGTTGGTCTGAACTGACGTGCGCAGGCTTATGAAGTATGATTCCAATGGGAACAGTTAGTATCACAATACCTAAAGCTCATACAATTCGATGCAACTAGCGCCTGGGGTACTCACAACAGCCCACTTTCTATCGAAACGAGGGAAACTGGCCAAGAGATGATTGGGTACTAGACCACAGAATCAGGGCTTCCTCCGAACATCTACGATGAGCGTCATTTTTTGTATTTGGTAGGTTGGATCTCGACGATGTGGTTTTCCCGGAAACATGACATGTGGTCGTCCGAATTGCTGCGCTACAAGATGCCTCGATTGAACCATTCGTGCTGGAAGGTACGGCGATGCTATTGACTCATACACTCTGCGATTTCAGTTCACCAAGATCAGTGTTGTTCAAATGCGAGCGCTGACGAGCTTGATTTAGAGGGAAGAGGAGTCGAAGTAATCTAAAGATAATACGAGGTGTCAATGATGAGTAGAGTCACACAAAGCATGCAGCAAGAAAGTGAAAACAAAAAAGCAACGGAACGTCGACGTTGATGTACAATCACCGTTCATTAAGCGATAGGCAAAGATAACAAGTCCGCACTGACACTAATGAAATCAGCATTGAACGTTCTTCATTGAAGGCTTCTGACAAACCTTCACGAAGGGTTCAGAGGCGCCATGGGAGGGGCAAAGGCATCGGCTGTCTCAATTGAAGACAGATATCCACAAACCGCGGATCCGTTTCTTCGGTCACGAAACCGTGCCTGATCAGAAAGTCTACAAGCGCGAGCGCGGAACTCGGTTTGAAAACTCCGGTAACGAGGTTATCTAGCACTGTCTGTGCATCCATGAGTTCGAACTCTTCGACCTCACCATCCGCTGTATTGATCTGCGGCCGCACAGATCCATCTGATGGTAGTGGGAGGTCGAAGAGGTAATACAGGCCAGGAAGGATCCAGCCAGCGGGAGATCTGTTGGGAAAAGGTAAAACGCCGGCAGGACGAAGGTTTTCCTGTACGAAATTGGCATCAAGAGATGCTTCCTCTGCGCACTCGCGGATGATGGTCGCAGAAGCAGTATCTCCGGTGCTCATTCCTCCACCGACGGTGACGTCCAAACGACCAGGCCAACTACAATCGAATGAGCGAAAGGGCATCTTAGTAGTTACATGTAAACGTACGTGCGCTTCGTTTTCGATCTGCGTGGAATCCAGAACATTGTTTTTCCAGTGTCATGAGAACGGCAGTAGGCTGCGAGGGTGATTGGCAATGTTTGAGTAAATCATCCAATGAATGGCATCAAACTGACCAGTAAGTAAACACCCAAAGTTAGCAAACCCGAATAGGGGCAGAGCAGCACGCTCGATTGAAAAAGCAACAGGGTCGTCGACAGCCTCTGAGTAGTAGTCAGGTACATGTGCATAGTGGTAAATTGGAAAGTCTTCGTTGCTCCAGCCTGTCGTGGCTCGAGTAAGTGTTTAGGATGACGCTATGACTGATGTATACCTCGCAAGATATCCTGGAAGAATCCTTGCTTCCTCCATTCTGCGACGAGTTGGTTGATGTAGAATGTCCTGGACTGTTTGCCATCTCGGTTGACGGCAGGTGAAAATGAGACGAACTGCATCCCTCCGGAGTTGTCAAGTAACCAAGGAGAATTGCCAGATTCTCGCAGGAGTATAGAGTGATCATGCTGTAATTTCTGCATCACCTCTGGCCTGAGAAACCCAGTAGGTTGAGCAGGTTGGCCTCCTGTGGGGGGTGACAGGAAAAATGGTATGACCGGCTCTTGGTGAATCAGGGTATTGTGGGCAGTTCGCGTGTATACAAATTCCTGTTCGGCATTTTTCAAGGATGAGGAACGCTGTGAGAAAACCAGGTTACTCGATGCGAAGAGAAGAGGCAGGAGGCTTGGAGAGCTTTGCGGCAGTAGGAGCTGAGCCTGGTCACGATGCCGCGTTGCGAGACCTCGTCGCGCGGGACGGACGAGGCGACGTTGTCGCAGAGTACCTCGGAGCATAATGCACTGGTCGAGGAGAATCAAGTAGGAAGACGGCCGTAAGTGACGATGCAGTTCTACACCCTTAGCAGTTCATCATTGTCATGGCCAGACGTCGAGGTCTTGTGAAATAATTTAGAGTGATTTTCGTCCGTCTGTAATTTAAGAGGTTATTTTGTCCACAAGACCACGTGAGCACTATGTGCCGCGTAAGAAGTGCGGTATGCTTGCGTTCGATTTTTCAACGAAAAATGAACTCGCAGAGCGCGGCAAACGTCCACCGAATTCTTTAATTAATGTTCATGATGGAGAGGCTTCAGGTGGATCAGGACGCTGTACAGTGACCAGTCTGTGAGTAGGGCAACAATTAAAAAGAAAGACGCGTCTGGACACGTGCATACCGTGTTCTGCAAAGTCGAGTCACCTAGCTACTAGGTCGTATAGCATCTCTTCGCCAACACACATCTCCAGTGCGCGGAAGGGCGAAAACATGTCGTCGGATGCATTGGAAAGCGCCGTTGCACGGCTGCAAAGCCTCACATCCATTTCTTTGCCGACAGACTATCCTCGACCTTCTGGAGGCCAACGTCTAGTCGAAGCGGCACAACTGGTCGAGCTCTCTGACCAGACATCTTTGGGTCTCTTGAAGCTTGCGTTGTACAACGAAAACTTTGGTGAAGAGGACGAAGAGTTAGGGTTGGCTTCAGGAACGTCCGCGTTCCATCTCCTTCTCGCCGCATTTGCGGTCCTACTTCATCGGTACACCGGAGACACAGATCTTGTCATTGGCTCATCTTCGGCCTCGGCGCGGGACCCTCTCGTCCTGCGACTTTCTTTGGACCCGAGCGATCCGTTCTGGGCGGTTGTCAGAAAGGTGCAGCAGGTGGAAAAGGAGGCGGAGGTGGATTCTGTGCCCTACGAGAGTATCGTGAAAGCATTGGGGAAGGATAAAGATGACACCACTCGTCCTCTCTTCCGCGTTCGCTTCTTTGACGAAACCGACGTGCACAACGAGAACCTTGTCCGGTCGACGAGCCTGACCTCTGACCTCACCATCTTCGTCGCTCGATCTGCCGCTTCCAGCCGAGCCTCTCTTGCTCCTCGCATATCCCTTCGAATTATCTATAACTCCCTCCTCTTCACCTCCGCTCGCATAGGATACATCGTTGACCAAATCTCTGTTTTGCTCCGCAAGGTTGCTTCCGATCCTCTCCTTCCCGTCGGCTCTGTTCCTCTCCTGACGCCTAAGCAACGCGTCACGCTACCCGACCCCACGGCAGACCTGAATTGGTGCGATTTCAAGGGTGCTATCACTGATATTTTCTCGCGCAACGCTCGTCAGTGGCCCGATCGCCCCTGCGTCGTCCAGAGCATCCCTTCTGCAGATCATGGACAGATTCAAGAAAAGCAGATCTTTTCCTACGGCGCAATCCGTCGCGCTTCCAACATACTTGCTCACCACTTGATCCAGGGCGGTGTTCGGAGGGAAGATGTGGTCATGGTCTACGCTCATCGAAGCGTCGACCTTGTCGTTGCAGTGATGGCCGTATTGAAGGCGGGTGCTACATTCTCCGTCATTGGTGCGTCACACGAGCATGAAAGATCGGTTCTCCGAAACCCATTCCGTTAACAGATCCTGCCTACCCGCCTTCTCGTCAAACCGTATACCTTCGGGTCGCTCAGCCAAGGGGTTTGGTTGTCCTCAAAGGCGCGGGTACCATCAATCCGACCGTGAGGCAATTTATATCTACGGAGCTTCAAATCTGTGTCGAAGTCCCTGCTCTTGAACTGTTGGCGAATGGAGATATCAAAGGGGGCAGCGCAAGTGATGGGGCAGATGTCCTGTCTGCTCAGGGCTCGTTGGCTGACACAGACCCAGACATCGTCCTTGGACCAGACAGCATAGGCACTCTTTCGTTCACAAGCGGAAGTACGGGCATTCCAAAGGGTGTCAGGGGCAGACACTATAGTCTCACCCACTTCTTCCCTTGGATGGGGCAACGTTTCGGGATCGGAGAGCATTCGAAGTTCACAATGCTTAGTGGGATCGCTCATGACCCCATTCAACGAGATAGTGAGGATTCAGTCCTCAACTCCCCGTCCCACTGCTGATGCGACGTGTGTCAGTGTTCACTCCTCTTTTCTTCGGCGCTCAGCTACACGTCCCTACCGCGGATGACATTGGTACACCAGGGCGGCTTGCCGAGTGGATGGCGGACAGCGGGGTCACTGTTACGCATCTCACGCCTGCCATGGGTCAGCTCTTGTCCGCCCAAGCTACTCGTCAAATTCCTACTCTCCTAAACGCCTTCTTTGTCGGTGACGTCCTCACAAAGCGCGATTGTACCCGTCTCCAGTCGTTGGCGACCAATGTGCGTATCATCAACATGTACGGAACCACAGAGACGCAGCGTGCAGTTTCGTACTTCGCGATTCCGAGCGTCGCGCAAGACCCGACGTTCTTGGCAACGCAGAAGGATATCATGCCTGCAGGCGAAGGGATGGTCGATGTGCAGCTTCTCATCGTCAATCGAAACGATAGGAACGTCCCTTGTGCCGTTGGCGAGGTCGGCGAGATCTATGTCCGTTCGGGAGGATTGGCTGAAGGATACTCGGATGTCGAGTCTACCGCCCAGAAGTTCGTCACGAACTGGTTTGCTGCTGATGGCACTTCACGACCAGACACTATTGTCCAACCTGTTGATGGTGAGGCTGGTCCAGAAGCTCAATATTGGAAGGGTGTCCGCGACCGCATGTATCGGTCTGGGGATCTTGGTCGTTACATGCCGGACGGGGTTGTCGAATGCACAGGACGCGCAGACGACCAGGTCAAAATTCGTGGTTTCCGCATAGAGCTTGGCGAGATCGACACCCACCTCAGCCAGCACCCGCTTGTCAGAGAGAATGTCACGTTGGTCAGGAGAGATAAGGACGAGGAAAAAATACTCGTCAGCTATTTTGTGCCATTGAACAGCCCGGATTTGGACGGATTTGCCAGCGACATACCTGAAGGAGAGGATGTCGTTAGCGGAATTCGGAAGTATAGAAAGCTGATCAAGGATATCAGAGAGCATCTCAAAAAGAAGCTGCCGATTTACAGCGTTCCCACTTGTGAGTCGTTTCCGATCTTGCTTGTTCGACTTCCTCTCATTGTTCGTAGTGTTTGTCCCTCTCAAGCGTATGCCTCTCAACCCTAATGGTAAGATCGACAAGCCAGCTCTCCCCTTCCCCGACACAGCGCAGGCAGCATCTGTCGAGCCCAAAGTCCCATCCGACGCGCGGAAGGGGACCACTACTGAGGAGACCATGCAAACCTTGTGGGCCAAAACCCTGCCCAATGCGCCATCACCGATTCCTCTAGATGAGAGCTTCTTTGACTTGGGAGGCCACTCTATTCTCGCTACTCGACTTATCTTTGAGATCCGCAAGACTTTCGTAATTAATGCGCCGTTAGGCTTGATATTCGATCAACCGACCATCAGCGGCCTTGCCTCAGAGGTTGATGCCCTCCGAAACGCTGATCTTGGACTAGCCAACGGTACTCCATCATCTGCTCAGCCTTCAGTCCACGACACGAGGAAGACTGCCCCTAGTGTTGTCGAGTACGGGCGTGACTATGAAAGCTTGCTGCCGAAGTTACGACCTTCGTATGCTCCTTTGCCAGCAGATTTCTCGTCTCGCCCATTGACGATATTCTTGACGGGTGCGACTGGGTTTTTGGGTGCCTTCATTCTTCGTGATCTTCTTGCGCGCGAAGGAAGAGTAAAAAAGGTGATATGCCATGTTCGTGCTTCAACAGCGGAAAAGGCATTGGAGCGCTTAAAAGAGGGTGCAAGTGACCGTGGCGTATGGGACGAAAGATGGATCTCAGCAGGTAGACTTGAAGTCGTCCGCGGAGATCTCGATCAGGAATTGTTCGGTCTTGGGGAGAGTGAGTGGGCGCGCATATCTCACGAGGCTGACGTTGTATTGCATAACGGTGCGCTTGTGAGTGATGACTCGCACGGACATTCAGCGCTCGTCTGATTATAGCTTTATTCAGGTTCACTGGGTGTATCCCTATGAACGACTGCGGTCTGTGAACGTAGTTGGTACCCTGACCGCCATCGAACTCGCCTCCGTCGGCAAACAGAAGGCTCTTGTATTCGTCTCCTCTACATCTGCTATCGACACGGAACACTACGTACGTCTATCCGAATCGTTATCTCAAGGTGAAAACGGAGGAGTCCCCGAGAGCGATGATCTCGAGGGAGCTAGGCATTCCCTGAAGACCGGTTACGGTCAGTCAAAGTGGGTTTCTGAAAAGCTACTTTTCGAGGCAGGAAGACGGGGATTACGAGGCCATATCGTGCGTCCTGGCTACGTCGTAGGCGCTTCCGACACTGCTGGTACGTTCAAATCATTCAATTGAAAGTGTGATAAAGCTGATGGAATTGATGGAAGTTACCAACACCGATGATTTCATTTGGCGCATGGTCAAGGGTTGCATTCAGCTAGGCCTGGTCCCAAACATCAACAATACGGTCAACATGGTTCCAGTCGATCATGTTGCTCGGTGCACAGCGCTTGCGGCGATAGC
Source organism: Heterobasidion parviporum (assembly GCA_002994785.1). NCBI lineage: Eukaryota > Fungi > Basidiomycota > Agaricomycetes > Russulales > Bondarzewiaceae > Heterobasidion > Heterobasidion parviporum. Next base: position 431,128 of record PDUQ01000021.1, read on the forward strand.
CCCTCTCCCAGATGCCCCTCTTTCCGTTCTCCACGTGCAAGCATCTCCACTGCCCACGTTCAATGACATTTTATCATCGCTCGGCCACTACGGTTTCTCTACAAACCAATGCGAATATCTTGTCTGGCGGCGCAAGCTGGAACAGCACGTCATGGAAGTGCAAGACAACGCGCTTTTCCCCCTACTTCATTTCGTATTGGATGACTTGCCGACAAGCACGAAGGCGCCAAACCTTGATGATTCCAATATGAGGGCTGTCCTCCATCCACACATGCGACAGCTGGACGTGACAGTTACCACCGACTTGATGGGCAGATACCTGTCATGGCTAGTGCAGGCCGGGTTCTTACCTGCGCCTCTTGACTCTACTGCCAATCCACTACCACACCTAGCAAATGGGTCGGCGGCGAAAGCAGTTGGGCGCAGTGGTGTTTGAGAAGGGAAAACAAAAGGTGACATGGTTTCTTCGCATTGTGCGAACCGCCTGTTTTGTACAGTATCAGTCGAGTTGACGTAGAAGTGTGGGCAACTGTTGTATTACGGCTGTGCATGATGCGCATGCCCCAAAATGTCATAGACAATCACAGCCTCGCCTTTGTTCTTGACGGCGTCTGAAAGGCGTGGGTACCCACTAGTCCCGGTACGGAATTGGTCTGCATGGGGTATGTGGCGCTTGCACCCATTTATATCGGACTTTGGACGCTCAAATGTATCCCTTACTAGCGTTCAATGTTTGCCGCTCGCCGTCCAACCAGTCGCCCAAAAGACAATCACGCTTGGCATTCATTTGGGTCGATCAGGCTCAAGTTTAATGGCCCAAATAGCAGTTTGAAGGCACAATCACCATGGGATGGCTCTGTTGAGTCGCATGAGGACTATTCCTACCCTCCACATCCAACCAGAGGGTGGCCAAAGAAAAATTTCTCGCGAGTGCAGTAACTATTCTTGAACCGTCCATCCGAGCTGATCTTCAACGGCCGTTTGAATGTGTGAGGTTCGGGCGCCAGTGTCGAAGCCACTGATGTGTCACGACCGAATTCTCGACAGCCTCTGTGCCTGGAATGACTAGGTCATGAGCGACGGCAGCTAACTTCCTTCCCTTCACTTCTCTCATCAGTATGGCGACTGTGCTCCTTCGATCGTCTTCACAAAGCCTGGCGATTGCAAACAATTTACGAATAGCAGCATTGTCTATCGCTGTATATGAGTGAGTCGTATCGGTTTCCATATGTGTATGTCAGCTCTGAAGATGAACAGTTATATATGCACTCTTCCAGCGGAATGGAGGTTTTTCAAAGGGCACGTCTGCCCATTTCGACCCAGGTGATTATAGCAAGAAGGGTGTTTTACAAGGAATCTCACTAATGCTTGTCTTGCTAGTCTTGGATTCACGCTTTTCTATCTTATTCGGTAAGCAGACACTATTGCGATACAAATTAGGATCTGACATCAGTTCTCAAAGATATATTAGCATCGCAACGCTGTTAATTAGTAACATCGGATTCTTCTCCTCCAACTTTACCCCATCTATGTGTCAAAAGTACTATATGGCTGTGCCAGTTCTTAAAGGTATGTTGTTACTCAGGCTTCTAGGAAAATACCCCTGAGCTGTCAGTAGTTTTCCAAATAATGGTCTCTCAATCAATCCTAGGGGCACGGTATGGGGTGTATCCAGTTCTTTTGCAGCGACAGAGTTAAAAGGTTCGTTTAGGACATACAATATTTCTCGTCGGAATCGTTGGGTTGGTTGGTCTTTAGGGTGTGGTTTTCTTGTCGTATCAGTGGTAAGGCAGTTGACATTGCGGCTCTTATCAGGGGCAATCTGACATTGCATAGTTCCAGTGGTTCACCAATCTATATCATCGCGTTCGTAAGTTGCCACCCAGAATTCGCTTACTCCAGTGAATTAAATATCTCCATACTGCTAGCGGTCTCGAACAATGTACGTCTGTCTTATCTTCAATCAGTCCTCCTGTTGACTCTGCATACCGCAGGGAAAGTGAGTCAGACTGTGCTTTACATTGACGATTAGTGTCTAAGGGATTACAGTTGTACCACCGGGACCGATCATCCTGATGCTCATCTGTCGGCCTGGCTTTTCTACCTATTGGCTATGGTTTACGACGTCTCCACCCTTCTGGTTTCGACCATGTATTTGACAAGGTATCAACCACGCTCCTCAGCGTAAGTCCTGCATACGTTTTCTCACAACATCCACTCAGTGCCTATCCTTAGAATGTCACATCTCATCAAACAGTACGTCCAATAAACTGACTCTGAGAGTCTCTGTGCTCAGACAACGCAGGATGCTGTACGATGGATTGGGCTATTTTGTAGTCCTGACAGGTGCGTCTTGATCGGCGCTGAAAGTGCGCTCAATATCTAATTTTTCTGAAAGCGTCGAATATCCTGAACTTGATACTATATCGAGCAGGCGATGTCAATATACAGGCATGTTTGATCTGTGCGGTGTCCATTCGTGAACTCACACCCAAAATTCATCTAGTCCGCTGGGTGAGGCAAAACTATACTTTTGGCGATGTTGTTTGCTCACAACGAAACAGAGCGTCTCTAAGCTATAGTGTAACATGGATTATGAGCCAACGTATATTGATCCATCTACGCGGTTCGCACCACTTTTGAAATGACCGGAGCTTTCACTCATCCCAGATTTCTTAAATAGATGCGGGAGCACCCAAAGAATCACACACCGCTGTGACCCATTATCTGCAATCGTTACAAGACATCAATACTGCGATACGTGCATATGGCCTATCACCAACTAGACCGCAACATGAGCTCCACAGAGCACGGGATCTTCAAGCTGGCGAAGACTTGGCTGAATTAAACCTTCAAGTGCGGATCGGGCGCTCGATCGTCGCGGATGATAGGAGCCATCCTGTAGCAAATCCGTTGGACAAGGCGCTGTATACGTCTCAGAAGGCGATGTGGGAACAAAGGCAAGATGTGTGAGATGTTATTATGTCCGTCGTCATCACCAAAGTCACTCAAATACTTATTCACGAGGAAACAGGGTAGCACGGATTCACATGCGTCATGTACAATACCTCGTGTCCAAGCTTCGGGAGCGCTCTGCGGCGCAGCAACGTCTTCTTTAATGAGAGCGCTGGATCGCTCGGTCTATGATCTTCTGTAGTGTTCATCGTGATTGTCAAGAAATGGTTCAATAAGGTTTGTTCTGTTCCGAAGTTGATCGCCTGCGTCAAGGGCAGCTGCGTATGCCTCGCAGAGGTTCCAGGCGCTTCGTTTGATTATATAGACCACGAACAGCACTCTGCGAGAGCCATCGCTCTGCAACGATGCTGAACTGGCTCCGTAACACACTCCCCACAGTGGTAATTCATTCTCTCAAGGACACGGAGGAAATTCCAATCTCTGTGAACTACTTCCCTCACAGGTGACGATCAGCGTCTTATTTGTCGCTCTTTTCCCCCTGATTGTGACCCACAGGAAATGCAATTATGCTTGCGAATTCTGTTTCCATACTACGAAGAATATCTCGATCCTGCCTTTAGAGGAGGCGAAGAAGGGTCTACGTTTGCTTTCCGATGCAGGCATGAAGAAGCTCAACATAAGCGGCGGAGAGCCGTTCCTCAAGCCTGTGTTCATTGGAGAGCTCTTCCGGTTCTGCAAAGAGGAGCTCGGGCTTGAGTCCTGTTCTGTCGTGAACAATGGCTCCAAAGTGACCGAAAGGTGGCTGGACGAGTATGGTGGATACCTGGATGTCATGGCGCTATCGTGCGACTCTTTTGACGCGGAGACGAATCGCCTCTTGGGAAGGTCGGAGAAGGGAAGCGCGGGTCAGCACGCTCGACGCATATTCCAGGTCGCGGAGTGGTGTAGAGCCCGCGGGATTATTGTCAAGATAAACACCGTGGTCACAAGGCAATTTGTTCATTTCAGTCTCAATATGCCGCATTGTGCTCACCGCCCTTGATCCCACTATTAGATTGAACTGGCAGGAAGATATGAATGAGCCGATCACGGAGCTTTCGCCCTTCCGATGGAAGGTGAGACATCTGACTCATTCTGTGATACTATACCGATTCCTCCGTGACAGGTCTTTCAAGTTCTTCTCCTCGATTCAGAAAATACAGGAGAAGCGACCGGTTCATTGAGGGACGCTCGTGATCTCGTGATCTCGCGTGACGAGTTTCAGGCCTTTCTCGAGCGCCACAAAGAACAGAGCTGCCTTGTTCCCGAGGACAACGAAGCAATGAAGGACTCTTATCTCAACCTGGATGAAGAGATGAGGTAGGCCGTTCCGCAAACTCCGGAACGTGGAGCTTCTGACTGAGAAGTTCTGCTTTCAAGATTCCTCAACTGTCGAGGCGGAGGAAAGACGCCCGGACGATCCATCCTTCAAGTAGGAGTTCAGGAAGCGCTCAAAGACGCTGAGTTTGACAGCAAGGCGTTTATCGATCGAGGTGGAGTGTTTTCCTGGAGTCGTAACAAAGACGTCCCAGATTGGTGACTCTGATAGGTCCGAAAGACCCTGTTACCTACGTCTTGAGTCTTCTTTTCTCTTTGTATATTACCTGGCAATTCAGTTCGGCCCGCTTTACCAATAGCAGGTCTCAGTGCGAGCATGTGAGAGGCCGGAACGTCCACGGGCAAAGGCGAGTCTATTTTTTCCCGTCGATCCGACGCACCCGGGTGAATGTTCTCATGATCTCTCCGTGTAGTCGTTGCTGTTAGTTCCTCTATTCGGTGAGGTGGAGGCTGTTATGAAGAACAATGGACGGCCGTAATGCTGTATACGGCGTCTGTTGAAAAGACTCATAACGAATCCAACATCCGTCCTGACTCCTATGATTCTCCGACCTTCTTTGCATCTGCTACATGGCCGGTCCTTTTGCTCTGAGGGACTTTATTGATCTAGCAGTCGCCATTGAATCAAGCATCAGTCAGGCAAGAATAGCTCGTCATCTCTCTTTCACACGATATAGTAACCATTCGATTAGGTCTATGACAACCAGCAATTGCTTCAGTCGTTGGCGGAAGACCTACACGACGATATCAAAAACCTGCACAATTGCATCATTTTGGCAGAGACATCGTCAACGGGAGAATCGAGCGTACTCGACGCGGCGTTTCTTCACGTCTTGTCTGCTTTGAGAACGCGAGTCTTTCTACCCCGCGCCTGCTTCTGCTTCAAGGACTTACCACCGTGTACGCGGCGGCAGCGGTTTGACGGACTGCCTGCGATGCTGTAACAAGTTCATCACACCACCGTCCCGCAGCGGGATGGCCGCTTTCAAACTGAAATTGGTAGCCTGGAAAGCGAGAGACATCATTCCGATCAAGATCGAAACCGTCAAACGGAGAGTCGATGCGTGCTATCGGCGATTCATGGTAAGTTCAAGGCTTCTTTATGCGATTGTAGCGTAAATTCATGTCTCGAAAAGATAGCGGGCATCACTGGGATCAGGCAGGAAATCAAAGGACAGATCGTCAATTGCATCCAGGTTGCCCAATCCAGTCAGGCCAAGGCCGTGCATCTCATTGGTGCAGATGACATGGATAAAGGAGAGATGAAGGATGCTCTGATCCGGGCAAAAGAGGCCAGTGTGTCTGGATTGGTCAGGGCTGTTCGGATCTGACGAAAAAAATACAGGAGTTGCAGTTCCTTTCAGACTCGTCCATTCCCGAGAGTGTCTATCTGAGGCTTAAAATCCGGGCTATAGAAAAGATGCTCTCGTCGTCCCGGATGTCCTCCGCTTCGGCACCAGCACCCTCAACGACCCTCTCGCTGTCTGCGACTTCCGAGTCCCCTCGCAGACTATCGGCCCCTCCGTCATTGCCTAGCTACGTTGCGTCCAACGACTTCCGCATCTCCATCACTACATGCAGTGATCCCTCGAGGAGCACCAAAGACACCATGGACGATGCTGTGATGCGAATTTTGCGGCTCGTCGACGCTCTGGCAGATGTCAAGAACCAAGATGAATTACCCCCCGATGCCGCAGATAATTTGACGGCGCTCTCTCTGTCGCTCGGACACTTGGGCCTGATAGAAGAGTCCTGCAAGGTGGCTGGGTGGGCCGTGATTGCCTACCGATGTATTGACAGGACATATCCGTCCGAATATCGGGCGAAGCTGGCATCTGCGCTCAACCACCATTCCGTTCGCCTCGCTCAGATCGGGGATTCGCCAGACCAGGCACTGGACGAGGTAGACGAAGCGCTCGGCATCTATCGTGAGCTCTCGAAGGAGGTCCCCGACGCCTTCAGAGCCGACCTCTCATCTTCTCTGAACAATCTCTCTAACACCCTGGCCGCGATGGGCCTGCATAAAGAGTCTCTCGAGGCGCAAGCGGAATCTGTCGACATCCTTCGTGCGCTTTGCTCCGCAGATTCCGACCGATTCGGGCTCCCGCTCATCCGCTCCCTCAACAATCTCTCAAGTGCGCTGAAAGCCGTGGCAGACAACCACAAAGCACTGTTGATCATCGAAGAGGCCGTCCACACCATGGACGCGCTGACCTGGAAAGACTCCAAAGTGACAGAGCCGATCCTCGCCACCTGCCTGTTCACGCTGGCCCAATGCCTGCACACGCTGGGCCGCACCAAAAAATCCATCAAGGCGCTCAAGCGCTCGATCCAGATCCGCCGCGAGCTGTGCAGGGGCAGCCCCAAGCGCCACTACCCGCCACTCGCGGATGCCTTTGCCGTGCTCTCCGAGTTCCGGTCGAAGAAGGGCGACCACCCGAGGGCACTCCGCGAAATCGAGAAGGCGGTCTGGATCGACCGTTCTTGGATCGATTCTAAGCGAGATTCGCAAACGCAGCGCCAATCGCGGGCCTCGCACCTGGCGCGTCTCTTCGCGTGTCTGGTCAGGGTCGACCGGCGACATGATGCCCTCAAGGCCGTGGAGGAGACGGTACAAATTTGGCGGGAGCTCGCGGAGGCCAATCCGGGAAAATTTCGGCCAGATTTAGCAACCTCACTGCACAACCTGTCTGTCCATCTCTTTCACCTCGAGAGATACACGGACGCCGCGCGAACGATCGAGGAGACGGTCGAGATCCGGAAGTCTATCGCAGAGACAAGGTGCAAGGAAGATCGCGTACATAAATTATTGAGAAACTCAGAGGAGGTCAAGCGGAGGATCCAGGAACAGCTCGGCACATAGGCGCGTTCAGCTTCCCGCCGCGCACTCCGCCTCCCAATCTCTCGGCGTGAGCTCGTTGACGCGCTCCACGAATGCCTCGAGCGTGCAGAACTCGGGCGCGCCGGCCATGTGCTTGCCTTCGTCCGCGCACAGCGGCAGCACGAGCGTGCGGTTCTGATACCGCGCGCGTACGTCTGGGCGGCGGCGGCACAAGTCATGCAGCAGCAGCAACAACAAAGAGGGTGGAGGAAAAAAACGGTCAGCGACGCGCGCGAGAGAAAGCGAGCAGCCCGAAGGACGCACAGTGCTCTGACGCCGTCTTCGCGCGCCGCCGGAACGGCGACGAAGCGAGCACGGTCTGCAACATGCCTGGATTCGGGTTCGCGACCATCTTGGGATCCGCGTCGTCCGTACGGCTCGGCACCGCGGGTGCGGGCGCGGCGGCCTCAGGGTCCTGCACCTCCCCCCTGCGGAACAGCTCGAACGTGATGGACGCCGTGAACGCCGGCCACCTGCGATCGCAACCGCCGCCGATTCAGCCTACCGCCACCAGCATGCCGACCAGATCTCTCGAACGCACCTGTCGTCGAATGCATCTAGCGCGCTCGCGAGCCCCGCGAGCGCCGTATCATGCGTGCTATGAATCAATATCTTCGGCGTGCGCGCCTGCTCGTCGACGCCGCTGGTACTCGCGCTCGTGCTCGCGCTGGCGGGAGGCTCCTGCGCCTTGAGCTGCATCTTGCGCGACAGGTCCGCGAGGAGCCTACCCATGCCGAGCCGGCGGACCTCCTCGGTCTTATCTGTCAGCCGGAACGCGGGACGTCAGAAATGCGATTCCCGTCGTGGGTAAAAAGAAGAGGAAGGGGAGGGGAGAGGGAGAGGAAATATCGAGGAGACGGGGCGCTCTCACACCCTGCGAACCATTCGTTCACGACGGCTTTTTCCTGTACGGAGATAAACCGGAAGGGGAGCGGTCAGAGAGCGAAGACTATGGAGGCACAGAGCGCCGAGAAAACAAACGCACAATCGGGTCCATGACGCTCCGCTCCTCGAACTCCGGCGGCACCTTGACCCCGTGCGCCATCGCCGCGCGTATCTACCACCGCCACCCACGCCCAAACCATTCAAAAAAAACCCCCAAACCCCCCCCCAAAAAAATAGTTAGTCAGCACCAGGGAGCTCGACACCGGCCAAAGAGTCCACCCACCGTATCGAGCACGCCAGACGCGCGCGGCTTCCCGTCGAGCCGGATGGGGTTTCCCCCGAGGTACTTGGCGACCTTCTTGTCCAGCGGCTCGAGCGTGTGGTTGTACGCGGCGGCAGCGGCTGCGCGATGGGTCGGACGAGCGGGCGGTCAGCCGAGGAAACGAAGCACGAGGCGGGTGCGGGGGCGGGGGCGGGGGCGCGCGCACTCACCGTTCGCGAAGTTCAGGAGGAGGTGCCCGAGGCGAGAGCACGAGAGCGTGTTGCCGAGCAGATTCTCGTCGCGGCCGTTCCTGCATCGCCGCCGAATATGACGGTCAAGTCAAGTCAAGTCAAGACACGGACGGAGGGGCGGGCGGGAAGCCAACGCACCGGATGCGGACCTGGGGCACGACGCCCTCGCGCTTCGCCGTGGGGTAGAGCCCGTGGACGATCTGCTGCAGCGACTCGATCGTGCGCGGGAGGTTCGTCGAGCGGAAATAGACGTCGTTGGCGCGCGCGAGCGTGTCCGGGAGGAAGCCCAGCCTGAGCACGCGGCGTCATGGTGCGCAGTGCGGTACGACGAAGGGCACGACGAAGGCACACGGTCGTGTGGGGGAGATGAGAGGCCCCAAGTCGAAGATGCGAGACGAGGATGAGTGTGTGATGTCATGATGAGTAGGATCGCACATAGCGCGCAGACGCACCTGTCGACGTAGAGTTCGCGCAGCGCGCGGCCGTAGTTGTATGTGGACTGCGCGGAGGAAATATGATCGAAGAAGTCAGCTCACGCACAAAGACTCCGTCGCCGCGCTTCGACTACTGCGCCTGCGCGCAGGCAGCGAGCAAGCCAAAAAAAAAGGACACAAAAACAGACCACACGCACCTGCCTCCCCACATCCGTCAGCTCCCCGAGCAGACTAACGCCGCATATACACACGCACAGATTAGATCACCACATCAGCCGCAGTCATTCGTCGACGAAACGCGAGAAAACGCACCACTCGCCCTCGACCGCCTCCCCGTCCGCGCGCTCGACGACGCGCTGCACGTCGAGCTCCTCGGGGCTGTGCGGGTCGCGCCCCGCGACGGCCGCGCGGAAGCGGCGCGCCTGCTTGCACATGATCCAGTGTTCGGGGATGGATGCAGGCGCGTCGGACATGCGCACGGAGACGGGCGTGCGTTCGCCTAGACAAAGAAGAAAAGAGGAGGGGCGCGTAGCGCGTCAGGGTCTGGTGTATGAGCAGGTACGATGGAGACGCGCGGGGCATGGGCGTCGGGGCGTGGGAGAAGGGCTGTGGTTTACAAACACGATGGGGCGCGCGGACGAAGGTCGGTCGCAGGCCATCTGTCGGGCGGATGAGCGTAAAGCGCGCGCAGACCACACGTCGCAGCGCGAATGACCACCAAAAAACGCACATACATCGCGCGAGGAACACTCACAAGGCGCATATAGCGCGTCCCCGAGGGCGCCCTCAACAGACGAGCGCGCAAGCACTCCCGCGCCCTGACCCCCCCCCCCCCCAAAAAAAAACGACCCAACGCTCACCATGCCTCACAAAAACATGCACCTGCTCCAGCTCCAGCTCCCTCGGCGCAACCGGATACCCCGCCACGTCCAGCGGCGGCCTCGGCGCCCTGTACCGCGCGCCCCCACCGCCGCCCCCGCTCGCGTTCCCGCCCGCGCCAAGCCCCAGACCCACTAAGCTCGTCCCAGGCGGTGCCATATCCTCAATATCCTCAGTGTTCAAAATATCCCCGCGCGCGCCCGACCGTGTCTGTGTCTGTGTCTGTATATCCGCGCAATAAGAAGCGTCCTGGCCGCACGCGTCGTCGCCGTCGCCGGTGCCGTAAGTGTCGCCGTAGGTAGAATCGCCGTAGGTAGAATCCCCGTTGCCGTCGTGCAAGTTCCCGCGCGCTGTGATGTCGAGACTGCTGGCAGCGTCGCCGTCGGTCTCTGTCTCTGCTGCTGCCCTGACAACCGCCGCGAGCGCAACCGTGAGCAGCAACAAAAAGCGGAAAAGCGAGAGCGAGCGCGAGGTCGTGCCAACAAATCTAGATGGAGGAGATGGAGGAGATGGAGCAGGAGGACGTCTGGATCTCGATGCTGCTGCTGCTGCTGCTGCTGCTGCTGCGCGCGTCTCAGCTGGCGCGGCGCGGAAGGTGCGCATCTAACTTATAGGATGGTGTGATGATGGAATCTCTCCAAATCTTCAGTCGAGGCGTTTAAATAGTATAGGGCCCCGAGTGCACGCTGCGACAGATGGGCTGGCTGGGCACTGGGCAGAGGGACGATGGAACACGGAAAGACAGCGAAGCAGCCTCAAGAGAGCGCCGTGCCGCCCGCGTGTGTGGGACCGAATACTACTGGTGCGTGGCCAACGCGAGGATCTCATTTCCCTCTCAGATGTTTCCACCGCGTTTCTCTTCTTGCTCGTCGCGAGCGCCGGCGTGCTCGCAGTCCAATCACGCGCTCGACGACTCCAACCCCCATCGTCCTCCGTCGACAACCGAAGCGACGAAACATAAACAAGCGGAACACTTTCATTCCGATCCTAATCCGACCGTCCCGCACAAGCCAGCGTCAAGCCTGGTGGAAGGATCCATCATGATACAGCTTACAACTACGAATACACATGTGGCGACGGGGACTCAGTTTATGGACGGTAATAATGATGTGAACATGCGACATAGGGGTGGAAGGAGGCGGCAGTACAGCTAAAAGAGCCCGAGGCCTCGAGGGCCTAGGGCCTGATCGCGATTTTGAGCGCCCCGCGGCTGTTCATCTTGTCAAGCGCTTTCTGATAGTCCTCGAGCTTGAACACATCCGTGACCTACAGAGGAAAGCGATTGTCGGCAATGAGCCATCTCAACATGGCAAAGACCACGCACCATGCCCTTGACCCGAATCTTGCCGCTGTCAAGATAAGCCACCGCGCGGGGGAAGCAGTATGTCTGCGAGAACGAGCCAATGATCTAGATGAACAAGACCGGATCTGGCTCAGTCGACAGGACGCAAAGCACGTTGACTGAACACACCCTTATTTCGTCCCCGAAGATCTTGGATGGTGGCCAGTGCACGAGTGCCGCGTTCTCATACACGCCGTAGATCATGAGGGTACCCCCACGACGGACGTAGTTGATCGAATCGTTCGCGAGTTTCTCGACGCCCGTCGCCTCAACCTATACGATTGTTTTTGAACATCATCATCACCGCTGCACTAAGCGGCGTCCACGCACCACAACATCGAACCCATACGGGTTGTCCTTCTTCAGCTGCTCCCACTGCGGTCCTGGGTTCTGTCGGTCGAGCTCGATGTACTCGTCTGCGCAGTCGAGCTGCTTCGCGATGTCCATCTTGATGCCCTTGTTTGCCGCCAGCGTCACCTTGTGTGCGCCATTCAGCTTGAGCAGCTGTGCAAGGATCAACCCCGTTGGTCCTGCGCCAAGCAGCAGCACCTCGATCCCGACCGGCGGGTTCAACTTGTCGAGCCCGTGGATTGCGCAAGCTGCCGGCTCAAGGAGCGTCGCTTCCTCGTCTGTCAGGTTGTGAATTTTGTAGAGCTTGTTCTGTGGACTGTCCGTGCAAAAACATCATGAACAAAGGGGAAACGAGAAAGGGGTGAAAGGCCTCACTAGATGATATAGTCGGCGAAACCACCTTCGGAACTGACGCCTCGCGCGCGGAAGTTCTCGCACATGAGCGATTGGCCGCGTCGGCAGTAGAAGCAGTCGTCGCACTGTTGGCAAGTATAGGCGCGTCAGAACCTCGGGCATACGGGTGCGGATTCGACTGACAGTAATGCCCACATCGGCGACGCAGCGGTCACCGACGGAGAAACCTTTGACGTCCTTGCCCATTTCGACGATAGAGCCAATGGCCTCGTGGCCAGGGATGAGCTGCAAAGGAATGGAAGCACTGGTGTCAGCGCCAAAAGTCCCCTCGTCTCCCATTGCCAGAGAGATATGCTTACGGGGAAAGTGGAGATGAATTCTCCTTCATGAATGTGGCCGTCTGTTCCGCACATACCTATCCAACCAAGGGAAAGCACACAGCACGATACCGGTCTCAGCTATCGCTTCGCCCGGTAGCATTATCAATATGAGAACGGTGCACTGACCACAGCAGGATACTGATAAGAACAAACACGAATCAGTATCGAAGTCCCCCAACACGACGCGTGCTTCGCAGGCCCCAACGCATGACGTTGTGCCGCTCAGCCGAACAGGCAACGCCTGCCACCTCGGACGAGAAATTCAGAAACGCACCTTTGAGCAAAACCTCGTTATCGTTCGGCCTAGGTACAGGGACTTGCTTGATGACAAAATCCTTTGGCTATATGCGCGTTCGAGCACAACCCGACGCGTCCCATCGCCCGTCAGCGCGATGCCACCCATCGTCCAGACAAAGCGACCGCTGCTCACTGCGTTGTACCAGAGCGCTTTCATGGTTGTGTCTTGGACCATTGTGAGTGGCTATAGTTGTATAAAGTGGCAAGTCGGTGGATGGGCGAGAGGAGACGGTGAGAGGACGGGGACGCGGTGCGTTATCTTTATATGCTCGGCGGGGCGGACCCATGATGTCATTGTGCATAGGCACGATCGCCGGTGTCACGCGGGCGACAAACACCAGTCAAATACCTCAGAAACTCGTCCACAACGACCAATAAGGAAACACACCTCCCCCATTTTCCCAAATTCGGATGCTTCTTTTTCGTTTGCGCCGTCGAATATAACTTGTTCGGTTAACCGCGCACCCTTTCCTCACAGATACGGTCGTGCAGTCGGCGAAGAGCTCAGCAACGTCAGTACTGCACCTGCAGGTGAAACGCACAGTCCTCGTCCTCGGCCCACGAACCCCAATGCGATGGATGATGCCAAGGGCACAAAGGGTTAGCAGTGCTATAGATATCCATCACGGGGACAGAACCACATTCAAGACGTCCCCCATTTTCGCCGTTCAATGGCGCCGATACCGCATGATAGTTTTACTCCCTGTCTGTCTGTCTGCACAGGGGTCCACGTCAGCAAGTATTTGACGAGGCCCACAAAGGCACACCAATTTTCCAGGTGGCCGCAATCCCCCAATTCGAGAGCGGTGAACAAATAGCATTCAGCACAACGGCGCCACCCACCACAGCAGACGCACGAGATATATATACCCCCACACCGCGCCTCGCCATCTTGCCGCTCTCGGAACCCCATCTCACGCCGGCTCTTATTCCAACTCGACCTGCTCCGCGCTGGCCTTCAGAACCTGTTGCTCTTCTTCCTCATCCCCCTCCTCGAACGTATCATGGAAGCTCTGCTCGATCGCGCGCAGATACGCGCGCAGCTTCCACATGTCCCCAACGCGCACCCGCGCGTGGTCCAGCGCGAGCGCCACAACCGGGCCCTCGCCGCCGCTCGATTTCCGCCCGCGCGCGGGGGAGCCCGGCCGCGAGAGGTACGCGGGCATGTGCGGATAGCGCGTCGAGAAGTGCGTGAGGAGCACGTTCTTCGCGTTCATCCTGCACCCGCGCCGCCGTTCAGATGATGAGCAAACCGGAAAGAGGACAGGAGGGTTGAGAACACGCACTGTCTGCCGATGCCGACGGCCTGACTGACGGTGCTGTGCGCCTTGTGATGCGCCATGGCTTCTTGATCGTCGCCCATAGTGGCCTCGTGGATGAGCAGCGTCGCGCCATCCCCTGCTTCAACGAGACTCGAGCACGGCATCGTGTCTCCCGAATATCTACACCGTGGTCATAATCAATCAGAGGAAACAGAGAGCGAAAGCGAAAGAAGCCAGCGCACACTACTCGCCATCCCTCTCGGGATGTTATGATGGCTCCGTACGCCCTCGTTCGATGCTTGACGTCCACAGTCTCTAGGCTATGCAGGCCTAGCGCGTCGCAACACATCTCAGCTGCAAGCCGGGAGCTAGACACCGCGGAGATATGCATCAGTACAAAACCAATTAAAATATGAATTCGCGTACTGCAAAGGATCTTGCCAACCGTCCTTGGGCCCAGGGAAGGGACTGGGGCGCCCGCGGTAATTAATGACGTCGCTCATCACCGTGACCACGCCGTTAGTCGTCACAGGCGAGTCCGCCAACCCAAGATCCTCCAGGTCTGCCTGCTCACGGAGGTATAAATGCACTGCGCGCACGCTGACCAAGTACAGCGGATCCTCCGGCGGCGGGTCGAGCTGCGTCATCGATCAGCCAAATGCTCAACCTTTCGAAGGGCCAGCGGTCATACGAGCGCACCTTCTTCCGCATCGCGAGTATCTTGGCGAGCCCCACATGATGGTCTGCATGGGCGTGGCTGATGAAGATGCACTTGAGCTCTCTCAGCACCTGCCACGCACTCTCTGGCTGTGTCGCGTCCGATCCAAAAGTGCGCATGAGCTGGCCAAACGTGCCCTCGCCCGCATCGAATAGGACATACCCGCGCTCGGGAACTTTGAGCAGAATGCCAGACACTGTAGCATCGCACGCATCAAATCCTAGCATTGACAGAGACGGGCAGAATCCGAAGCTTACCGTTACGGTACCGTGTCGTGACAGTGCTGCTGGTCCCAAGCGGGATGACTACCAAATCGTCGCCAGGGCTGGGCGCGTCAGAATTGCGTGCGGCCAACCCGGCCTGTACAACACTCTTTGCGCGCGTGAATTTATCGCGCGTCGAAGTGGGAAGGGATATGGGACGCGGGGTGGCCACGGCAGGATGGAAGCTGTCACGCTCAACGAAGAAACTTTCCAAGACTGGCTTTGAGGGCGGACGCATGTCGACGTAGGTGTGGATCTGCATCACCGCAGCATTGGCTGGGAGAGATGGGACCGCTGTGAATGAGTAGGTGTGAGCAAAGCCTAAACAAAGAGAATTCAAAGCGTGGGAATAGACATACAAGACAAGTCTTTCTTGTACTTCAGGTCATATTTAATGAGAGGAAACATGTCAGGGTCTAAGCAGTTGAGACGCAGTTGATTGAATGCACAGCTCGTGAAAGTCACAGGATCGTTGTTATGGTCCCGGGATGATATGAGGTGCTACGGTATCATTGTTGAGAAAAGCATGATTCCTCAATAACTCAAAACTCACATGCGTGTGATCAGGAAAGCCGTTCATAAATTCAAGATATCGCGGGTCCTCAAGCACCCCATCCCCAAGGAGGTGATAGATGATGTGCACATTGTACTTTTTGAGATCTTCTGCATCTTTTGATCGGAACGTAGAGTAGAAAGGCGAATCGAATGACGATGTCAAATCGGGAATATGCGCCTGCGACGGAACATCTAGTATCATCACCACCTACAGCCAAGGATTCAGTCAAGACCTTCTATGCGTAGCATTGAACTCACTCACCACAGGGCTCTCGCTCTCCCCGACGCAATCTTCCGGCCTGACCGTCCTCTCCACCTGCCCGCCCTTCCCATCATCAACTGTATACGTTACTGTTTCCCCGCGCGCGACCCGTCCACGTAGACGGCCCTGTAGCCCGAGTTCCTGGGCGCGCTTCGCATCGAAGCGCCCACGCACGCGCGGGCCCACAACAACATATGCGAGCGAAGATCCCGGCGCGGGATCTGTGTGTTTCGGCAGTTGATAGTATGACCCAGCAGGGTTAAAGACGCCCTTCCCACGTCGAGCAGTTAAAGACGCCTTGGTTGTATTCTCTGTCTTGACTTCTTCGGCCCAGTGCGGCTTTTGTGGAAGAGAGCCCGAGGCTGAGTCTGGCATAGGAGATTGATGTCCTCGAACTTTTTTTGGAGTCCTGGCGTTCAGGTGTCTTTGGGGTGGAGGCTCCGTCCAAGTGAACATGTGGTCAACCACGAGACGCCGCCATTCCTGCGCTTCTGCACCGACGAGAGACGACGGGGAGAAATTGGCATCGTCACGGAGGCGTTCAAGCACTGTCTTGCTGTCCTGGTTAGGCCGAGAAGAAGTAGGAGAACGTTTTGAGGGCGCATCAGGGGATGGAGTACGTTTCCGCTTCAATGACGAGCTCGCTTCGGGAACAGCGGTGTCTACAGCTACAGAGGCGAGGCCCGAATCGGGATTAGTGCCGGGAATTAGAGGGATCGAGTAGACAGTGATATTTTCGTCGGAGAATGCTGGTGTTGGATTAGGTTGGGTATTCCCTGGTGTAGGCTGAATCTCTAAGACATTCACGCAGAGGCTATTCCTGTTACGTTCAGGAGACTCATATTTAGCGATGATATAGTAATGATAAAAAAGCGAACCTGAAAGTGTACAAGCGCATAGAGGCGAGCAGGTGTAGGATGCCACTTGGACCGACAACATCTAATTTGCGGGCTGTTGCATCGGCGACGGACATGATAAATCCTATATGTGGATGTCAGAATTTTTCAACCCCTCTGGCTCGATCCACATTAAACGATGACAGGCATGGCTTTCTCAAGAGGTCTCGGGAAATTAATTCAAATATGAGAAGCAGCGCCTTGCACTGACTGCAGACAGGCAATAAAGCTAACAACACTCTAGCGACGCATGCTCAGCTTCCTGCCTGCAGCAGCCGCATCCACAAAGCTCGAAGAACACTTACCTGGAAGACCACTCGTCCTCTGAGTCCCAACCTGCGTCAGGAACAAACCTCTGACTTTCTTCCACCCTCTCCTACTCTGCACCAAGGAACGTGAGGCATTCTCCCCCATGTTGAAACTGTACTTGGCCGTCTCGAACGTGATGAAGATGGTGGGCTCGGTGTCAGAAGACTGAGCCGCGACAACCGAGGTGGACCAGTTCATTTTCGTGGTGGAGGGGCCGATGAAGGACGACTGGAGGCGTCTTTGGAGGATGGCGGGACTATATGTACAACGCCTAGGAAAGCATAGCAAACGCAAGTTGGCCAGGTTAGATATTTTGGCAGATGATCGACGTCAGCGTCGAGAGCAGCATGCATGACTCAGCACTCTGTTCTTCATCTCGACTTGGAAGGTACTCTCCGCAAAACTCAAGGTCTATGATGTTTTCAATGGACACGGAACACTTTTAGTGAGCTACGTAGCGATGAACCATAGCCTGCTGTACACGACAAAATCAAAACTCGATTTTCGTCAATTGCTGCTAACACCAGTTTGCGGCCACCCAACGAGATGGCAGGCCCTACAAAAGATGAAATTAACTGTGCCTTCGCGAATGGACCCAAGCTTAAGGAAAAATCGGTATACAATGTTGCGGTGCTCACTGCTGAGATAAACCCCTGCCCGACTAGTTCTTAGCGATGACACAGTAAACGTATTTGAGCATGCTCGCGAAGCGGTACTGTGTCATGGACAGTGAACATACTGCAACCGATCACCATACGCACACAGTCGATAGACAAACGGCCGCGGATGAAGTTAGTCAACTTCACCTTTGCTTCTATCAGATCCTCCCTGATTTTGATCACGATCCTTCAGGGCACCTCTTCGCGTCCTCGTGTTCCATAACATCATTGTTGAGCTGTTTCACTGTTGTTTCACAGGCGTGAGGCCATGGCCTCTGCTTGTGTCTGAGATCTGAGGCCTGGAACGATCGCGCCGGCGGCAGCTGTGACGTTCAGACGCGCACAGCTACGAAGAGGTCAGTGCCTTGTGAACAAGGAGCTCGAGATTGATCGGTGATGAACAAGTGCGTGAAGGAGGGAGAGGCTAGGCATAGTTCTCGCTGGTTCCAAAATTCTTTGCCGGCGAAGAGTCGGACCGTCTACAAAAAATACAAAGATGATCAGATTCTGTCTCGAGACGACGTTCCATATCTAGTGTCTTTTACACAGAGGACAGTGTGATACAGTGTGATCCGGGGACCATCGAGCCTTCTTCGTATCTTTCTTTTGATTGAGAGTCTGAACACCACGGCGGCCCAATCATGCGAAATGAATGAACCTCATGTCTGTTTAGATGTACTATGCGGCACAGATTGGGGCGCCCGTCTTGCATGTGTCCGCCGAGATACTATGAGTTTCGATCAAATGAAGACCGAACGTTTGCCGGCAGGCGCGAATATTTGTGCCTGGAGCTCCTATTCCTCAGGGAATTGTCGAATTACGCGTTCATGTTGGTTAAAGTCTGGGAGAGCCTAGGAAGGGCGTAAGTTCAACGTGTCGTGTACCTTGTCCTGTCCTTGGGAGTGATGTGCCGGTCAATCATCGCATTCCATGGCCTGTGCAGCAGCATCGGTCTGTTTTTCGATGCATTTCTATGCCTTCTTGTATAAGCTCTGAGAAAATGGAAGATGGTGAGCGGCCGTAGGCGTAAACACTCACCTCCCAAGTGACTACGGCACTCGCAAAGATCTTGCAAAAGATCTTCCATAGAGTAGAACCGCTCTCACTCTGGTGATCTAACCACGACTGACCGTGGAATGCGCCATCACGAGTGGCCAGACTGATCCCCTATCTCGACTATGGGAGCTAGCACGGATGGGCATCGCTGCCAGAAGAGCTGACGCTTTTCGGAATCCGAATGACACATTATCGGACACATTAACAGGGTGACACGGAATCGCATGCGAACGACATGCGACCCAGTGCACGACATGGGGATTGTCAGACTAATGCGTCGAGATGGTTTGATGTCAGAGGGGCTCGGAGCCGGGAGAGGCAGCACGGAGGCAATTTCCAATACTCTACACGTGTTTCCGAGCGATTTCCCTGTTCGCTCTCGTTGGGCGGACTTGAGGTGCTTATTGTTGGAAATACCCTGTCTGTTATCATACCTCAATCCCGCCCAACAAGACACCATCAATGAATCTGAGAACCGCTTAGGCTCCCGAGACCATATATATCTGATGACATTGTAGTCTCCCGCCCGACATTGTCTCGCCATGTCCGGTCAGAGCTCTCATTCAAAAATCCTGCATTCTTCAGACGGCTGTGAAATCTTTGCCGAGGCTACAGGAGATCCGAAATCTCTCCATGTTGTGCTCATACACGGGATCACTCTCAGCGGTGCGGTCTTTGACGACTTTTGTCGTCAACCGGAACTTCTGAAGGAGTTGTATATCGTAAGCCCACCCAAACCACTGCACTTCATCAAGCAAACAACTGAGCAACGCGCATAGGTCCGATATGACTTGCGCGGTCATGGTCGCAGTGGCGGACCGGAAGCTTTAGAAGCCCACCAGTCCAAATTATATGCGGATGATTTTATGGCAGTTGTACGTGGATTTGGATTGAACAAGCCTGTATTGGTAGGATGGTGAGCAGATTCTGCAGTCAGGCGTCGCGCACAGCAGCAACGGACGCTCACTGAACTGTCTGGTCCAGGAGCGTAGGAGGTACGATCATGGCTCCCTTGCAATTCATCATTTACCCATGACCTGTGGGAAAAAGGGACAATCGCAGTCGACCTTTGCGCAAACGTGGACCCTCTCCCCATCTCCGGCGTCTTCTATCTCTCGTCGGTTTTGAGTATTTCAGCGGTCTTCAGCGGTACCGGAACGCCGTTTCTCATGTCCCAGCTCGGAGCCTGCAGTGACCCTGCCACGACCACTGCCGGCCTCCTTGGTCTTGTAGCAGGATGTTTCGATGCTCCACGTACGCGCCCTCCGTCCTATCACCTACGCTGCTTGGTAGCAGGTATTCAGGTGATGCAATCAGCCGCAGTCAGAGCGTCGATCTTGCAGAGGACACAGGATACTGGGAAGTTCTGGAAGAACCTCGAGCAGGGTCTGCCGGTCTATGTGTATCATGGATCTCATGACGCGCTGACAGACGCAAGTGCTCTCGTGCGGGACGTCAAGAGCAGAGCAAGCAACGTCGGAGTGAGGATTGTGGAGGGGGCAGGTCATGTATTGTTTTACGAGGATCCGCAGGAGACGGCACGGGTCATATTGGACTTTGTCAAGTCGGTGCAGCGTCAGGTGAGCTTTGATCCGCCCTCTGAACCCTCACCTTGGCCCCAGAACAATCGGGTTTTCTGATCCCTTTTGACATGACAGACTCATGAACTTGTGAAGTAGGAATTCTCTCATCAATGTGTTGTATTCTACGCTTTGCTTTGCTGTCTTTGTGCGTGTCCAAATTACCGACAATACATTTTGTGCTTCTCGAGTTGATCCTCCTAGGAACGTAACATGGGAGGCGGATCACGATATGAAGAACATGCCACACCTATGCTATATCGCGTATTCCCGCTGTCTTGTGCGCGTTCAGATTGCCTTTCAGAGGGTTACCCACAGCCAGTCTTTGCTGATCGAACACATAATAACGTCAGACTGGCTGCATCGTACCCCGAGATACACCGTGCAGAGTGAGTGATATCAATTTCACGATAGGATGTACAGTTTCATTCTTCTATCATCGCGGCGAGCATGATATGACTACGCGGCATCGATGTTAGACGGTTTATAGAACAGGCGCCACATCGTCATAAATATCATGAATGATGTCGCCGAGCTTTCCAAATTTTTGTTTCGATATTTTGGAGCATCGTATGATAAATTTCGAACACCATGATGGTAGCCTTGGGCGTGTCAGCCCATCGCGCAAAGACCACAACATTAGTCAAAGATCGCGACGCGTGATCACGCGACCGGGGCCATCAGTCACATGCCCTCAATGCGAGGACGTGCGGACCAACTATTGCGGCTGCATTTAGCTCACATTCAAGATTCATTATATGTTTGACCTATCAACAAAGCTTCAGCGGACAGGAGAGACATGAATAGAGATAACATCATCAAAAACCCATCCTATCGTACATTCCACTTGCAATATGCAATGGCATTAAACAGAGTTTGCATCCTGAAAGTCATTCTTCGCTCATGAGCGCGGTTTCATTCGTCAACGAAAGCTTGCTTTGCTCACCCTTTTCCATACTTTCTTCGCAAACCGAACGATGACCTCAGCCGTCTCATCCGGCATCTCCCAAAACAATGCATGGCCCGCACCGTCCACGATCTTGATGTCCAAATTCTTCGCATGCTTCCTAAGCTCTCTTTCCAGGAAGTTCCCATCGACGAGCATGTCGTCAGTCCCGTGCATTGCGCACACAGGCAGTCCTTCTTCCATCTTCTCCCATAAGGTATGCGTCTCCTGGGTCCGCCGCGATGCCGCGTCCCGGATCGCTTTACTTTGCAGGGTCTGCATACCGGCAAAAAGACAGTGCGTCTGGAATGTAGGTGGAGGCGCATGTGGCGAGGCGAAGCACCCGTCGACAAGGCGCAAGAGGGCAGATGAAGTGGTGGAGTGATCGTCGCAAGAGGCGATAAGAGAAAGGAGGTATTGCGTCGCACTGCCTGACATAAGACTGGATGTGTGGGGGACTGAGGCCAGGTAGAGAACCCCAGAGATCGGAAGGGGATCCACATTAGCACAGAGGTCCGCAACTATCGCCCCTGAATCAAACGTTAACCCTGGTTGTCAAGTATAACGTGAGCAGGTCTGGCATTACCTCCGATACTCCTGAGAGGCAAAAGTACGTCAGGGACTGAATGCACAAAACCCTCAAGTGTCACTGCGAACTCACCAACCTACGAAAATAGGATCTTCCAAATTGAACGCTCGAACAACTGTCATGAAGTCGTCTGCATACAGCCGTGATAAATGCCCGTCTTGAGTATCTGGCTTTGCACTACGTCCGTGACCACGCATATCATATCTCACCTTGGATTCCATAGCATCAATGCTCAGTATATAGTTATTATGGACCGGAATGACTCACAATATATAACTCTTCGAGAAGGAGTGGTAATCGACAAAATTCATCAAAAACGGCGGCGCTCAAGGTGAAACCATGCATTAGGATGACATGTGGACGTTTGGGATTGCCTGAGGCTTCTGCATAAATCTTGCACCCGTCTGAAGATTGTAACATCTTAGACTTTGACACGGCAGAGGTTATGGAAGGTTCGCCAGGCATGTCTGTATGACTATGGGACAATTCGTCATCAGAAGTGTAAGGCAAAGGCAGACATCCACTCACTCTCGAGGGGCGATGATGATGGTTTGAGTGGAAACCGTGCATTCATAACCAGACCGGTTCTTATCGGGAAGCGGGGCTATATAGTGTCGCTTCCGAGATGGGAGCACTGCTAAGCACACGTGAGGATTCGAGCGAGGCAGTCAGAATCGGAATGCTGTAAACAAGACGGACAACTGCATCTTCGACAACTTCTAAATCGAATCACTGCTCGTGACCAATCAAAATATGGGAAACACTGAGTAGGCAGTGAGGGAACGTGAGACAGTATGAGTTTTGAACGCAGGACCTTGATATCATGCGATACACACCAGAATCAATGACTCTGGAGAATCCGACAAAACACATGCCGAGGTTCAACCTAGCTGACATTCGGCTACTCACCAAAAACACTTCATGCCCGAGGCTTCGAGGTGTTTAGAGTTAGAAGTAGGCCAAAGATGGGAAGTTGCAGTAACCTTGGACACAAAGAGATCTGTTCATATGGCGCAAGAAGTGGAATCAAGAGGC
Organism: Heterobasidion parviporum; assembly: GCA_002994785.1. Taxonomy (NCBI): domain Eukaryota; kingdom Fungi; phylum Basidiomycota; class Agaricomycetes; order Russulales; family Bondarzewiaceae; genus Heterobasidion; species Heterobasidion parviporum. Next base: position 453,867 of record PDUQ01000021.1, read on the forward strand.
CTGAGCTTGATCTCGAGAAGTGGATTGCCATCCAGTTCTCCTGTACTCGACTGGATGTCGCAACACATGGACATAGTCCCTCCAAATTCGGGAACTCCATGCGGCCATCGGAAACGATTTAGAAAATTTGACCCCTAGACGGCAATACGTGTCCTGAAAAGATGTGTGATTGAACATAGCGATTATGAACGAGTGGATCTGCGACCACCGACATCGTGATGTATTTTTTTGTGAGCGTCGGCGCCTAGACGAGAATAAAGACAACAGTGAGAAGATACACGTCAGATACGGATATTCGGAGACCACGTCGGAGGTTGAAGGAGAATCGCCTACGTTGCTGCCTTTGGGAGACTAGATACGCGTTGTTCCGGGAAGAAACTCTGCTCACAGGGCTGAAATACTCTAGCCCGTCGCGTGTTTGCCGTCACAACACTTCTTGCGTTTCAATTGTTCTGAGGTCGAAGACAGACTCACCAAAAAGATACACAGACAACGGCACATGCGAAAAAAGGTATCATGATTCGCACACAGGAATCGTGTGCGAGGGATGTGGAAACAAACAACTTACTTTGGCAAAGCCTTGGCCTAAGGTTTGGGTATCGTGGTCAATATTTCTTTCAATCATCGACGACTCTCAAGCACCTGCAGCTAATGACTCACGCGTTTGATTTCTTCTTCATTCACGCTTTCATTGAAGTAAGGATGCTAGATACACTTAACATTCTCCAAAGGGCCATCTATCAACACGCAAGGGCTACTACGCAGAGTCGCAGACGGAGTCAGCCACGGGTTTCCGCGTACAAGGTGACATTGAGTACATGTTATATGGGCATTGTTTGTGACCGCCAGTACAGAACAAGATGAAAGGTGTTGAGAATTAGCCTGGGATAGCGAAGTGTCGATGTAGTTGCCAGACAGGCAGAGAACCCACGGAGCGACGCGGGCTAAACGCCCCGAATATTCCCGGCATTCTCAGGTAAAACACAACATGCACATCTCCTACTGCATACAATGCTATCCTATCTACATCTATGAGCCGTAAAATCAGGCCTACACTGGATTTAACCGCGGATATGAACCTTTAGTGAACGACTTCAACCTGCTCCTGCCCTTCGTTCTGCGCTCGGGCCTTCTGCGCAGCCAGCTGCCCAAGAGCACCAGGGGCGAGTTCTCTGGTGGTCTCGCCCCACTTATTCTGGTAGAAAACAATGCCGCCGTCTTCCTCGATGAAGAGGCACTGCGTGAAGGAGCGCCAGAGGGCGTAGAAGGTGTTCTGGTAGCGATAAGATATACGGTTTCAGACAGGGGCACGACGAGACGCTGTGTAAACACATACAGTCGAATCGTAGTTGTATTCATCCTTGAGGACACCACGAATGCGACGAGTAATCTCAGGACCGTTATCTATATCATCGATTCAGTATTGCAATTAATGTGGAGCGAGGAGTAAGCCCTTACAGAAGGGCGCGCCAACGAAGAAGTGGTGCGCGACATGGTCGTGCGAGATCTAGAAGAAAGACATCAGTTTTGAGAAACAGACTTTCAGGCATAACGCACGTTGTGCAGGAAGAAGCGCCCCATCCAGCCCATGAGGGGTCGGTCAACGGTTGACGCAGCCCCACGCAGGAAAGTCCATTCGTTGCCGAAGTAATGAGGGATCGTTGGATCAGAGTGGTGAAGATAGGTGAACATCACTGTGAAAATGATTTAGTCGAAGCTACGAGGAAGTTTTGATGATACATACCAATCCTTAAATCAAAATGGGGAGGCGTCTTGAGCGACTATGTGAGACATACGAGAGATGCGAATCACATACCAATGGTTCGTCAGCTAAAGGTTGAAAAATGGCGATCGCTAAGGTTTCTTTTGAGCAGATAGGAGAAGCAGAGACGCACCATGTAGGGAATGAAATAGTACTTGGCAATTGCCATCCACCCAACGTGGCGCGCGACATAGGAGAGCACAGCGCCCATCGCAGTGATACCGATATCAGACATGATAATTGAGTTGCCTATGAGGCCAAATGAGCTCCGATTGGTTCATCAGATATAGGAATCATACGTACGTTGATTGGGCTTGAATAATGGGGAATTCGGGTCGAAGTGGTTCGTGCCAGGGGGATACATCTTGGAGCCTAGAGTGTTCTGACTGTACAAAGGAATCAGCTTCCTTCTGTGTTCATTGCGAGGGATACATACGACAAGTACAGCCACCATCCTCTGTTGATTGCGACAAGCATTATCAGCAAAAGAGGATCTCAGAGATCGATCGAAAGACGCACAGGCCCTGCATGATCAGCACTCGCCCGAGTGTCCAGATGGGGGTCTCTTCGAAGACTTCAGCATAATCGGCCTTCTTCGCTTTCTCGCGTGGCGGGAGGTTAAAATCCTTGCGATAGTGAGGGATGTAGTTCTCGTCGCGCTCAATCCAGCCGGTTGCTTTCTGCATCGATCAAATTGTAAATAATGCGCTACATCATGAGTCGTGATAATTGAAATTAAATTCAACGTACATGGTGAGCGTGATGGGTTTGCCGCCAAGCGTAGTATGGGATCAGAAGGAACTAGAACAGCAAATTGGGATCAGTATCCCTACAGAGATGTTCAAGAGAGACTGACCGAATGCAAGACGAAGCCAACAATGTTATTCAACGCCGAAGAGGCAAAAAGTGTGCCGTGACCCGCCTACAAAGAATTTGACATCAGAAACGGCGACAAGCTCGGAGGTTTTGTATCTGTGCGTACATCATGGCCTGAAGAATACATGAGCGATGACGGAATCAAAGTGAGGGTTGTCAAAAAAAGCGCCCACCGAGACAGAATATACCACCGCCGACCAGACCTTGGAACCACCAGTAGGTTCCCCACAGCCCCGCCTTCAATAACGATGCCCTCCAACCTCCGTCGGGGAAGATGAAGCTTGTCGCAGCGCCAATTTTCGTGGCCAGTGCGAAGAATGTGATCGCAAGGGTAATGTCGCGAAGGACGTAAAGCGCTGCCTTCTTGTCGGAGCGTTTGAGGAGGTGCTTGGGGACGGCGTCATGAATTTGCTTGAGCGTGAATGTGGGTGGCGAAAACGGCTTCCGCAGACTACACGGAGACATGCTCGTGAGTGGGACGGTGTGTGAAGTAACTCGGTACTCACCGCGCCTCATACTCTGGGCCGTTGGAAAACATGGTGTACAAAGCCTACTGTGCACTTACCTTCTAGAGGAGGAGAAGTGGGGAGGAGAGGCGGAGGAAACCAGTATAAAGCCCCCACGCGCAGTTTATCTAACATCCGGCTCGTGGGCTGCCTGCATGCATGTGCAAATGTTTGCCATGGACACGAGGTCCGGCAAGAGGGCGATGTACGTGACTCCACGATGAATCTTCGTCCGGGGAATCCGATAATCCAAGGAACGATTGGCGAGAACTGCGTCAAGCAAGGAATCTGACTTTGTGGTGAACTCCGAGAGCTTAAGAGATATGTCGTAAGTTCCCCACATGTTTGATGATGAGAACAAAGGCAAATGGCGGCCTACGCGCCGTGCCGCCGCGGGGATTCGGTACAGCTGATTAGATCCTTTCCAGTCCAAAAAGACCCTCCAGGCCACACACAGCAGGTTCGCCTGGACCTATAGAAATCGTAAGTACATATTGCTGCGCATTTTCTATCACGTTTAAGACGCACCACAACTTGTAAACTTCAGGTAATCTTGGTTCTGCTCTTGATCGCTGCTGATTTACATGCATAAAGATAAACAACCCCATCGTGCATACAAAGGCATACAAGCGCCTGCCACTTTCTGATCCGCACAGAAGGACTTCGTGATAACCATCAAATGGCGTTTCGAACACATCATAAGAACCTTCTACATCTAAGGAAGGTCGGATTTGGGTGCGGGTCGTAACGCGGAAACACCGCAGAAACGAGTGCGAAAGCTGTAGGGAGAGCAGGCCACACAGGGCGCAACATGTTAGCGTAAAGAGTCCTTCGATGTCTGACATGGATGTAGTTCTGACAAGTAGGTGTATAAAAGAAGCACGGATCAATCTGGGTTGACTTACCACGCCCCTCTTGGATATCCCACATATCTCTCCGCATCCGTTCCATGGCAGTCGATGGTAGTAATCATGGTGTTCTGGATGCGCCGAGAATTTCATCTGCCTGTTCACGTGAGGCGTCCTATCAACACCATGAAAGATGTCGTCAGCCATCTGTGATTGAAGCAGGAGATGCTCTAAGTATGTCCGTATGATGAGCAACGTCAGGTATCAAGATGGGGTTCGACTATTGGTTGTTGAAGGGAAGCGAAGGTGGTCTCCGTTGCTGACCCTACTACACAGAAGATAGTCGTTCTACGTATAGGGAGCAAAGGTAGGCAAAGGTGTGGTCAAAGACTGGCCAAAGTCACAGCGGTGAACAAGCGGTAATCACATCACGTCACAAGAACCCGAAATTGATACAAAGGGTCGAATCGCGTCCCTGTCAGGCAGTGTCCCGAAGACCATGCAACAACGGTCAGCGGCAGGACTTGATAAAAGCCCCACATCCTTGTCCACTTACTCAAGATCTCGGAATTCAAGGAGGTACGGAAGCCTGGTCAAGCGTTGGCAATACATGACTTGCATGTGAAAGCTCGACGTCGTAGAGAACGGCCGAAAGCATCGCACGGAAGCGCACAGACTGCCTCCACAGAGACCGTGGGGGAGTCGTGGGAGTCATGATCTCACAAACAAAGCTCCAGCTGAAGAGACTACAAATTGAAAGCCGTCGTAGACCTTCCTGCAACTGACGGGACCCCCCTCGGACATGATGACAGCCTTCTCTAGCCTTCTCCGGCCTTTTACAATCTCTGCTGGTCCCAATGCAGCTGACCCTCGGTGAAACCAAGAAGGCGATGCTGTAGGGATTCATCTGGCTATTTATAGCGAACACATGTGGGGATTCATTATCTGGCTGTTTATAGCGAACACATGAAAGGGCCTCGGACAGAAGCTCGGGCAAGAGCTGGACGCCCATGTACTTTCATAGATGTCGGGAGTCGATGGTATCCGATATTTGATTATCAGTTCATTGAGCCGTTTCGATGGTTGCCAGCTTGTAACGCGTAAGCACCGACGACGACATCCGAGCACCAAAGTCGATGCGGTAGCGCCCTGAGATTGGTCCAGAGCCGATATGAGTAGGTCTGCGATCAGAAGAACTTGGAACGTATCCGCATGAATGTACTCGTGGCCACTATCCCTGAAGCAACTATGTGAGTGCGGGTGACGCAGTAGTAGAATACGCAAGCGGTTAGTTCAGTCCTCTCTGAATAGGTACCCGTTGTGTTGGACCAAACCACTACCAAACCCCAGCCTTGGATTGGTTATGATACCGATCGGAGTAGCGACAAGGGTAGATATGCGATCGAACGAGGTCAAAGACATTTATGTCAAAGACAGGGTGCGGGGAAATCGCCAACAGTCGGTTGAATCTTATGTACAGGACGGAGTTTTGGGTGGTATTGCAGCAAGGGCCCTAGAGAAAGATCCGTGGCCAGGGTAATGAGCATCAGTATCCTCGATCACGAGAAGGCGAACCTTTTGCTTCCTGAGCTGATCGCCTTCAGATATATAAAATGGGGGAACAAAATTTATGAACAGGTCACACGATTAATCAGCCAAAAAGACTGGAATAAAGCTTCTGAATGCTGCCTTTTGGCATCAATTTCCTTGTGATTTAAGATAGGTGTACAATATATGCATCCGGCGCTGTATGATACTTGTGTTCAGTATTTCAGATGCCTTGAGCGAACACATTAAGGCTACTCACGACGGAGTGATATGAAAGCACCACGACAGCACACCAGTAGGCAAGCTTCATTCTGCCTCTTCATCCAGGCCTCACCTCGACCCATACCCAAGCTATTCTTATTCACCACTTGTCTTGCTGTCTGAGAGCCATCCCGTCTGCAGTCGACGCCTCTAGTAACATCATTCGTCCTGGAATCCAAGAATATGCACAGAAAAGCAAGGGCAGAGCAATACAAAAAAAGTCAGAAAAGACCACGATTAACTAGTGCGATGAGCGATTCAGTTGAGGGGGACAGAGTTGCTGGACATAGCGATAAAGGAATAGATAGGGCGTGACTGGCGTGCAAGGCCGTGTGCGAGTCGTAAGAGGTCGTGAAGATGCTAGTAAGACATTACTGGGCGTGTGGAATGGCATGAGTGGAAAGGCGGGGGTGTAGTGAATGCGATGGACGATTCCGATGAAAAAAGCTGGGGAAAGTAGAATCTTCAGGAACGTGTCGAGGGGGTGGGTGAGGGTTATGATTTTCCAATCACGCTCTCGCTCTGGCCTCGTGGGCGGCCAGACGCATCTAGTGCAGAGGAACGGCGCGATATCGATAGGTCATCTTGTGTGTGAGCGAAGAAATCGTCGTCGCCTTCGTATGGGGATGATTCTGAGTTGATCTGGATGCCGGTATCAACAATTTCAAATAAGGACGTATAGAGTGATGTAGAGGTACGCACCCATTGATTGAGGACGTCGGCGACTCTAGCTGCTTCCTCTGGGCTGAAATTGACGTCTGTCCCTTTCTCGGCGTGTAGCTTCAACAGCTCGCTCAGCGTCCGCTTACCACCACCACGAGCTCCTTCATGCGAGGCGTCTCCATTCGAGGCTTCAGATCCATGAGAGGGAAAGACAATGTGGGATGACCTGGTGCGTTGCATGTCCGTTTCTGAGCGATCCCAGTCTTCTGGGGGTACGGAGGCGCGCGAAGGGTCGGCCATATTTGTTCGATATTAAGAGTAGTAAGACTGGATGGGTGAGCAGGATTTCGATGCAGGGCGCGAGTCGGCGTGTGGCGAGAAAATACTGGGGAGGTACGATAATGCGGGAGCTCGAACGATGTGCAAGGATGGCAACGAGGTTGGTTACACCGCTATTGATGCTCGAAGAGAGAGGTCGCGTCGATTTGCGTCCAACAAAGGAGTAATCGCGTCTTTTGTCCTTCTGGTGGTGAAAGCGGATGTCAAATCCAAAGAAATCGAGACAATAAAGACGATTAGGGACTCCGAGCCAACGGCTGTTGCACAACGCGGTCAGTCGCCACGGTTGATCAAACCAAACACGGTGGCGTGAAAACGAGACCCACGACACTCCTTTTGAGGACCTCTGGGACCATCGAGATAATAGACTTTTTCCCTGAAAAGGCCCATAGGAAAACCGAAAGATCTCTCTCAAAAATTCCCAAGCACGTAGTAAGACAACTCGATGTGGGTACGAGGTGACGAAAAAATTATCTCAGCATTCCTCCAGGCATTAATTCCAATCTCAAGTCCATGAGCTAAATTGTATAAAAATCGTCCAGTTTGCAGTAAGTATGGTACTGGGCGAATCATGCTAGCAATCGCTATGTAAACGCCTATCTCCAGGTTCAAAAGCAGCCAAACACACCCAGAAGAACGACGAGGTGAAAGCGCGAAAGTAGAGCGGGGAAAACATAGACAAGATCTGGGAGAGAGTCAAGTATAAACGCCCCGTCCATCCGGTGGTGGTGGTGTTCACAGACGTTGCTCATCTTTTGTGAAGCGAGAAGATGCAGGATTAGGTGGACGTGGGGAAACGCGGAGTGCAGGGGTATGGAAGAATTGTATGCTAGCAAAGGGGATGAACATGTGATGGGATATGACGTGCACTACAGGAGGAGCGCAACGGCACCGACAATCAACGCTCCGAGCGTGCCGCTCATGAATACTCTCGACACCGCGCCATTCGAAGAGCCCGACGCAGAAGTGTTCGAGGACGACGGACTCGCAGACGACGACGCCTTGGCGCTGCCTGTGCTAGACGCCGTGCCCGACGCCTTGGCAGTACCAGATGCCGCGGCGGAGCTGGCACTAGTGGTGACTGGGACGACGCTCGAGAGCGCAGAGACCGGGCTCCACGTCGCAGCCGAGTTCGCCGCTGTGTTACCTTGCTGGTAAGGAAGGTACGACACAGCACCGGCGCTGTCGAGCTGGACGAGAGACGAAAGACCAGCGAAGTAAGTTGCTTTGGCGTCCTTGGTCGTAGGCCCGGCGAGGGCTTGCGTCGTGTTGGTCTCCACATTGATCACGTAGGTCTTTGAGCCGTCGTCGGGGATGAAAACAAACTCTTGTTGGACCTGTGAGTTCATCAATAAGAGATGGTTTATTGAGATAATACGAAAAGACATACACCGGACTCCTGGAAGAAAGACGATACCTGACCGTGCGTGGCAGGGAACGTGCTACCATCCGCGATGGGGTAGGACTGGACCTCCGGTTGGAAGTACGAGACTGCAAAAAGAAGTTGGGTGACTATGTATACAACCTATCTTAAAATTGAGATCATACGCACAGTGAATCACGAAAATATTCGCGTCACCAGCAGGAGTGCCAGGAACATCGATGAAGTGGATATGGTTCTGCGCAAGAGCCATGACGGGCTGGTAACTGTCCCCGTAAGGAGTCTTCTGGACATCGTTCCACGGCAGCGCAGTGGCGTTCGCACTCGTCAGAAGAGCCATGTCCAGAGAGAAGAGCTCGCCCTTTGACACCGCATCTGCGTTCAAACTCCATAAGTCTCCGTCTCTTCGTCGTGTAAACAAAAACGGAAAATTTACGAACAGAAAACGTTCGTGTCGTGGTCAAGAATGGCGTTGAACGAGCTGGGGTCGAAAGTCCCCGTGGTCACGGTCTGTGTAGACCACGACTTGGTGGTCGCATCGTAGAGATGGATGTTCGAAGGATTGGAAGCGTCGCCGTTCATTACGTAGATCGCGTTTGTGAACTGTAAATCCAATTAGCATTTTGACAGCAGAGGAAGCTATATATAGGACGGAGCGACATACCTGGGAAAGGTAGCAGGACGTATTCGCACCATCGAATGGTCTGCAGAAAATTTATTCAACGGGTGCACTCCACCCATGAAGGGCATTGACACTTACGGGCGGCCGCTCGTCGTGATATCAGTAGCCTTGCCTGCTCCACGCCATCAGACTCCCCGCTCATACGCATGCGCCCAACGATGCCAAACAAACACTCACCACTGCCCCACTGATCCTGTGTTCCTGCATTCCAGTCCTTCGAACCAAGCCCGAAGGCGAGCAGGTTCCAATTTATGTCCATTGCGACGCATGGCGATGCACGCACGGCGGGCGCACCGATCAAAAGAGTGGCGACGGTGAGCAACAGAGCGAGCATAACTAGCAATGAAGAAGAGACGTAAAGACACTAGTGTGGGGAGTAAAAAAGAGAGTCGTGTAGGGTGGAGGAGGAGAGAGAGAGAGGCAGGGTGAGAAGACAGCTTGTGAAACGGCAGGAAATGGCCTGGTCGTTACCATCGGCATGACATAAATGATCTGCCGGTTCGATCAAAACCCAAATTTAGCAGATTTTAGCCCACTTTGGAAAGTCTTGTGGTTCGTTCTGGAAAGCGCGTGGCCACAAACTCGTGAAAAAGTATGAACGAGCAAACAACGGCTGGCGAGTCGCGACGGGTACGATCAGGCGATTGCCTTTTGCCAAAAAGAAAGTTGTAGCTCCAAAGCAACATCTCAGCAGAAAAACCAGGACAATGTGCTTCCCACTCGCAGAGGGGGCTCTACAACGCTTCGATCCTTCGCCTTGTCTCTTCAACTTTCTCCTTGTATGCTGCGATCTTCTTCTCTATCTCCACCCTCACCCGCTCAGCTTTCACTTCGATCTCTTTCTGTATCCATTGCTCGATAGTCATCTTACGCTCCTCCTCCGAGAGGATCGTGCCCGCAGGGAGAAGGGGCTGGGATCCGATATCGGCAAAATTATCAGTATCAGCCTCAGAGACAAGCTGTTGATCCGAGTCGCGAGATGATAGCGTAGGAATGGAGGACGATGCTGGCGGTGGGGGATGCGGTGATGATGGTGAGGATGGTGCCTGCGAGGGAGAACGAGACGGCGGCAAGAAGGCTCGAGACGAGGACGGCGATAGATGGAAGGGCGAAGCGCGGGCACGGACAGGCGATGGTTCCAGCATGGTCTCGACGTCGGCCATTTCGATCTCCTCCGCCTGTGGTAAACGCGCCGCCGCCGCAGGAGCAAACACAACGGATAAACGTTTCCTTTGTTCCTGACTTGGCTCGCTGGTTTTGCCTTGAGGAGCTGCAAATGTCTCGTCAACGTCGACATGCATGAAATCGTCTGAAAAGACATCAGGGGACTTCGATAAGGAAGGAACAGTTTCCTTCGCTGTAGTCTTTGATGATTGTGGTCGTGGCCTGCTACTTGCATTGCCTGAACCGTTGGCCTTACTCCTCGAGTGCGTATCCGAACGGGGTGTGGGATCTATCACCTTCTCTTCATCTTTATTTGCAGAAGTTGTGATAGCGGTCTGCTTGCGCGCAACCACGGCAGGATCCCCCAGCTCCGAAGAGCTCGTCGTAGCTTTGGCTCTAGTCTTCGATGTTTTCTTGAGAACGGGTGATGGAGGAGGCTGTGCTTGCGCGTCGTTGTCATCCGCGTCGTCCATTTCGGCATCCTCGGATGGGGGTGGCGGAATCTTCTGTGTCTTTACCCCGTTGCGCGCATGCTTCTCTGGCTTCACAGGAGCATTAGGCGTAGGGGAATCCTCTGCACTGGCATCAGAGTTCGAATCCGTCATCACTGGTGGGGGGACGGGTATTGCCTTCGACTTCGACTTCGTTACGGCTCTTGGATTGGTCTTTAGAATTGGTTGCGACTCCTCTACTGCGCTCTCCACAGCTTTCTCCTTACCCTTCCGCACAGGCTTGACTTCCACCCCCGCATCATCAGTGTCGGAAAGCCCGTCATCGGACTCGATGACTTTCTTCTTCGGCCTTCCCACCTTCGGTTTTGATTTCGATTTCGATTTCGGTTTCGGTTTCGACTCCAAATCTGGCTCGTCGTCAGTCGTCTGAACTACCTTCTTCGGCTTCCCAACTTTGGCCTTTGACTTCACTACAACATGTTCATCGCCCGCCTCCTCTTCCTTCTTCACCTTGGGCTTCCTCGTGGTTTTAGCAGGTGCATCTGTGTCCTTCTCTGCCTCCTTTTCCTTTGGAAGCCTTGCCTTGGATTTCCCCTTTCCCTTTCCCCCGCCATTGACGGCGGCCTCCTCCTGTTCGTCCTCATCTTCCTCTTCAATTGCTTCTATTCTTTCTTTGGCCTTTCCCTTGGCCTTGCCTCGAGTACTCCTTGCTAACGCTCGGCGCCCATTGTCGCTGCCGCTGGCTTCCTCCTCTGGCTCAGAGGGAGGCTTACTTCTGGAGGACCTCATAGAGCGCCGCGTGGAGTCTGCCGCTACGCTCGATGTTGAAGTCGATCGATTGAGGGCTCGGCGGGGTGCGGGCGCGCGGGCAGTGGAGCCAGCTAGATCGCTCTCTGACTCAGAAGACGAAGCATCTGAGGGTCCTTGCTGTGAAACGGGAGGCTTTTTGGATCCGGCTCGCGATGGTGGTTTGGTGCTGGCGCGTGAGGAAGGTGCTCGGGTGGTAGATTTGCCGAGGGAGGAGGCGGGAGCGGCAGATTCTGCGGTGGAGAAGAACAGGCATGGCGTGCCGAGTTTCTTTTCTCGTTTGAGATGCTCTTCGCTGTACAGCCGGTCAGAGGGGGATATCAGAGTGAACTAAGCAAGAGCATACAGTGGTTCATCTTCTGCATCCCACCCACTGAGTGACGTGTTGCAGAAGAAGCATGTCGCGGTGTCGTCTCCAGAGACTTGTGGAGTGTATACGAAACCAGCTTTGGCCATCTGCACACATGTTAGCAGGCATCGGAGGAAAATTGTAAGTCTCGCCTTGGACGAGCTAGCGCCGTGCCCTTTCTCAAAATCATGAGGCCACCGACTGTTGGTCCTAAAAGTAGTCAATCGAGCGTTGACCATAGTCTTCCCGGTAGGGAGATATGCTGGGTCTTTCAATACTGGAACTCTAGCGACAGCAATCTCAGATACCAGCGTGTCTGAGCAGCACCGGAGAGCAGCAGACGTACTTTCCCTTTCGACTCCCGTCTCCCATCCCACATCGCACAAGCGCCCACGCGCAGTGGTCCCTGCACTTGTCCCAATGCAATACAAACGGATCGTCATCGTCCACCCACCCGCTAAGCTCCTTCTCACACAGGAAGCAGGCAACGTTGTCCCGATCGTCCCAGCTGGGGCTAAAATAGAACCCAGCCTCTGCGAGCGCGTTGGGTGTCGCGAAGAAGTGGTCAGGATGTGGCCACTTGACGGAGACGGTGCGCTTGCTCGATGCGTGTTTGACGCGCTTTGGTTTTGAAAACGACTCGAGCCTTGCTTGGAGGGCTTCCATGGACGACATGAACGACGGCGGTGGCGAACGCTGCAGTGGAACGCTTGCAGACGTCCAACTCGGAGCAAGAGAGGCTGTGACGGAGTGACGAACGCGTCGCATCACAGCGCGTCACGCAGCAGCGACCCGTAATTGGTTTCGTCTGAGCAGTCACTTTAGCTTGCTTGGACACCGCCGCCATGACCTCTCGCATCACCTATAGCCACAAGGGCTCGAAGCGATCACGACAGCACACCGTGTCTGACGACAGCTACGACGACCGCCCCTTGCAAGACGTGCCTGCAACTACGCCGACGACGACACCGATCAATCATGCACGGAAACGACCGAGGGTCCAGGTTGAAGTGTTGTTGCCTGTCTCTCCCTCGAAGAACTCACCTTCTCGGAAACCACACACCAGCGCGGACAACGTCTCCACTGAAACTCCCAAGCAGCCATCGTCCAGTGGAAGCTCACCGAAGAAGAGAGCGCATGTAGAGGTACTGTTGCCGTCTCCTCACAAAACAACATCCTCGCCGCGAAAGATCCACGATGTCTCCAAACCTCCCAGTGGCTCAGACGTGGCTCAAATATTCCCCGACAAATACCTCGAACGAGTCCAAGGACCACAGGAGACGCACTCGCCGTCTCCGAAGAAACGGCTACAAGTGGAGGTGCTCTTGCAGTCTCCTCACAGGACAACACCGTCCCCTCAGAAAATACACAGCCCGTTGAAGTCTTCGACCTCACTTCAGAGGCGAAGGATAATGTCAACCGAAGAGGACTCTGAATCAGAGCGGGAGCGGTTCAAGAAGAAATCGAAGTCTAATGTCATCACGAGAGGTCAGCTAGTTCTGGTGCACTTCCGCTCAAGGTATGTCCTACTTATATCGGTGTCCTCCTAGAAGGCGCATCTCCTGTTCTTGGAAGCAGTCGAATTTATGCAGAGAGTCGGGGTATGTTCATCTAGGCATCAATCCTGCTGCTTGGTGAGAGCTAACGCCATAGTTCACTCTTTCCTGCTATTCTTCAGCATTTGTTCAATCGAACACTGGCGGGTCTGACATCGATGATGGTATGTCTGGCATTGTACTTGTGGACCGGGTGATGTAATGACATTTTTTAGATGATTTCTTACCTGTATTGAATATCGCTCCGAAGCGCAAAGCGGTTGTTCAGCCAACACCGGCTTATACGTCAACCTCACGGAGTACTGCCCAGCGGGTCGTAAAAGGTGTGTACTTTGGATGATCATTCATGACGACTCGTTGGCTCATAATTCGAACAGAACGCCCTAGGCCCCTCAAGGCTACCGTCCCAAAACGAAAATCTTCAACGGGCGGTATGATTGGTCTCTGCATGTACAATATTTGACGCTTATCTTTTGAGTAGAACACACTTTGTCCACATCGAAACTCACGTCCGGGGTCTCGACTACGAATTTAACACCATTGCGACCTAAAGAATCACGACCGAGTAGTTCGAAAAGTATGACTTCCGGATTCCTGTCAATATCGGTTCTGACTATTGTGCTTTTAGATACGAATAGGCCATCCGCGACCTTCCCACGACATCCTCCTCACCGCGAAATTTCTGCATCGTTTCCCGGCGAAGCAATGGTTACATCCCTGTCCCTCACACCAGTCAAGTCATACCTTTTTGATTCCACATCTCCTCTCACCCCTCTCCCAAACAATTCACCGTCTAAGCGATCCCCGATCACCCCGTCGAAGTCGTTAGACTCTGTTCGGCCTTCTACCCCAAGGAGTCCAGCTAAGGACCTTTCCGACCTATTTAACTTTGTGACCCCGAAAACGGGGCTCTCAAAACTACCGGACAAACCGAAGGTGCCTCTTGTCAAGCGCATGCTAGCCCGCTCACGCACCGAGCCATCGCTGGATGCCGCTGTCAGTGACAACCGACCTGGGTCTATGAACTCCATATCGTTTTCTGGGTCTCTGCGCAACGCTGACACCCTTGTCGACATCCCAGCTGCAGGAGCGTCGCAATCTGCCTCCGGTAGCGGATCAAGTGCCCCTATCTTACCTGTTACGCCCACGGGTGAATCAGAATCACAAACACGAGCTGCTGCGGTACCACAATCCCAAATTCGTACTTACGCGGGAAAGTCGCGCTCTTTTCTGGTACCAGTCCCAGCCAGCGGGGTGCCCGGGGCTCTCGACGACGACGACCTCGGCCTCGAGAACACGCGAGAGTCGTATGCAGACCTGCGATCGCGCTGGGGCGTCGATAATTCCGAAGACGACCCGCTCCCGCGCTCGCCATCGCCTGAACCGGCGAGCGGAAAGGGCAAGGGCAAGGCGAGAGAGCGTAGCAGAGTCGTCCTGCCTTCGAACATGATGAATGATCTCAAGAGCATCACAGAGCTGAGGTCGAAGGGCGAGAGTAGGCGCTTCATGGACGAGGTCGGGTACTTGTTTGAGGGCATGGGTAAAAATGTTGGGGTTGGGGTGCGAAGAGGAAGGCAAGTTCTCTCCTTCAACTCAGGTCACGGATGGTCGTTGATTTAGTTTGAACTAGTGCATTAGAGATTGTTACCAAGCTTTGTGATGCTGAATTTGCTCGTCGCGCCAAAACTACAGACTTTCTCAGTCGAGCGTGGGACGTTTTGCGAGACGCGGGCGCCGGCGACGGCGACCTGGTCCTCGACGGCATCCTAGTGCTCTTCGCCGCTCTGGTTTCTCAGACTCCACGCGATCTGCAGGATCTGGCGCAGAATCATGATTTTGTTCTGACGCTGTGCAGGATGTTGTCGTCGATGGAACGAGGCAAGGATCCTATCGAGCTACTGTCCAGTGGTGCGAGCGATCTAGAGCTGAAGAAGACCGGCATAGGAAAGATAGAAAAGTCGACTGTGAGTGTATTACTCCATCTAAGATTCTGATATCTTTATCTCTGACTTTCATACCAGCTCGCAAGCTTGAAAGCCGTGATCGTCAAAAAATCAGGTCTTTCCACTGCGGGGGACTGTCCGTCCTTCCGCCAACTGATCTCCCAGTCCCTCTCTACTCTCCATGCGCATCATCTTCACCCTGACCGGTTCCGTTCTATATACGATAGTTTGTTATCTGAACTTTCACTCTTGCCTTTACGCCTGTCTGCATACGCTGCGGGCCTGCCTCTTCTTCCAGAGCCTTCATCATCCACGCCTCTCGATGTGCCACTCTTCGAACACATCGACAACTGCCTCCGGATTATCGACTCGTTCCTATTGGGCCGGTGGGCCGAAGACGATGATCGAGACAGTCTGTGCGACGATATTGTCAATGGTGATGGTCAGGAGGCCCTGACTGATGGTCTCGTAGTCTTGTGTGCCGTCGGTAACATTATGCTTAAAGTACCCGAGTATGCGTTACACTACAATCTAGGTAGCGTCTGTCCTTTTGTCTCTTTGGGCAAGCCGCTTATCTTCAACCCCTTCCTATAGCAACTAAATGTCTCGAATCGGCGTTGCGCGTGCTCATTAATCTCTCACACGACAATCCCGCTTGGTGCAAGCTTTTGCTGCACCACGAACTCACGATACACGTCATCGCCTCTCTCATCACGAGCTCCTACTCTGTTCGTCCTATCTCCGCGAAGACCGCCCCCAAGGATGCGGAATCCGAGATCGAGGACGAGGACCTTGATCGCGATGCTCAGGCATTCGACGTGTTATGTCTGGCGTTGGGTCTATTGACTAACCTAGTTCAAGCAGATGACGAGGCTAAGGATATATGCCGCGAGACCAGTAAGCCATCTTCCTCGCATTACATACCTGGCATCGTTCTTATCTCGTCGATAGAATTGAGTCCTACATGCCCCAGCAAGCGCGCTTGCGCCAAAATATGCCAATGTCCGGACCGTATCAGCGCGATTGAATGTCTCGTACGAGCCCATGTGCAGCACGACTCTGCCGACACGGAAGTGGACGCGGACGGCCCGAGCAAGCATATCGTGCGCGGCCACCTCGCGGTGCTCTTTGGCCTGCTTATGCAGCAGAGCCCCGCAAACGAACAAGTCGTGCTCGACGCCCTACCTAGTGCGTCACGGCGGGAGAAGCTCGACGCGCTCGTCACTTTCGCGAAAGACTTCGTGGGCTTGTATGCGGCCTTTATGTCACGGATTGCGCGTGGAGAGGGCGAGGAGGCCAAGGATGAAGCGGGCGAGGACGGCGAGGATAACAAGGGAAGGGCGAGCGGTAGCAGGAACACGAGTGCCGATGCGCAGGTGACGGAGGACGTTATCGTGTTTCTGGAGATGCTCCGAGATCAATGAGTGGATCGGCGCTGTAGAGCTTTGCATATGTGAGTCGATGTTTAGAATCTGGAGAACCCTTGCGTGAAGGTGTTAGCCGAGGGCTTGAACCCATCCAGTGTCTCTTCGATCTCTCATTTCAGCCTGGCAGCAACATCATCGCCAGCTAATCGCAATGTCGCTTATCGTTCCTGAGCGCTTGAGCGCTTGAGCAGTCGCGCTGCAGTCGCGCCGCCTGAGCGCACTGTTGAAATCACGTGGCAGTCCGGCGGTGAGTACGTAATGGTTAAGGAGACTAAGAAGAGACAGGGGCGGACTCGTGCACAACCCGCTCTTTCCAAATAACTCTCCACTCTCCAACCCTTTCTAACATTTATATCATTGGTATGTCCTGATATTACCCTATGTTAATCCCCTTGTTGATCCTGACAATCTCAGGTCATGGATATTGTTTTTGGCTACCTAGCGAATGAAATCTGGCTGCGGGATTATGCAAGGGAACATGAATACTCCATCGATCCTGATCCTGCAGATCTTGCTAGATATCACGAGTCATCCCATCCCTTCGTCATCCGACTCGACGAGCTCGAAGGCATGCACGAAGCTGCGCGTAATCTTATCGCTCAGTCAGGCATTCATGCCAGCCTGAAAACAGTATGGATATCCAACTGCAAATCATGTTTCTGCTGGTCGATTTCCCGTACTTTTCGAGCCGATAGACGAACCCCCCAGGCCAGTGAATGCTTAGAGCGCTTCAAGAACCTCGTTGGTGCAAAGGGCGAGCCATCCTATTGGACCACCATCGATGGGGATGTGCCGGAGAACATGCTGCATCAGGCGAAGCCGAAGAAGAAACACTGGCAGATGTCTCTGGAATCATTTGATGGTGGCCGGATGCCGATCAAGTATATCGGTGCCTGTGAGTTCTTCCCAGTTCTGTGCTCATTTATCCATTTGACAAGCATGTGTCGTTTAGTGACAGAAAAGGATCCTGACAAGGTCGAACGCACGCTTGCGCGTCAACGTGCAAATGATTCGAAGCCTTTCTTTACAGCGGACGACTTCCTCGACAGTGAGTCGAGCGGCTCTGAGTCGGATGGGGGCGATTCCAGATGCAAGAGTAACAATACTTCGGACAGCGGCCCAGTTTGAACAGTTCAAACTTCCAACTCTAGGCACATTATATCTTAATATTTTCGTTTTGTCTGTGTCTGCATCGATTTGAAGTGTATAATAATTGGCGAGGAGTCAGGTCTGGCTGTGGAATCTGGCGCAAAATCTCCAACGCTGAAGTAAAATCTGGCACTCAGGACGAGGAGGAGATCCTGTTTCAGATGAACAAGGAGCGTGTCTCAGCAGTCGCCTTGGAACAATGGATATGGGCGGAGAATCAGCTGGTTGCAGATTCCGGTATATCGACCTCTCCCTCGCACGCAGTATTAGCATGCTGAAACTCTTGAAATCATCCTAGTTCCAGACTCTCGTCGAATATTCCTCAAAGACGATGACTCAATCGGCGATGCATTTGTTAGGCAAGAACTTGTCCCTGTTTCAGTCGATGCTGGTCAGCTGAACCGGCCTCTGATGGAGGTGGACAAGCGATACCCCATCCCACCCCATTTCCGGTCTCAGAATATTGTTCGAGAGCTCGAGAATTATCCAAAACTTATCCCCCCCGACGGGCATCCATCTCCTTTCTCTGCCATCCCTATGCGGGTGTATCCCAGCGATGACTCGTCTTTCCGGAGGTTTCCAGGTTGTTCGCGACGTTATCTCTTCGTCACAGAATTTTCTCGGCCCTCCACGTGATTGTCGCTGTTTTCTCGTGTTCACCTCTATGCTGTAGGCACTGGGACCCAATTGCGCTCGAAATTTTCTGAATTCGTACGGGGTTTTTATTTGGTGGTCAATCTACGATAGGTACAAGGTCTGATTCCATACATTGTAATTTACAGCGCAATTGAGGTAGATTGGGCTGCTGCCAAATTCATAGCAGCAACTTGATCTCCTCCCATTCTGCGTCGGCCTCGACGGTGATGATATGTTTGTGAGGTGACCATTCACCTACCAGGATGACTGGCTTGATCTCGGTTTCAACGGGTGTCCACGTTGGGTCCTCATCCTCCGACAGGGTGCATGATGGCATCCGTGGGTTCTTTGTCAGAATGGCCCACATGTATCGTTCTCCGGCGACGGCCACTGCTACAACGGAAGTTTGCGCACTCCGAGAAAAGACGTACGCAGCCTGAACTTCGAGATCCTCCTGTGCTTCTGCCAACCGTTTTGTGATGCTCAAGTGATCCTGTTCGACTAGCCTCTTGACCTCCATAAGAAGGACGGTTTCGGCGTCATTTAGTAGCGGGACGTTGTCAATAGGCACTGGACCATCAGGTGTGAGGCGTAAGACGCCGAAATCTGGCAGCCGAGACGAATCCTTCCACTGAGATTTCAGATCACTAGAATCATCATCCGAGTCCTCATGGACTGATGTCGATTTCTCGGTAGAAGGCGCAACTACCCTCTGTGGGCCAGTAGGTCTTAAAGCTGTCGTGGCCTTTGACTGAGCGTGCTTCTGACTGGAAAGATCAGGGTGAGATAAAAAGCCTTATGACGGATGAAGTGAATTGAGCTCGCATTGACGTATCGCTCCTAGGCCCATCGCTGTCTGAACCGGTTGTGTCGCTTTTGACTGCAATCTTTCCGACCTTCCTCCGGAGATTTTTCTTGATATTCTTGGTCTGGCGGGATGGTTTAGCGACCGATGCCTTTGAGGGAAGCAGGCTTCGATGTATTGAAGTTAATTCAAGATCAAGGAGGTGCTTCATAGAAGGTTAAACTCACTTTTTCGGCATGTCATCATTCTGTGAACTGGCCTCATCGGATTGATTTCTATCATCGTCCTCACTACAACACGGTGGTCTGCAGTCAGAGAGTGTGCAATGCGTGCGCAGTTTAGAATTTACCGCTCAGATAGCAACCCTGTCACAAGTTTCTCGGACTTGTTTGTCGATCGTCCAGCTGTCTGCACCCCTAACCTAGAACCACTATGGCGAAGTTGAGCTGAATCAATATGTTGAGCAGAAATGACATACATTTTTTTTGTATGCCCATAGGGTTCGAAGGTCTGTCTATCCTTAGCGATCGTCGCAGACTTCTTCCCAATCTTGCTTAAGATGGCTGTATTGCGAATGATACCTTCGTTTCGTTTCTCTGGTAACTTGCCGCGCTTTGTGACAGCTGACACAGGAAGGTGGCTGGTCACCCTGAATGAAAGGAAATTGTTTATGACGACGAAGTTGAGCATTGAGACGCAGTAAATCAACTGAGCAAAGACTCACTCCCTTGAATTGTCATTCCAAGACTCACTCTCTGTTTTGACGGGTTCAATGGCCACAGACTTTCCAGCTCTTGTGCTACTAATTTGAGCGCTATAAATGGAATTAGATTAGGTATAGCATCACGATATGTATCTTACTGGTGATCTAGAGTATCGGCAAGTGTCTTCGAAGCTTTGAGAATGGATCTACGGTGGGAGACCTTAGGATGAGAGCAAGAGATTGAAGGTTTTGGGGCAAAGTACAGACCTGATCGGGATTTGGCTCCCTTTCGTTGGCACATCCTCGCGCTGATCCGAGTTTGTTCCTTTCTTGGTTGCTCTACAAGCAAAAAGCATTAGCCAGAAGTCAAATATAGAGATCAGCGCACGCACATAGGCAAGAAATCTAATTCATCGCGGCTCTCTTCATCGGTATCCCCTTCCACTGAACTCGAGTGCTGGTTCGGATCGGTCGCGTTTTTGATCGTCCTGGAAGTGTAAAGCATCAGCCAGAAGTCAGATACATATATCGGCACACGCACGGAGGCAACAAATCTAGCTCATCGCGGGTTTCTTCTTCGGTATCTTCTTCCGACGAGTCTGAATGAGTCGACTCCGAGTCATCCTTCGTCGCTGAAGCTGGCAAGGGCCGTTGCACTTTCTGAGCCTTGGTGGATGACGAGACGTCAGAGCTGATTGAATCTTTCTTCAACTTCCACACCGGCCACTGGGGGTAGATGTAAAATTCGGTACTATAAAAGAAGTGGTGGTTTAGTACGAAGTTCCACGCCCCGTACCACGCGAATTCGCGACACTGTATGTTGATCTTCGCATCGCGTGCAGAGGCAATATATATGGAGAGCTTGCGGTGATATGGGTCGAGCTCCTTTGTGATAGCTTTCTGAGGAAGATCCGGGGTTTGTGTATTCTTCGAGGTGGAGATAGCCTTCGGTTTCTTGGCAGCTGACTTTCGGGGCGGCATTGGTTCAATGTAGACTCTCTGCGGGCTTGAGGAGGATTTATACCCCGTGTGCGACTCATGTGGCAAGTTTCCGGACAATCTCGGCAGAACATCACGCTGCTTATGGCAACTTGTGGATGTGGGGCCTTTGTAGACGATGGCAAATATTAAAAATTTTCAACGCCAATCTTGGAAACATATTGATGGATCTCGACGATGGCGGCAATTCGGCGCTGACCATAGCAGCGCCCGCATGAGACAAAGCTTTGGGGACCTATCCTTTAGATACAGCTATGAAAAGGCACTGATAATCGTGACTTGGTACGCACTCAGTGCAAAACGGCTCCATGGAAACGGCATTGTGCCACAAGGAATCACTGCCTCATGTTGAAAGGGAAAAAAAACAAGGCAGAAGAAGACCGGTTAAGCCAATCGATTCGCCTCGAAATCCAGAGATCTGGCTCAGATAGCGCTTTGGTCGAAATCATAGAACTTGAGGCAAAGAAGACCGCGGCGCGTTCAAATCCGGCAATGGGGGCGGCTGGGCTTGTAGGATGTAGGGCAGTGGGGTCCTGAGAAAATGCACGTGATGGCCTAGTTCAAACCGGCAAGAACTCGGTCGCAATCACCTATCTTGTCCCACATCTCTGCCTCCTGACTGTGAGTGAGCATTCGCTGCATGCGTGTGTCAGAACTTACCTTCTTCTTCTTCTCATCCCAGCCAGTGGCCATAATCTCAACATGATTATCGAAGACGACATGGTCCTAGGCTACTTGGTCGATGAGGTCTGGCTGTGGAGACTGGCGAAGAAATTCGGTTATATCGGCACCCCCAATCCAGCCTACCTCGTCCTCTATCAGGAAGAATGCCATACAAGACTTATGCAATGTCATGAGATCCGGGCAACCATCAAACTTGGGAGGCGGATCATCGAGAAGGTGAAGATACGAGGCCTCAGGATATTGCCTGTGTACATCTCCAATTCGCAAATCGGCTTATGTTGGTCACTCCCATACTCCATGCACCCTGAGGGCCGATCAGCGAAAAAGACCGCGCAGCTCGAATTCTTCAAACAAGTCATCTGCGAGGAGGATGAGCCCAAATGGTGGGCGTCGACGAATGGCGATGTACCACGGGCAATGCAGGACGTAACTGAGCCACGCGAGGATTACTGGAGGATGACGCTCCAGTCCCTTCCAGGATGGATCGGGAGTAGTGAAGGATTCCGTACGCATTCGCCCTCTCCATACATCATCATAACCTGACCGGTCTGTATCGCATAGCGAGGGTTGAGGATGCGCCAGTAACCCGTAACGAGAGAGGAATAAGGATCGAGCCTCCTCCGTTCATCTTCATCAAAAAGCGGGTTCATGAGAGTGATGTCGAGACAGAAAAGCCCTCTTCCCCACCACCGCCGACAGACGACAGCGAGGTAGACGATTGTGATATGGAGGATAGGGAGGCAGAGGATTGAGGTGGATTACAAGAGCATGTTTGTCGCTCAAAGCGGCACCGGGTCGTGGCCCTTTTTTATTTTTGTTCTGATATTGATGTCGCCATATCTGATTGTTATCCCTGCACGTCTCGCTATGTCTAGTTGTTTTCTGTTCTTTGCAATCCTGATCGCTATGCGTTATAATCTTCACTACTTGACAATGTGAAACAGTTATCTCGACAGACCTAAGTTTCCCTAGAATCAACGCCAGCCTCGAAGCGACGCCGCAGTCTGCATTGACGCGTTACTAAATTACACGTGATTTGTGACCGACGCGCAATTGCACGTAAATGCCAGCAGTTGTACATTTGTTGAGGGCTACATCTTGTTTGTCGTCCCACCCACTGACCGGTCTCCCATGATGTTCATCGGCGAGGACATGGTCCTAGGCTACTTGGTCGACGAGATCTGGATGTGGAAATTG
Organism: Heterobasidion parviporum; assembly: GCA_002994785.1. Classification (NCBI taxonomy): domain Eukaryota; kingdom Fungi; phylum Basidiomycota; class Agaricomycetes; order Russulales; family Bondarzewiaceae; genus Heterobasidion; species Heterobasidion parviporum. The sequence goes on from PDUQ01000021.1 coordinate 476,604, forward strand.
GCAAAAAAATTGCGTTATATCGGCACTCCCAACCCCGCTTACCTCGCCCTCTACAAGGAAGAATGACATACAAGACTCATTCAATATCACGAGTTCGACGCCATGATCGCTCTCGGTGGACGGATCATCGAGAAGGTAAAGATACAAGGTCTCAGGATGAAATCTGTGTATATCTCCAACTCCGAATCCTGTTTGTGTTGGTCGCTTCCGTACTCTATGCACCCCGAAGGCCGATCAGCGAAGAAAACGGCGCGGCTCGAGTTTTTCAAACAGGTCATTGGTGAGGAGGATGAGCCGAAATGGTGGCCGTCGACAGATGGCGATGTGCCGCAGTCGATGCAACACGTCAATGAGCCGCGCGAGGATTAGTGGAGGATGCCGCTCGAGTCGCTTCCAGAATGGGCCGGGAGATGTGAAGGCTTCCGTACGCACTCGCCCTCTCCATACATCATCATAACCTGACGCGTTTGTATCTTATAGCGAGGGTTGAGGATGCGCCAGTAACCCGCAACAAGAGAGGCATAAGGATTGAGCCTCCTCCGTTCATCTTCGTCAAAAAGCGGGACCGTGAGAGCGATGTCGAGACACAGAGGCCCTCTTTCCCACCACCGTCGACTAACAATAGCGAGGTACACGAGTGCAATATGGTAGAGAGCGGTCCAGAGGACTGAGGTGGAGTAAAGCAATGAACATCTCCTGTTTGATTTTTGTTTCGATTTTGATGTCGCCAAAACTAGTTGTTTTCTGTTCTTTGCAATCTTGATCGCTCTGCATTGTGATCCTCACTACTTGACGATGTGCAAGAATTATCTCGACGAACCTCAGTTACCTTGTAGCCAACACTAGCCTGAGCCTTTGGAGCGACTCAGCGATCTGCATGGACGCGTTATTAGAGCACACGTGATTCGTAACTGCCAGCACGTACGTTTGTCGAGGTCTTCAACTTGTTTTTACTCATCCCATCCACCGACTGTGGCTTCATGATCATTGGTGAAGATCCGGTCCTAGGCTACTTGGTCGACGAAATATGGCTGCGGAACCTAGCGATAAAATTCGGTTACATCGGCAACCCCAACCCCGCTTACCTCGCCCTCTATCAAGAAGAATGCTATTCTGAACTGATGCAATACCACGAGTTTGGGGCCACAATGGCCCTTGGGAGACGGATCATCGAGAAGGTGAAGATACGAGGTCTCAGGATATTGCCTGTGTATATCTCCAATTGTCAAATCTGCTTGTGCTGGTCGCTTCCGTTCTCCATGCACCCCGAAGGCCGATCAGCAAAAAAGACCGCGCGGCTCGAGTTCTTCAAGACGGTCATCTGCGAGGAGGATGAGCCGCAATGGTGGGCATCGACTGACGGGGATGCACCGCGAGCGATGCGACACATGAGCGAACCGCGTGAGGATCACTGGAGGTTGACACTGCAGTCCCTTCCAGGATGGGACGAGGAGTCTGGAGACCTCCGTACGCGTCTGCTTTCTCCGACTGTGCTCACTGTCTGATCGCTGTGCATCTACTAGTGAGGGTCGAGGATGTGCCAATAATCCGTGATGAGGATGGGATGATGATTGAGCCTCCTCCCTTTCTGAGAAAGCGAGCCAAGCGGGCCTCTGAGAGTGATTCTGAGACGGTACGGCCATCTTTACCAGCAGAGTTGAGCCCCCATTTATCAGCAGAGCAGGTTTGTGAAAGCGATGGCGAGACGCTAAGGCCTTCCTCACCGGAGACAGGCGATTGTGATGTGGAGAACAGAGGGGCAGAGACGGACTCGGTGGAGCACAGCGACGTGCACTGAAAGTGGGACCGAGTCATGACCCTTTTTTCATTCTTGTGTCAAGTACGCTTTCGATGTCGCCTCATCTGGCTGTTATACCTACACACCTCGCTCTCCCTCGTTGTTTTCTCGCTATGCCATGCGTTGTGATCATCACCGCTTGCTCAAACCAGATGCAAGTGTCGCGACATACCTAGACCGACGAAAATGACTGTTCTAAAAATACGACGAGAGCGTCGGATCCAGGCGTCCAGGTAGAAGACGACAAGACGTGAGCCGGGCACCTATCTATAGACTCTTTGCTCAACTCCCATATTCCATGCTAGGCGTCCGTCGAGGTCCGTCGCCCTCTCCTTATCGCAAATCTCAGTCCCCGCCGCTTGTTCCTCGAATTTTCAGCTTGGCCTATGCTTTCAGCGCTGTCAGCCTCGAGCTACACGGAAATGCCTCGCGATGGAAGATACGGATCGAGCTCGAGGTCCATGCGTCCCGACAAAATAGAGAGCCTCTGAGGACCCATGGTACTACAGGCCGGTCGGCCTCCTCAGTGTGGCAGCTAGTCGATCCTCGATATATTTCTGGTCTTTCCTTTGTTAGGGTAGATAGCGTAGCTGCCAGGACGAGCTTTTATTTGTGCAGAGCAAGGACTGGTCCAAGTCATCTTGGTCGAAGGAGACGCGAGGACCCCGAGCAGCCCCGAGCGCGGTGGGGCTATCAGGAGGTCGATTTTACACCGTTACGTTTCCACCGTCAACGATGGCGTCGCCTTCATCCTCAGACGCGTCCGAGCACGAAGACGCAATATTCGTCGCGCTCCCCTCCCGCGTGCGCACCAGGATTGACCGCGCCTTCGACAAAGCCATCGGCGTCGCATCCACAACTACAACTACAACAGCACCCCTAGCCCCTGGCCCGCGCCACCCTCCTATCCCAAACGCACGCGCTGCGTCTCCCGAAGCAGGCGGATTCCTCGACGACGATGACGCCGACGCGAGGGGGTTTCTCCTCGACGACGCGCCGGGCGGTTTCGTCCCCGACCCAGACACCCACGGCGACGGCGACGGCGGCGGTTTCGTCCTCGACGACGCGGACGCCGCGCAGGCGCCCAACACCCTCCCTCCACGCTCGTCCCTCGCGCGTTCCTCTGTCTCTGTCTCCGCCTCCGCCTCCGCCTTCGCCCCGCGCCCGACGCACATCCCGCTCTCCCGCATCCCGCACGCGCTCCAGTTGCTCGATCTCCCGCCCGCGGACGAGCAGATCCTCGCTGTCTTCCGCAACGCCGCGTCCGGGTGGCGCACTCGGGGGCTGCGCGCGGGCCAGGGGGAGGGAGAGGAGGAGGAGGAGGGCGCGGGAGAGGTAGTGAGCAGGAGTGACTGGAGGGCGGTCTGTGCCGTGTTGCTCGAGGGACAAGATGAACAAGATGGAGACGGGGACGGGGACGAGGGCGTCGCCGCCATGGACGTGGACGACGACGATGAGGACACCGGTGACGACGACGACGATGCGGGGTCCGAATCCTCCGACGCGTCGTCTGATGCCTACACCGACGCCCCGACGACCCGTACACGTGCCCGCCCCGCCAAACGCGCTCGCAAACCGCGACCCAGCACCGACTCTCGCAGCCCACGCCCCGCAAAGTGCCGCACCCGCACCCGCACCCGCACAACCTCTCGCCAGTCCCCCGGCCCCGATCCCCTCCCCCACCGGCCCCCGCCCGCCGACCGCCCGCCAAAAGCGCGCCGCCCTCGCCGCCTTCGCGCTCTTCTTCCCAGACCCCTCCGGCGCGCCGCCGGACCCCGCCGCGCCCGCCCTGCAGACCAAGCGGCTCGGCATCGCAGAGATTCAGCGCGCGGCCGGGCTTCTCAGGGAGAAGATCAAAGCAGACGAGGTGCGTGCGCGCCCGCGCCTGTCCTCCTCCCGTCGTTCGCGTTGACTTTTTCTTTCTTTCTTGCCCTTTTTTCCCTCTCGTTTCTTGGACGAACGCCTCGTCCGTTCGTCCGTTCGTTTGCGGTGGTTGGTGGATCGGCCTCCCCGCTTTGCGTCGCAAGATGCTCGAGATGCTCGCTGCGTTCTCTACCGCGCCTGACAGGAGCATGAGCCTTGCCGACTTTGAGCGCATGATGGTCGCCACGCGCATGGCGTGAAACGCCCCGCCCGTGATAGCCGTACCGCAGTACTAGGGATATCCGAGACCGCGCGCATCGCCTTTGGCGAAGGCATCCCTTCGCCACGCTTGTATGCGACCCTTCGCTCGCCGCATACTCGCTGGATTTCTCGCCCTGACATCCTGACACAGCCTCGTCAGAACAATGTATGTAGCATAAGTCTTTACACACAACCTAGGTGTACAACATCGCCTCCCCAGTCGCACGTGTACGAGTAAATTCGATCGCTCGGAAGGCTACACATACTGTAAGTAAGCGACAAAAGTCAAACAAGACACAGGACAAAGACAAGCCGGCCGTAGAAACCACAATCAAGAACTCCTCCTCAGTAAATTACAGAAAGAAAGAAAAAGGGGGGGGAAAGAGGCGTTCCTCCTCTTCAGCTTCAGTTCCAGCAAAGGCACATCAAAACACACTGCATGCGAGATCGACGCGAGATCGTCGACCTGAATAAGCCAGCATATAGCCAGCATCGCATCGCATCGCGCGTGGCGCTCAGCGCCCCCCTCACATGTTCGTAGCGCCATAGCTCGGCGCGGGCGCCTGCTGCGGCTGGCCAAACTGCTGCTGCGGAGCCCCCGCGCCGAGCCCACCGTACGCGGACTCGTACTGCCCGTTGCCCACGTCTGCCAAAAGAAAAAGAAGAAAAGCGTGAAATCAGCATCGAGCGCGATAGGCGGGAGGGAGAGGAGCGCGGGGAGACGCACAGGTGTACCCGCCGTGGCCGTACGTGTCCTCCGCCTTCATCTTGCGGTAGATGAGCCAGAACGCGTGGATGTGGCCCGGGAGGTATCCGAGACTGGACGTGCCCGCCGCGCGAGAGTCGAGGATCGAGGATCGAGGATCGCAGACGTGCGGTTGACGAAAGCCGAAGGCGAAGCAGCGACGGACCAGAGCGACCCGCAAAACAAGAATCAGGTAGGGGTTCCGGTGAGCGCCCCAATCAGTCGGGTGAACGAGCGGGAGGGCAGCCGAGAGGGACGTACACGGTGAGACAGATGTTGATCAGCAAGTCGCAGCTGCACCCCGTGATGAATGCCGCCGCTGCAGGGGGGAAGATGATCGCGACCTGTGCACACGAACGATACCACTATTTAGCCTCGCGTCGCGCCACACTGAGATGCACCGCACGGCGGCGCCCTCGCCGCCTGTGCGCATGGCAAAGCCGCTCCGGGCGAAACAAAAAACGGGCACTGACGAGGATGAGAAGGACGTCAGAGCCGCGCACGGACATTGTCGTGGTGTTGGCTCGTTAGAAAGGTGAGAGAGGTGGGGTGTGGGAGAGGGAAGAGGGCGAACGAACGAGGGTTGGGGGACAGCGCGAGGTGCGTGTGTGCTGCGGCGGCGTCCACCGTGATATGACGTAGGCGGCTCGCTATGGAAGCTCTCCAGGAACAGAGCGTGCCGGCGCGGACCGCACACATTCATGATACCCAAGCACTCAAGCTCAAAGATGGACGCAATACCGCCGTGCAGCAAGTCGAGCACACAAAAAAACACTGCAATAAGATAGAGACGAAAAGATAGACAAAGATAAATACGAACGCAGAAAAGCGGTGAAGGAGGGAGCGTATGCAGACTGGGAGACGCCGACTAGATGTATATGTACTTCTTATACATGGCTGTGTAAACGAGCGGCGGCGCGAGGGCTAGTTACATCTAGACTAAGTATATCGCAGTCCAACATTGGGGATCGATAAGAAAGGAGCGCCGGGTTCGCACACCGTAAGCGTGAAGTTGGAGATACTATGGAATGAAGGTGCGGCGAACCATACTAGTGCGAGGTATGCACGAGTGTGTTCAGTGAAGCGAGCTTCCCACTGCCGCCAGTGCCATCAAGGGATGTCGACTTGGGGCGCACTAGCAGATGCACACATGGCGCGCCGCCCGTGCGAGTTGTCGAAGCCAGGCGCAACTGCGATCACAGGAGGTCGGCGCTCTTGAAGTGCTTCGTCACGATCGACTCGCGTACTGTCGAGCGTGCGTCAGTGAAGCCGTAAGGCAGATCCAGGAGGAAACAATGCTCACTTCTCTCCAACACGATCGACGTCGCCTTCGAGTCCTACACGAAGGAACCCGCACGAAGGTCAGGCGGCAGCAGAATGGCCAAGGACGAAAAGAGACGTACGGTCGCGCAGGTGACGTGCACACGGAGCAGCCTTCCTGGAGGAGAGTGCTGTTTGTATATCACCGAGAATTTGCTCTTTATGTCTGCAAACGATACGCGTAGCAGATCATCAACAACCTTTGCATCCCCCAAGGAAAGCAACAAAGGGGGAACACGCACATCCCACGACGCTATCCGTCTCGTTCGGTTTGTCCTTATAGCTCGTCACGAACCGACGGAACTGGATGCCCGCCTTGAGTTTCGCGTCGAGGAGGTCCAGCTTGTTCAGCAGCAACACAAACGTCACGTTGTTCAGCAGCCGGCTCGAGCATATCGTCCTCCAAATGTAGAACGAGTCCCACTGCAGCCGCGTCCCAGGCAGAACAAAACGGGCGTTGAGCGTCGGCTGTGCTATAGCGCGAAGGGGACGTACGAGTCGGTTGACAGAGTGGTCTTCCGCAAGCACCTGGTTGAACGCGGACATCGGCGCGAGAAACAGCAATAGATTCACTGCGCGACCGCCACATACCCAATCAGGATAGTAACCCAAGATCGAAACCTAGTCTGAACACGACTCACGGTCATCAAAGTAGGGTATCCACGCCGCTAATGGCCAAAGGGAGAAGCGGAAGGGCCATCAGCTCGAGTTTCTGGATGCCCTGAAACGCGCGCTGCACTAACCTCGTTGCCCTCGACTGCCGCCGACGTCATAAATGCCCCACGTTTGCCCGTTGTCGGCCACTACGAAACCGAGATCAAATGGGGGAGAGAAAAGATTAGCTGAAAATAGACAAGGGAGCGACGAAGGAGGAAGGCGGCCGCGAACCTGTCTCCATCTTCAGTATATGCTCCTCCACGCCCATGGTCTGTATCCGTGCTTTGAGAATATCGCCTGTAGGATGGGGATACGATGAATGAGGCGAACGAGTGCCCGCAGAATACCGAGGTACGAACTGGGCGAAGGCTCGTATCCTGGCACTGCAATCCGATCGACCTCGTCCAAAAAGCTATTTCGTCAAACTTATGTTAGAAATCGATAAAAAGATGAGAACGCAGGGATGACTCACAATCCAGACTGAAACTCCAAAGCCATGCTGTGGTTCTTCAAACTCTCCTGGACTGTCTCGTCCTGCCACAGCGCCACCATATCTTCCCTGCACGCCTCGATCACGCGCCGCGCGTCCTCCAGCTCCTCGTAATGCGGCGGGTGCACTCTTTGATTCGTGCTCGTGTCCGCGAGCGCGGTCGGATGCGGGGCGGGGCCGAACAGGGCTTTCCATTTCGACCCAGGGCAGACGGACACCTCGAACGCCCGCTCGGTCACGCGGCGGGCGGGGTCCGCCCGCGGGTGCGACTCGGAGTCCGCAGAGAGGAACTGCGCGAGGCCTGCCTCGACCGTGCGGAGCGGCGAGAGGCGCATGCGGAGGCGGCGGAGCTCGTCGGTCATGTGCACCAGCGGCGCCGGCGCGTGCGCGTAGTCGCCCGCGTTGATCTCGACGGGGAAGTCGGGGTGCCCGTGCCCGGTCGAGTGCGAAAGCGAAGTGGCGTGCGAGGGGCGCGAGGGCGCGTATGCGCGCGTGCGCGTGGTCGGGGAGGAGGGCGCGTCGGAGAGGAGATTGAGGATGAACGTCACGGAGCGGACGAGGTTGAGATGGATGACTGCACGCCAGGCCGCGGCTTCTGCGCGAAAGGCCTGCGGCGTGAATTGGAGCTGGAAGTTGCGCAGGATCGTCGACTTTCCCGACTCTGCCTGGCCTGTGAACGGGCGCGATTAGACATCTGGCTCCCATCGGCGCGACTGAGATGCCCCGCCGCTCATATTGCATAGCGCGAGGTATCTGGGAGTGGAAAGAGAGAGAGGCGCACCAAGCAAGAGGATCTTGACATCCACCTTTCTCTTCTTCCGCTCTAGCCGCTCGGCTTCCAAGGCCATATCGATTTCGTCGTTCACGCGCTTTGCCTCTCGTTCTTCCTCCATTCTCAGTGCCCTCTGCGCCGCCGTCTCCCGCACCGGCGGAGGCCAGTCATCAATGCCCTCGTCATATCTTGATGTAGACTCCGCCTCCGCAACATCCGGCTGAGGAGACTTTTGTCGGATACGGTCGCGCAGGGTCATCTAGGTGAGTATCTGGATTATCTGCGCACTGCCTGTACCGGTGGTTAGAAGGGGAACAGTCGATGGCACCAGGGTGACCAGGCGCAGATATCGATAAATAATCAGGCGGTGAGAGAAAGAAGCAGGCCGGGTACAGAAAGGACGGGACGGATAGGATAATAGAGAGGGAGCTGATCGCTGAAGCGCTGACCGGCGGGATAGCTTACAAAAAAAATCCACGTCGCTTCTGGCTCGAGGGACAGGAGCAACGAGCGTGGTGCGCGAGCGCAAAGAAGGAGATCTGCGAGAAAATCGGGATGCTTGGAATTGGAATGGCAGAAAATGAAATGGGGCCGTAATAAATCGGAAGATACTCGACCATGGATTCAGAGGGAAACCGCCACTGCGAAGGGTCGGGGCCAAGGCGACGAGGCCCGTAGGGGGGCGATGGCCACGCAATGAAACCGGGTCTCGGTTACTCATCGTTATCATACCAGGCCCGCACCTGCCCGCGCCCGTGCGATGGCCGCATGTCGCAGACTACGTCACGATGACCATGCGCGATCCCAACGCCAGATATGTGAGATCGCGGTCAGAGGGGAAGGATAAACGTTCCAGTCGCGGTCCCGTGACAACTAGATCTGTTGAGGTGGAAACGACGCAATCAGCAGGGACGTTCTGCGAGTGCTCCACCGGTTCCTGGCTTTGCGTCTGCGGAGGATACAAGATTCGACTCAATGGTCGCAGATGACGACACCAGCCAATGATCCAGTCGAGCGCGTTTCAATGGGCAGGGCTCTGGTCCATGGATCGAGCGAGGCGCTACTTGGCCGGCATAGCCGACGAACATTAATCTAAGCGGGGGCAGGCTTCTGGCTCCCCACGAGCGGACAGCCAAAGAAACGGATTTCCAAGGCACACAGCGAAGAGAAGTCCAAGAGTATCCAATCCAAGCAGGTTATCGTTGTAGGCGCTCAATTGATTGGCGGGTTTTGCAAGGGACGCGCTGCAACATGTGACGGGAGAGTTCCGACCACCAATCAGCGCCTCAGGCACCTTCACGCCCACACCTTCTCCGGCTGCTATAGTAGCAGCGTTGAGAACTTCATTGAATAAGTAGTTATGTATCGTGCTTAGAGTTGTGTACTTCTGCAAGCCGCGGAGCTTGGGCGAAGCTGTTAGTTCCACGACACCCCGCCTTGAAATTTCTGAAACCCATCGATTCAAAACATATCGATCCCCATTTGTGCCCCTCCGTTCACCCGCATGCACATCCCCTCTGCGGACGGGCTCACTTATCCGCAAGTTCCTGAATTAATACAGACAGAGATTGGTGCTCAAGCGCGTAAGCGCTCAAGCTCAAGCTTTACTCGATTCGGCTCAAGCGCACAACAGGACTGCGTATCCCAAGAGACAACGAGCGTAACGTAACATGTACAAAGGAGTGACAGGGTTGGTAAACCGGCGTGTCGAGGCATAGCATTTACTGAGACCTGAAAGCCGAGGAACTGTGAAGGTCATCAGTACGACCAGCAGAGGAGAAAAAACGAGCGGGATGTGTGTGCGTATGTATATGAGTATGTGTATGTGCGCATGCAAGCATGCACTAGTAGCGCGTAAAGGTGGGCGACATGGAGAGGTCAGATTCGAGACTGTAGGATGATGGTGTGGTAAGATGTCCCGGTGTTCGTGAGCGGCCGGGCGAACTGATAGACTGTGGTGAGAGACACTGTGAAAACAAGGACGTCTAAAACACACTTTAGAGAAACAGCAAGAGAGAGCATATAGGGGAAGAGATGGGAAAGGATAGTGTATGACATCGAGAGCGACCAAAAAAACGATGAGAACAAACAGACGAGAATTAGAGGTGTGCGATATAGGTTGACTGGAGAGGACAAGAGATGACATGGTCGGGAGGCAAGGGCATATGAAGGAGAACATAAATATGCGGGCTGTTCTCGACCCGCTCAAGCTGTGTGAGGACATAGTAGCACACTTAATGACATGACATGACGATAACCCAGGAGCGCGGCGACAGAGGGGATATACAGAGTGCAAAACATCTTGAACAATCATTTAGCGTGTGAGGTTTTGTTCCTCGATTCACTATGGTGGGATCTATAGTCCTGGTGCCTGTCTGAAAGTTGACAGCCGATGAACATCTGTCAGAAGCCCCCTCAAAACTGATCATCCCTACTCACCTTCATACGAACGGAGGTCCTACGAAGCCATGACCCAAGGGTGCAACTGCCCTGCCTCTCCGCCCATCACAAACTCAACTTCATCATCATCATCTTCTTCCTCCACTTCCTCCCCTCCCACATCACCGTCCTCACCATCCACGTTCGCATCCTCTCCTTCGTTTAGACATTCGGCTTCATCCACACCTATAGTGTCTAGGCCTCCCTCGACGACGCTCGTTGCGGCAGTGGGGAGCACGAACTGCATCCATTGCCCGGCACCCACCCGTGTGTGCTCCCCATCGGGACTCACCTCTAAAACTGTTGAAAGCGTCAACATCTCCCTCACAAGCAGTAAATCCGTCGTCAACTGTTTGACCCGATTGAACGAAGCTAGCAGCCGAATCGATACCCATCCACGAGAGTCCATCTACAGCAGGGGATGCCATTCATTAGCCTACCCTGCGCGTTCGTATACACGACTACTCACCTGCTGCCGCAAGAAGAAATCTGACGCCAAATTTTGCGGACTCAGGTAATATTCCAGCTGCGCAAGTAGATGATACCGTGTTGGGTCCAATGGAAATGTTAATTCCGATATTGGCCTCGGTATGAGTTGGGGTGGAGTAACAGAAGCCGCCACAGAAGCGGATGGAGGGGGGAAGGCAGGTACGTATGGCTGGTATGCGTATTCTTCGTACCCTTGGAGTGGAATGTACGCCGGATATTCCTGTTGAGGGGGATAGTATAGCTCACCCTGCGTCGTTGTGGACGCATTGAGGGGTAGAGTTTGGAGCGGTGGCAGAGGCGGTGCGACTGTGAACGGCGGTGACTGGTGGCTGGGGACATAGTCATTACTATACCCGCGGAATCCACCCCTCGAAGCGCCATGAGACCACGCTCTTTCATACCCAGCGCCCATACCCCGCCCTCGACCCCGAACATAGCCTCTCTCGCCGTACCCTCCTCGCTCATGACCAAACCCACCTCGCTCATATCCTCCATAACCGCGTCGTGGTTCCAATTGACCGCTATACGACCCCCTCCTCGGCCTTGTCCCAAAACCAGATGCCGCGACATTCGCACCAATTGCGGTCTCCCGCTCCCGCTCCCTTGATTCCTTTCCCCTCTCTCTTTCATGTTCACGTTCCCTCTCTCTCCTCATCCTCTCCTCCTTTGCTAGAACAGGAGCATACCCTGTCCCGCTAGCCCTCCCAAACCCGTAGCCGAAGTCCTTAACCTCCCATTCGTCTGTACTCTCTCCCGATAACGGTTGTTGCGATGGCATACGAACTGGGTACGGCCCCATGCCCGTGTGAAGCTGAAGATTATCCAGCGGTATCGGAATATGTGGTGGGTGTTGCAACGGTGGCGGGGACGGTTGATCCAGACGTTGTGGAGAGGGCTGTGACGGACCGCTGAACAGCATCCCAACGTTGAACGGCGCTCCTCCAGTCGCCATCACAGAGACAGGGTTAGATATTGCATTCACGGGCCCAAGGGCAGGCGAAGATGCAGGAATGACGACGGCATCCTTGCCTTGAGCCCGCCTCGTCGTCCCGAACTCCCACTTCGTCTCGGGATCTGTTAAATCGATGACCTTGACCTCCTTGACCTCCGCACCTGCTTGGCCTGATGACTCTTGTGACTCTTGCACCCCGCTACCGAACGACGATGCAAGAGCGATTTCTCCCCGGGTCCGGGCCTGCGAACGTCTCCTTGGCCTCAACTGTAATGGACCAGCTTCGCCGGGGGCCACCCCAATCGAGAACTTCATGGCGGGCCTCTCCGCATCTTCTTCTGCATTGGGAAGAATCCCTTCTTTATTATTCTCAGATCTCTTCACCAAGTAAGCGGCAGGCAAGATCGGACTGGGGGTCTCGCTCGATCCCGATACGCCGATACTTCCGAAGACAATGTTGTTCGCACGCCTCCCTCTGGGCCCGACGGCAATTCCGACGCTAGGCATATTGTCTGGTTCGCGTGATATTGTCGGTGCGAGCTCGCGATATCCAGCGATGGCGTCGGACTCTCGCGGCGGCGGCCGTGGGTTTGCGATCATTGTGGGCGAAGGCAAACTTCCTTCGAGGTTGTGTAGCGCCCGCTGCTGCGGAAGCCGTTGTTGCTCCGCTTGAATCGAAGCGTAAGGCGGGTACATAGCCACCTGCTCCTGTACGCTCCAGTGGGCGTACGGTTGTCCATAATATCCGTAGTGTGAATATATGTGCTGCCCTGGCGGGTAGCCCTGTGGCACATAGTTCGGATATCCATTAGAACCTGGTCCAGAGTAAGGCTCGTAAGTAGCCTGTTCATGAGGTGGGTTAGGTTGAGGAGCGGCTATGTGGCTATGGGGGATATAGTGCATCGCCCCATCTGGGCCGCCCACCGAGTAAGTGTCTGCAGAAAAAGGAATAGTTGGGACAAATGTGGGGCTGATGTGGATGGGAGCCTGAGGCGATTGCCTCCTTGATGATCTTTGCCGGGTAACGGTGACGTCTGCCCTGCCTGCTTCATTCCCACGGGCGCCAGCGCTACCAAGAATCATGCCACCAACAGGCATGTCCTTCATGGGAAGCCGTCGCCCTCGCGCATGATGCTTCGGACTTGACTGCGCACTGCTTGCTTGACTATGGATCCGCGAATGATTCGTCGACGCCACCCTTGAGGGATCCTTGCTCGAACCTTGCGACCCATATGTGGAACTTCCTGGATGGGCGTTGGGGTGACGAGGATGGGTGGAATGTTGGGGATGGTGCGAGTGGGACGGCGAGTGGCTTTCGGAACGCTTCGCTCGTCGCGAGGCATCTGCAGCCGCTTGCAATTCTTCGGGCGGTATCAAAACCCACTTCGTCTTTTCGCCTGTCCAAGGGTGTGAAAGAACGATGGGATTGCCAGTATTAGTATCCGTGAAATTGATAGTCAATACACTCGTGTTGCAGGAAGTAGATGGAAGTAGATGGTATAAAAGAATTTGAATGTATGGTGCAAGAAGTAGAGAGTGGAGTAGAGAATATGACAGGTGACGCACTCTTCTTCGGCAGTGTAGGAAGGCTTGTTGAGGGTTCGTCGTCCTTCCTCCCCTGCTCTTCGGTGCTCTCCAAAGCATCGTTGCGATGCTGGGTCGTGCCCTTACTTGATGAAACGACAGACTGTCCTACCTCTGGCCAGCTTTCCATGTCGTTGACTAAAGCTGATGCACGTGGAATATCGGCAGCGAGGGCTTGACTGAGGGTGCGAGTTGCGAACGGATCTGTGTTCCCATTTATATCCAGATATGACAGTCCATTCTGCGTGGCGGTGTTGTTAGGATTTGGGAGCTCTACTGAGGAATTGTCTGGAAGATCTCGTGCTGAGTTCAACAGATTGTTTTGAGAGTGTGATTGTACAGGGCGAGACGAAGCACGAGCCTGGGCCATTTGTTCCATACGCAAATTCCACACGTTGATAGGTGCCATTTTGGTGGGTATCGTCGAGGTTACGTCACCGTTCGTGCCGCATACCGCGGGTCCTCTGACTGGAGAGGTAGGAGATGCAGGGGACGGATCGGCTCTGGTAGGCAATATCGATGGATTGGATGTGATACCGGCACTCGAGATGAGAGAAGAGGGCTTGAACGCGTCTGAAGTAGATGTGGAACTATGTGGCATGTTAGAGGCAGCAGCATGTTCACTAACAATGGAGGGTCTTTGAGACAGAGGATTATGTGATTTAGGGACATTCCTTGCACGATCTGCATAAGAAAATGTTGGTTGATTTGGAGGAGGCGGATGTGGAGAAACCATCCGAACGCAGACAGGTCCAGGACAGGAAGAACTATGGCCAAATGCAATGAGTCGTTCGAGACTGTAGCGGTGTTCTGCAAGATTTATGAAGAAGGTTTTTTGGGAGAGCAGACCGAGTATGTTATGAGATGAGAGAGAGCGGTCAAGGGGAAGGAATGAGGAACTGATAAACCGGGTGACTCATTGAACAGCGTGCGCCTACTACTGCGCCTCCGCCACACCTCGGGACACCTCGGGCTACTACTACCAGTACCTCACTCATACTTCAACCTGATATCGAATATTCGAACCACTGAGATCCTGCCGTAGAAGATCAGGCTCTCAGCAATGCTTCGACTCATCCTGGAGGGCAATCAAACTGCAAGCATGTGCCAACTTTGCACTACTCTCAGCTCCTCTAAATCCGCGATTTGGTTTCAAAGGTTCGAGACGCAATCCAAATTTGTAAACATGACCTATCCTGCTCCATTATTTCATCGACTAGCACAGACTTGAAATGCGATGCCGCCTACGACTATGCATTTTTCTCTGACAGTGCGACAGTGCCGGTCCATCAGCCCATCCTCATCTCAAGAGCGCTGTCTACTACGATCAGTACAAGCACGCGGGTCGAGCGCTCTCATTGTTCTGTACGTCTCTTAGTGCCTTTACATCTCATTCTCACAAAAGGTCTGCGTCATGCTCCAAATCATGGCGGTTGGACGATCTGTTGCACATCCGTAGCAAGAAGTTGTAGTCTCACATAGGTACTTCGTTTTTGTCAAGTCTCCTGGAGCTTTAGGCACAATCAAGGATTTCAACGTAACGTGGGTTTCTGACGGCAGTGGCTTAACATCAGAGTTGGCGAAATATGTCTATAGACCGTATAATTGACTTCATATATAACGGGGCGTCAAGCCGAAACCTCGACGACGATCATGATGTTATCAGGAGAGAAGGATATTCTTGAAGTCGTGAAACTCTCGAAGCACACCGCTCAAGGTATTTCCGGTAGGTAGGTATCAGATTCGAGCAAGAAGGGCTTGCTGGTGAGGTGATAGAATCAGGTAGATGTGGTCAGCCTTGTCCTCGATTTCGAACATAGTACCTAAACGCCGCCGTTGACTATCTCTTTCCATAAATACTCTGGTGACTTCTTCGCATCTGTTGCAGCCGTGATTAGTATTTTCGGACGGGAAGACCATCCCAGTTGAGTTTCTCACCAGTTTCATCTTCATCTGAACAATCAAGGAATCCGCCACATTGCGATTCCAGATCGTTCCTTCTCCACTTCATCCTTGACTGCCTTACTCTCTCCGCTCCTGATAGCGCCGGCAACGAATAATCTCAGCGCCGCCTTGACCGCATCTTTCTTCTCATCCTCCGGCGCTTTCTCGTTGATAGACCCTTTCCCCTCCTCTGTCTCTGCAGTTTTGAGAATAACCCTCGCCCAATCGACACACATGTCCAAAAACTCGTACAACACACTCACGATCCCTTCAAACTTACTACCCGGTTCTCCCACCTTATCGCCCTCCGGCAACTTTACTTTCCACAATTGCTCAAGTGTGAGCCCGTCCCACGCAACAAGGGGCGCGCCCACCTTGACAGGGACTACGAGTGCGGGGCATCCATTCAACAACTGGTAGTAAATGACACTCTCGCCCGGCCGCGCACTCGTCGTCCATAGGTGTCTGTGAGGCTTCAGGCCAACAATGACAAGGACTAAGCGTCGGGGTGTGGGAGGCGGCGGGAGCGCAACGAGTTGCGGCTCCGGAGAGGGTGTGCGAGAGCGAGCGAAGACGTTGGAGAGCGAAGGAAGGCTCAAGTTGGAGAGATGGCTCAGTCCGTGAGACTCCTCGGGAGTGGGTGGCAACTTGGGAGGAGGAGCGGCGAAGACGAACGCGGAGGCCGACTCAGCAAGCAGGGTTTCGCCAATCCTGTAGTCACCTGAAGAACGAATGATGAATAAACTATCACGACCAACGTAAAGGGTTTTACTACCTGATAAAAACGGCCCATGACAGAAGATAATGTCAGGCTTCATAGAGCGAGGGATAATCGGCCTTCGGCCACTTGCAAACAGGTATGGAGAGAACCATCCCTTCTCAACCGCTAAATAATCCTTCACGGTCGCGAAGAGCGAATTATCTCTAGAAAATAGAATTGCCTTCATCATCAATTGTGTGTCTTAAAACCACTGTCGTCGTCAAAGTACACGCACTTGTGCACGCTACTTCTGTAAAAACCCAGAGAAGCATCCTCGAAAGTATGCTTGAATTTGAGAGTGATCAGTATGGTCTTGACGCTCGTCGTCTCAAGTTTTTTCGAGTGGATAGGTATCATAGACTTTATCGGCTCGCCAATGACCAGGTCATTTGCAAGCTTAAGACCAATGTCAAACCCAGCATGCATGCCGATTTCCACAAGAATCGAGTCCCCTACAGTGGAAACGACAGCGTCTGTCACAGTTCCCATGACAGGGGCGGCTACAGCGGCCACTCCACCCTACAAAAGTGTACCTGTTTCGTGAGCATGGCGATCCTTAAAGTAGAACAAAAGACCCGAGCACTGACAGTAGCAACAATCACGGTATGGACAGCGAGATCCCGAAAACGGATGCAGGGTAAGAGAAACGGTGAGGAATCGCCCCACTGGAGACGTATAAGTTCGTTACAGCGCAAGTACCGATGTGAGGGTATAGGATGTTGGCAAAGTGAGTATGTAGATTGTTAACAATGGGATGGACATACCGGGGAAAGACATATCACGCTAGTTCCGGCTGCGCGCAACGACTCATAGGACGATATCACGATCCTCCCAGTCATTGACTGTGATCATGATAAAGAATCAGCACTAGGGTTCCTCGGCTTGGATACACAGACAATCGACCTAGACAGTGAACTGATCAAGCACTGCAGAGTCGTTGCCTCTACCATCAGTCTTCCAAGCCAGCACTGACTCACCCCAACAAGCTTCCGAACTATCCATGGTGCAGCTTTCTCTTCTTCAGCGTTGGGTATGGACACGGGATCGATGGGACCGAGAGGTGATACATCCGTGCTCATGGTTTGAGAAGACAATGGTATAATAGGTAGAAAGATATGAGGAACTGAAGATAAAATCGCTTCATCGGCCCGAGCCAATCATATCGCCCCGAACTTTGCCCTGAGCAACGACTGATCAACGTCGAGGACAACGAAAGCTCCCAATTCTGAACGTGAAGTGGAAGCTTTGTTCATGACATTTGGCAATTGGCGGGTAGACGAAGGTAGACGACTGGTAGACGAGGCCGGCCTGAACGGATAAAGTCGACTTCGGCTATGACGTTGCTTCTAAGCTTCTTAGTCAAATCAAGCAGAAACCGACTCCAGTGGGCAAGGATTGAATTAAATATGGGGCTCGTTGAGGCCCCCTGCAACGAATGACAACGATTGACAGATATACCACTCTGAGTAGCTCAGTAACCTCGTCCGCCTCACTCCCAAATTTCCTTGGAGCCCCGCGCCTACGCGGCACGAAACTTGCCCCGATATCCTCCGCCTACGGACGAGAGCGTTGAGACTCGTCCTCTACACACCACAATATGAAAGGAACGTTGAAGATTCCATCATCCTTCTTCCGGTCGGTGAGAGGCGGCGTTGAGGCCACGATTGCCACACAAGGGCATAATAGCTTAGTAGCGGTAATGGTCGGCCTTGTAAGGACCGTTGACAGGGATGTCTAGGTACTTGGACTGAACGTCGGAGAGCGTGGTGAGTTTGACATTGAGAGTCTTGAGGTGGGCACGAGCGACCTCCTCATCGAGCTCTTTAGGAAGCATGTGTACACCGAGAGGGAATTTCTCAGGAGTTGTCCAGAGAGCAATCTGCGCAAGGACCTGGTTCGTGAACGAGCACGACATGACGAAAGACGGGTGACCAGTAGCACAGCTATCAACGTAACGTCAGCGACACAGGAAGATGCATTCAATCAAGTAGGGTTACATACCCAAGGTTCACCAGGCGACCCTCGGCGAGAAGAATGATGTGACGGCCCGACGCCATTGTGTAACGGTCAACCTGGGGCTTGACGTTAATGACCTGCTTGGCGTTCGCCTTCAACCAGGCGACATCGATCTCGACGTCGAAATGACCGATGCTGTGACAAGGGGTCAATCCTTCCCCACGTATTCGATGAACACGATGATGACTTACTTTGATACGATAGCATCCTCCGGCATAGCCTCGAAGTGCTTAGCGGTGATGATGTCCCTGTTACCGGTAGTAGTCACAAACACATTCGCACGCGGAGCAGCGTCCTCCATGGTAGTGACTTCATATCCAGCCATCGCAGCCTGAAGAGCGTTGATGGGATCGATCTCGGTGATGAGGACGCGAGCACCGTAAGAGCGAAGAGACTCGGCACACTAATGAACAAACGGGTGAGACATGACTCGACACGGCATGCGAAAGCCCACGTACGCCCTTTCCAACATCACCGAAACCAGCAACAACCGCGACCTTGCCAGCAAGCATGACATCCGTGGCACGCTTGATCCCGTCAACGAGCGATTCACGGCAGCCATAATAATTGTCGAACTTGGACTTTGTAACGGAGTCATTGACATTGATGGCGGGGACTTTCAACTTCCCATCACGGAAGGCCTTGTAAAGGTGGTGCACGCCAGTGGTAGTCTCTTCAGAGACACCCTTGATACCTGTGCGGCGCCCATATCAGAAATGTCAAAGGGGTAATGTCGTGGAAACATGCAGACCCTTCAGGAACTGAGGGTACTTTTCGTGGACAAGGGTGGTGAGATCGCCGCCATCATCCAGGATCAGGTTCAAAGGCTGGTTGCCAGAGAAGGCAGAAAGTGTTTGCTCGATGCACCAGGTGTATTCCTCCTCGGTTTCACCCTTCCATGCGAAAACTGGAACGCCAGTAGCCGCGATCCTAATCCATGAAAGTCAGATTCGGTGACCAGTAACAATCGTAAATGAGCTTACGCGGATGCCGCGTGGTCTTGAGTTGAGAAGATATTCTGAAATAAAGTGCTGAATATCGGCGATGTTAAGAATAGATGTCGATATTTACGCAGGAAGACCATGCAACCTCTGCACCGAGGGCGGTAAGAGTCTCGATGAGAACGGCAGTCTGGATGGTCCTGAGATTGTCGATCAAAAGTCAATGACAGATCGACCGATAGGTGAGAAAGTTGTAACATAGATTTGACGTACATGTGAAGACATCCCGCGATACGGGCCCCCTTCAAAGGCTGAGCTGCACCATGCTGTATGGACAAGTGATGTCAAACGCCTGTCTCATATATCCTGAGACGGACTGCACCTTCTTCCTGAGGTACATGAGCCCTGGCATCTCATTCTAAAAGAGACATCGATTGAGCGTCAAAGTGCATCATCCAAACACTGGCTGTAACAACCTCGGCGATCTCAATCTCTTTGCGACCGAAGGCAGCGAGAGAAATGTCTAGGTCGATGATCGCAGATGACATCAATATCAAAGCGTGTAAAAAGCCGCTCGAGCTCACCTGCGACTTTAAAGACCATTGTGAGTAAAGATGGAGGATGAAAAAGGGATGAAAAATAGAGAAGGGAGCTGGTGGTGAGGGCTTAGGGAAAACCGTTCGATTGGAAGAAAATCCAATTTTGATGGTGGAGTTGTACACGTGGTCCCACGTGGGAATCTTGCACATGCAACGGTCCGCCGGTCTCTTGCCCCACAAGCGGAGTCGGTCAAACGTTGAGACATTGCTCACTTCCACCATTCAATATAATAGCCAGCGAAGTTGGTCTGTCTCTTGTCCTTTTTCGTTGAAATGATCACTAGACATTGATCTACTTTTGAAGCCATGAAGGTTGCTGATGATGACAGTAACCCCGAATCTCTACCCAGATGCCAGATTGCAGAAATAGTGCAATACTCCTGTGACCTCCAATCGGGAGAAGATGGACGTCCCCAGTTTCATTGTTTTCCTGTGCCTCGAATATTCAGGATGTAAGCATTCTCTGCAATTCTGCCAATCGACAAAGCATGAAATCCATCTCTCGAGATGTCCTGGGAGGCCAGCCATAGAAATCACTCGAACAGTGAAAATTGACATCGTGACTGGCGAAGTTGACATACCTCCGGAGTCCAGGTATGTATCTTATGTCAATACACCCTCTATATTTCCTCAATATGCTGATATCCTTTGAAGTCAATACCTTCCAAAGGGGAAAGTTTGGCGAGATGTCAACCTCCACCCACAGCAGTCAGAGTCATAAAGCTTACGCGACGACTCGAAATGCATCATTGGTGGGAGCTATCATACCAACATAGAGTCTGCCTCGAGTCGAGTGCGTCACTTGATGGGTGACCTCAAAACTTGGTACTTACACAGAGATGATACATATTGCCATCGCTCTGGAAACGTATGGAATGGTGGTATCCTCAACAATGACATGGCCTACACCTCCCTCCAAGTAGGGACATTCTGTACAGAACCAAGACAAAATACACAACTCATTCCCGATCTAGACATAAGCTTATGGAGTCTTTCAGCGTGGATTAAGACATTGCTCGGCACGTCGGCATATAAATGTCCAGGGTGGAAGGTAGGTCTGATACAACTCAGCGAGCATTCACGTCATGAAGAAGGACGAATGCCAAGATCTGTTACTTTATGATACAGGGTCGGAATGAGGCAGGAGGCGAATTTGAACCAAGACAAACGGAGAATGATGATCACCGTGTGCTGATCGGAGGGCTCGACGGTATGCCTACGCAGCGAGCGAGGATCTACTAAGAACTACGGGATGGAAACCTAGCGTAGCAGTGTTTGAGATGTCGCTGCAGGCGGCTTGAAACCTGGATAGACAACGCCCTTTCTCAAGCCTGATGAGAATGATCTACACACGATCATGCCTCTCATGCACATGGCTCACGAGTGTTGGCCGCGGTACGAGTGGTCTGCTTCATCGAACGTGAAATTTTCACCTGTGCGCCCCGTGTAGCAGAAACGAATCACTGACCGTGTGTAACCCTGAAGTCGTCAGAAGATCGAGGACTGATGAGGGGTGGCGATTGCGGAACAACGCAAACGCAACGTGGCAAGGGAAAAGGGTCGGAGCGTACGAGCGATCAAGGTCCGTTGACGCAGACAGTATGGCAAGTCGCGAAAACATGTTCCTAATTTTAAAAAAATTGATGTGATGATCGCGGGCTAGATGCCTCTGAAGAGGTAGTAGACTCCATCGAACTCGGTTCCATCCGTGTAAGTACAGTTTCACCCACAGAGCACATGGTTGTAGATTGACCACAAGCTGTCTGAAGAATATTCGAAGAACGGCGTGTATGATTAATAGAGTCGCTCGACGTACAATCAACACGTTGTGGCCACGAGAAGTGTGAGCTCACTTTGACGTCCCACTCTTGTTCAGAATACCGATACGCCTCGATACGCCCATTCCGATGACATCTCATTGTAATTGGAAAGATCGGCACGGGTCAACGGGCGGCGACTAGAGCCAGGGGGGAGTCCGGGAGTAGTCCGGGTAAGTTCCAAGAGACACTGCCTCAGTTTGGGGACGCAGATCTCCTTGAGGTTTTTGTACCTGATATGGGGGGCTGGGAACCTCTCCCTGGGATCTTATAGAAGGGGTGATCGGTTTCGGTTTGGATAACTGTGCCCTTTGATGCTGGGTCGCAGGCTTTGTCGGGCCAGTGATCACTGATCGAGCACCTTTAGCTCATCAGCGTCTGCAATGAATGGGATCAATACCAACAAAAATGTGTCAACGTAGGCAAACTGTGCTCAGGTCGCAGAGGATCTTGAGCTTTGGCGACATTCAAGGATGCTTTAGATGTGGTCGAAAGCCCCTGGGCCGGTGAAGAAGAACCTGTACGGATCACGTGTAACTATGAGGAAAGGCTCGCGTAACCGCCCGAGACAGCCCGAGCTACCCTGAGACCTCCCGAGCCCATTGAGCACCAACGAGATACATTCCATCTCCGTTTCTCAAGAGGCCGTCGAATGTCTTTCAATCTGAGCGCCTCTGACCATATGATGAATATCCTGCAAGTCGGAGGGCGGAGCGCCAGCGCACTGCCGTATCGTAACATCAAACCTGCGCCACAGCATCTCAAACGGCCGAAGGGTACGTGTCACACACAATGATGAGGAAAATACATCATGGCGGCTTACCTGTGTGGCCATCGCCTTCTTGGGCGGGGATAGTCGCAACGATATTAACCGGGTTTCTGTTTACGCTATTGGGTGGGAAAAAGGAGCAAAAGGGCATCACACAACACCCAGCAGATCATTTCAAACCATGATTTCTCTCATCTGGTGCCAGTGGTAAGGTACTACTCGCGTATGATTGTTGGACTAAATCATTTCCGTGTACAGCCTGTCGTACTGTCTTCAACAATTATCGGCGAGAGCACCAGATCATAGTCCCTAGCGACCCTTGATCCTTCGTCGCGAGACACCATCGTCCAGGTAGCACAAGCTGACCTTAAAATTTTGGCCCCTCGGGCTGTGGATTGCACTGCCTGTGTTATACAAGCTGCGACGCCGCCTCCTTTTTAACAGACTTCACCATGCTCTCCATCTCTCAAGCTGACTCTCGAGGTCACAGCTGAGCCAGCGCTCCAGCGACGGCGACTATCCAATTTCTTTCTTTGTCTTCGAATCCGCCACCTGTCAATCTCTACTTGCACTTCCGTCCCTACTCGTCGGCATCTCTCTTTTACACGTACTAAACGCCTAAACTCCCGCACCCGCCGGCACGTGCTTCTCAAACTAAGGACACACGTGGAAATCCCTCAAAAATGGCAGACCCAAACTATGGTCAATGGATCAAAACGGAAAGCGGTATGTCCGCATGCATTTTGCCGACGTATATAACCCTGATGTCTTTCGTCTTCAGAAGGGGACGCTCAGTCATATACCTTCACTACAGCTGTCGGACAGGTCAGTGCCCAGCCTTTACGTTGTTTGTCGTCCCTTCTGACGTAGACTGCCCATATCAGCAGAATTCACTCATGGGTCATCGACCCCCGTCTTCGAGTTCCGACATGACTTCCTCGAGCCTACGAGGCGCGATGGGCGATATCCATATCTCGTCCGCGTCACACTACTCCGGGTCTCCCTCGCCTACTAGTGATGTCTCTGCTCATGTTCAATCCCAACAAAGGGGTCCAACATATGACGTCGCATCTGGCATGGTATGGATCCATCCTTCACCAGACGCCCCTCCCCAAGCTACCATGCAATCATCTGGTTTTGGAGGTGCCTCAGATCAGAGTAACCCTGTCTCGTTCTCCAATATACCTCCGCCTTCCGTTCATCCCGACAATGCCTCGAACAATTATCTACAGTATTCGCCTTATAATTCCGGAACATATCCTCCACCATCATCTGGCTCCCAGCATTCACACTCTGTATCCTCCATGTTCGCCTCTTCCCCCTATCAGGATCAGTTTGGCTTCGAGCAAGCTCGCCCACTGCAGTCGATAATGCATGGTCAAATCACACCCCACTCTGCAACCTTCCCCTCCCAAGGACGCCTTGCTTCCTCCCCCCCCAATCGCCCCGCCCATGCCCTTGATGAAGAAAACCGCCATTTACGCAACAGAATCAACCAATTAGAGGTTTACAATGAATCGGCTCGCATCCGTATTCGGGAGTTGGAGGCAGAATTGGCCAACCCCATGCACAGCGCATCGTACGCCGGATCATCATCCGTCAGCGGACTTCCCACCCCTCTGCCAACATCACCCATGCCTACCACCTTTAACGCTTCCTGGAAAGCGAGGTACGACGCCCGAGTCAAACTTCTCTGTTCCTTGAACCGTGCAGGCAATGCTCTTTGCGCGTGGCACGACACTCGGCGGGAACGCCGGGCTCATCCTCCGCGCATGGCGCCCCCTGGGCGCCTCAACTGTGGCTGCTCTTTCGACGAAGCCCTTTTCGAAGAGAGCCTTGCTCGTCACGGCGTTGGGAGTTATCACCCCGGCGAGAGCGTCCGTATGGATCCCGCCCTTAGGAACCCCCTTCTTAAGCTGTTACAGCAGCGATTCGGTTACAAAGACGGCGACTTTGAACGCGATCCCGTCACGGGTAACTGGGTCGAAGGCGAGGGCCATACAATCTGGGAAGCGAAGGTGCACTCTGGGGGCAGCAGCCACCGAAAGGCACGCCCTGACGAACGTCATTGAACCCTTCAGTGCACCATGATACGCTGTCTCAAGGGCTCTGTTTTTCCGCATCGATCATCTTGTTTGCTTGCTGTGCGTTGTCCATGTAAGTCCGTCATATAGAGCTTTGTATGTAACTCAATCCACTATACCCTCAACTTCGACTTCGCACTTCTGATTTTGTGTTGCATTTGCTTGTTTCTTCCCCACCATTCTTTCATCGGCACACCATTGTTCTCATATCACTAAAATACCACTCGCCTATTTACTGTCTCAGTTACTGTCTCTTAGCCTCTGGCACCCTGATGTAACCCTAGCATTTCTCGTCGCCTCCACTGTTTTCTTATATCACGATTTGAAAACCCCTTAGAGCTCGTTTTCTCATGAAAAAATGTTGACTTTTCAAAATTATTCGCCTGTTTGTCCACATGAGCCTGAATACAATCCTGATTTTAGAACGCGCATGCGTTGCCCGAAACAATGCAACAACGATCAGAAGAAGCTGTGCAATATGCATCACGACTACTCAAAAGCAACTAAGCATAGTCGTACTGTCCTCCCTTTTCGATTCCCTAGAAAAGAGATTACAATTTAGGTCGATTCTGATCACGGTTCAACAAACTCACTCGTTTGTAGGCAGGACTGAAAGGAAAACATGAGCTTTCTGTTATCAAGTTTGGAACGCAACGTGCTCACCGTTCGTGGATACGGTCAACCCATTCTTTAACCCTCGGCCCGATATGCTCTTTCGAACGAGCGGTCAAGGCTTCGAGGGGAAATAGCATCATGTAATCCGCGGAAGTCGGCTCGTTACCTCCAGCGAAAAAATTACCAGACTTGGCCAGGTGAGCCTCCACCTAAGTACCAATCACCATAATTAGCCCGACTTTTCATTTAAGAACTATGTCACTTGCCAGATCGAGATTTCTCTTGAGTTGAGGATTAACGAGTCTGTTAGTGAGTTGATCGAACACAGTCCGAACGATTGGCCTGATTAAAAAGGGGCTACGCCCTGGAACGATGCTGAAGACGAGCTTGTTGACGGCCAAGGGCATCAATGTGCCCTCTGCATAGTGAGAGACTAGGAGTATGGGCAAAACCCATAAGTAAATGCCGAGCGAAATCTCTTCGATAGAATGATATGCTGTTCACTCACAGTAGAGGTTATCAATTTTTCCAGCATCAGGAGGCGAAGCTTTGCCACCGCCATATTTAGAGATGATATATTCTGTGTCAAACACGTTAGATCTGTATGACGCGGCAGAGTGAAGGGGGGGACGGACCAACGATTGCGCCACTTTCAGCCAACGTTACGTCTCCGTCTGTGATCACGGGAGACTTGCCAAGAGGGTGGATGTCGAGAAGTTCCTTGGGAGCAAGCAACTCGGCTGTGCGCTGGTAACGCTTGATCTCATAGGGCACCTCTAACTCTTCCTAGGGACGATTCAGCAGGTTAGGGCACAAAACATACCAAGAGAAAGCATGAGCTTACAAGTAACCAGAGAATTCTTTGGGAACGAGAATTGTTCAGGTGGTGGACAATTAAGGTAGATTGTGCGGAAGCCGCCGCTGTAAATGGCAAGCACATAGTTAGACAACCATGTAACCACACCTAAAAAATCGTGCATGGAAGAGAATGAAAGGGCTTACCTGAAGCAGCATTAATAGCATCTGCAGACATGATGGGCGCGAAGGAGGACGTGAAGCAACGATGTGAGAGACATGGAAAGCGGAGAGCCCTCATATAGAAGCTCGGTTTCCATTGCTAGCCACGTGCCATCGGTACACATGAAAGCCGACTGACAGCCGGGATGCCCGCGAACATTACTCACGACTCCCTCCGTTGGTCGAGATCTTCCAATCTCTGACTCTTCTTCTACTCATTGTTACACCCACAGGTCCAAGCTCATTGCTATGATGTTTCAATACTTGCTATTCGGCCCGCTTTGTGTCACCGGTGTCGTGTCAAGGAATACTCCTTATGTGAGTCCACGACCGGCCTTCGGAAGCCCGCGCATACAGGCAGCCATTTCAACTGGTATTGCCCTGTTTGACTTTCTTTGCATTTTTTGATTGATTGCCGATGTTGATGCATTGATGCCTCATGCATGCGCCATAAGTTTTCCAGGACCTAGACATCGGCAATGAGGACTTCAATGCTCTATTTCGCAAACCTGGTAGGCATGGGATTTGCAATATAAACTTTCTTACAATCAGCTGTTTAGATATCGCAGCAATACAAGATAGGAAACCAGACTGCTTCCGACAAGCTGCGGGGCAAATTTACACACGCTGTGAGGAGCTTGAAATGGATGAAGGCAGTAGAGTTAGAGGTATATACAACCAATGCATTCCTGCTTTATGCTGATTTCTGCAGCCGCTATTTCTATGACCCTTTGCGAGCTTAAGACAGCACAATATCAGTCCACGCCTATGGAGTGTGCCGCGTTCTCGTCGAACACTCATAACGATGCTCTTCAAGACATGCCATATGCTGATTGCGTGGAGTGAGCGTTCCCAAGGATTTTTTCGTGAGCTCATGTTTAGTTTTGGTCAGAGCTATATCTAGAAGTGCACAATTCTGGGCAAGTTACTCAGGTTATCTTCGGGAGATCCGTGAGCCTTGTCGTCTCATATATTTCTAACCCAGTACGACGGGAATATTTTACAGCTCAATTGTGCTTTGCCTTTCAACGGGGAAATTCTATAGGTATGCTGTTTTCCGTGCTGACTTCGATCTGTTGAGTTAGCGAGTTTGTTCAGACACTGCTCAAGAGATATACAAGAATGCAACGCTTGAGAAGGTTGCATATATTCGCTATCTATCTAATTTAAGCAAGACACACGAAGAAGGTCACATACACTGGCATGCTCTTATAACAGTCAGCCAAATGGAGCACCATCGTATACTTTGCGGATGATGACATTTCTCTCTAGGAGACGCAAGCTGTCATCGACGGCCTACAAGCATCCTCGAGAATGATAGATGACATCTCAGCCAGTGTTATGGAAAAAACCGAGGACGTTTTGCGCCAGGTACCGTATCTGTTTTCAATTGCCGTGTTTTCAGTCTGTATCTAACATTACCAGGCGCTCATCACTTTCCAATCACTGGTATCGGAGCTCTTGCAGCGCAACGAAGAGCATCTAGTCTATGCTTTTTCCAACGTGCGTGATATCTTTCTTCTCTCATATGCGTCTAATAACACGCATATATCGACAGATAGATTCTGCGGTTGGGTCAATTGAGCGGACTGTAGGATTTGAGGGCCTGGCTTTCATCCATTGATTGTAATCATTGTTTGCATACAGCACTCGGACAAGCTAACCGTTCTCACATCAACTCTCGAGCAAGACTTGGTTTTGCGGTTGGATGCATTGTTCAGAAGCACTGACGAAAGCTTTGTTCGTCTTGTCAATTTGGCAGTATGTCGTTGTTCCTGCCTTCGTCATGACCATGTAATGACTACTCCTTAGGACGGTCTAGGAAATCAGTGGTCCCTCATGGATGCCCATATGGAGAACCTACAACAGGAAAGTCTCCTCGCACTGGTGATGTTGCCAGGTCTCTCAATTCCTACTATAGATGACCCTGCAGCTTGTTCGATCTGCAAGTGAGGCTTCGTCCCACTTCGACACGCATGCTCTTCAAGCGCGCCAAGCCGAACGGATTCAGATTGACGTCTCTAGCTCCACTGCTCAGCTGGCCGAAGCTATCAAACAGATGACGGCCACAACACACGAGGAGATGCGCAAGATCAACGAAACGGCCACGACGATGAAGATCGGCCTTTCGGAAACCTCTGACCTGCGCACTCCTTCCGAGTTTATGAGCGCAGGACTTCGCGCGCTTTTCTCATTCTCACGGGGCTGTACGTTGTTGGTCGTTTTTGCCCACATGCCCCGGCAATTGTTCGATGCCTGTTGCAAAGCAATCTCAACTTACGTTTTCTTGGTGATCTCAATCAGTCGACGCTTTAACGACGCCTAATAGCTTCGACCTCCATCCGATCGTCCAGCTTAGTCTTCTCTTTTTCCGACTTCTCGTGTTTCTGATGCAAGGCTTGCTATCGTCTCCGACGATCGTAAGCCCATCACCTGATTGCAGCGTATCCATTCTGATTCGGTTTCTGCGAAGATGTTCATCTTATTTTTCACCTTTGCGATCCGCAGGGTTATACACAGGACTTTTGCACCCACTGCGGTGCGCCAGGGGTATAACGCTTCGCTTTTGATTCACGTAGCGCTGGACCGTCTGACACTCAAGCATGTTCCCTTTCTTCCTTTCGGTTTTAGACTGATCCACGGACATCAACCAGAACAAGTACGGTCCCGATGTTCGACGCGGGGGGTGCATCGGTTCCATTCCACGCAAGCCGATTCGAGGACAGTGGCGCGCTCGCGGATGTCAAGGATTCCGGATAGGCTGTGCGATTCCGCTGGTGACGATCTTCGCTGGAGCTGAGCGCTGAGTTCTGGCGTCTCCATGGTCTGGTCTCCGCCGAGCCTGCTCGTCTTCCCACCTTGCTCTACAACCGCTCGTGCCATTCTTAGCTCCCGCTCCTCGTACCTGGTGGCTCCGTTTGCTGCCCTGAAGTTTTTCCACCGTTTGTTCTAGGCGCCACGCTTCGACTTCCAGTCTGAGCCTGTTATAGGACTTCGTGTATCTTGGGCATGGTATATTCTTTTGGGAATCACAGAAATAAACAGCTCCTCTGCTTCCATGTCGGACTGAAACGAAGAAAACCTTTGTAACAATCCAACAGATGGATTGCAGGTCCGTCTGTAGTACGACAACGACAGCAATATCACGAGCAACCGAAAACAATTCAGTTGGCATACTATGTAGTTTAGAACGAAATGCGGGAGGGAAGCGATGGCAATACTCTGCAATGCACAGCGAGACAAAACGAAAGATACAGGTAAAGAACAAAGCCCACGAGAACGGGGATATAAATAGTCTGTTTGCATCAAGGATGGACGAGGTCAGCGAGAAGAGGGAGAGAGTTGGGAGAGGTGGGCAAATGAGTCAACCTCGTCTCACGGTGCGGTTTCGCCAAGACCCTTCTGTTCCCTCTTGAACCGCCCCAATACGCTCTTTCCCCTCCGCGCACCAGTACTACCATCGCCTGCCGCAGCCAGAACAGCCTCCTCGCCGCCCGCCCCAAATCGATTATTCCACCCCGTCACGAACGCGCTCCGCCGCCACCCAGGGCTCCGCGCGGCCTCCGAGTAATACTCAGGCTCGTCCTCCATGACGACCTTCATCGTCGACGTGTTGATCCTGAACTTCTCCCCCTGCAAGGCGGCATTCATGTCCGCACCGTACTGTCGCCCGTCGAGCAGCTGGGCCATAGGCGTGGAGGCGGTGATGGCCGCGGCGGACGCGAGGGTGCCGGGGCGGTGGAGGAGGCGGAGGTCGCGGCGGTCGTATCGGTGGAGGATCTGGATGATAACGCCGAAGAAAGCGATCACGAGCATCGCAGCGGCGAGGAGATGGACGGCCGTTTCGCTATCGTCGGAAACAAGGGTGTGCACAGCGATGAGACGCCCTGTCTGAGGTTAGGTGAAGAAATAGTCCGTACCTCATCCACAGTCGTTTTTCGATAGACTGAACGCGCACGTTGATAGCGTCGCTCGTGTCCACGAGATAGACGAGTTTGGCAAGCATCGCGAGATACGAGCGCTGTTTCCCACCCACAAAAAAGACAATCAACAAACTTGCATTCGCCTTGTACGGACCGCCGGAGAAATTATGGAAGGCACTTACATAGACAGTAGCCGACAATCCGGCAAATGCGTTGTTCACAAATGCGGCCGCAAGCCCCTCCTGGCTCTGCACCGCGTTCTGGAACACAGCAGCAGGCAGCTGCAACTGAATGGCCTGCGCGCGCATGTTCACAAACGGATCCGCGACGAGCTGGCTCTGCGTCCAATTCAGGCCGTTGTATGCTTGCCCGTTGAGTGGCGCGCCCGTCAAGTTGCCTGCATGCTGCGTGAAGTTGCCCTGCCCGGGGACGACATCGCCCAACGTCTGCACGCTCGTCAAGTTCGACGTGCTCAGGTCCACCGTGACCGCGACATTATGCAGTGCAATCGACGGTGCACACATGGTGACGGATGCCATCGCGGTGGGTTCGTACGTGAAGAACCAGAAGATGACGGGCATGAACTCGACAGAGGTGTTGAACGCGGAGCACGGCGTCATGACTTGCGCGCCAAACAGGTGCTGCGAGGACTTGTCGACGGTCCAGGAGTACGTGCACCCGCTGAATGTTGCGCTGTTGGTCCATCCGGTACCATCGGTATGTTGGCTCATCTGCACGCTCTGTTGCTAATGCTCAGTATCACGGTAGATAAAAAAAGAAGGTCTCGAGGGGGCTCACTTGGTCTGGTCCGCGGCATCCAGGATCACTGAGAATGGCTGTGGTATTGGCAGAGACAGTTCCGTTCGTAGCGATGTCCAGGGGTAACTGCGATCCGACCCTATCAGTCTTTCTTCCTATCGGTCCAATATTTGTTCACCCACATGAAACTCCCCAACAGTGTACCCATCTCGAACGAATGCCGCATCGCCCAGTCCATACAGAATTTTAGATGACGCGAAACCGGATGCCCCAAGGAATGCTGAACATGATCATTCATTTTCCAAAATCAAACCGTTAGCCGTCGCTTGATTCGACTCTGCGCGCGCACAAACACGCACTTGTGAGATCCTGGAACTGCTGATTCTGGTTTAGCCCGATCTCTTGAAGATTGCTGACGAGCATATCGGATGAGTCGTCCACGTGTCCCGGAGTACGAGCAGCGCAGCCGCCAGAGGCTGGTAGGTCAGAGCCACGATCGCCATGAGCGACGTTAGCGCAACAAGGTAATGCTTGTTGACTGCCGCCTTCATCCACACAATGAAGTTGCTGCGTTCGGCACCATCAATGGTAATGCACGGAAGTGGGAAAGGGTGGAACCCAACATACTGTGTACGGGTGTAGTCAAGCAGAAGACTGTGTTGCGCCGGGGAATCACCATGGATAAGGTCGACATACGGCTAAGAGTGATAGAATATTGATTACCATCGGAAGGATACAATATAAAAAATAGAGAATTTACCTGCAAGCGCTTGACTTCTATATCTGTCCACGCCCAAAGACCAACGAGGATCATCGCAACGAACACCGGGGGAAGGGTCTATTAATACAACATCACGATCACAACGAAGATGTCGATGTGGAAATGAAGATGGAGATGAGATATTAATTATGATAGATGCGTGTGTACGCACATAGACATAGTGCATTAAGCCATCTGACGATGACCATCTCCCGCTTGTTGACCACCCTGTAGGTCAGAAGAGTAAATGGACCTAGCGTAAGTGTGGAAAGGGGGAGCACGCACCGTTATTCCTGTTTGTGAGCGCGAGGGCAACCTCCAGCGCGATTGCGATCGCTACGAGCAATATCGAAAACGTGACCCAGAACCAGGTCTGCAGCGGCGTCGGCGTCCACCCCGGCATGGATAAGGGTAGCCCGTTCGCATCTATTACCACAAACACCGGGTCGCGAGGTGTAGGTTCCAGAAGATGAATTGATCGTGTTCGAGATATATGTTCAGAAGAGTGAACTTCACTTCAAAGATGAAATTTAAGTGAGACATGCGCACCTCTATCATGTGCAAACGGCGCCGTTTTTTCAGGGGGCGCATACGTTGCATATTGCGCGTGCTCGGGCGTGAGCAAGCCTGACGTTGGGACATCGGGGTGCGAAGGCGTCCTCGACGGCGTCATAGGTTCATTCGCGCTCGCTCGGCTGCGCGTCGGCGAGTCTGTGCGGAGCTGTGTGTACATTGGGAAAGAACGAGGGGTCATTAGTATCGAGGTTGGGCTTTGCGCTATATATGCATGAAGACATCAAGACGAGGAAAACATCATAACAGACATAGGCACAGCCCTGAGTCGATGTCATACGAGCACAAAGCAAGCAAGCAAGAACCCAGCAAAGTGACTGGGTACCGATGAGCGAGTGATATTAGGATAGGTGGAGCGACGTGCCTAGCACCGCCGGGAGCGAGCAGAGCTTAAAAAAGATAGCACGGCGCCCAATATCAATATCATGGATCAAGGGTTCAGTATGCGCTCGCCCTTTGCAGGCATAAGCAAACAGCCAGCGCGTTTTATAAGGGACAGAAACCATGGGCGGCAGGGCGGTGCATAGACAGGAAAGGAAATGTATGGCCATATACGCTGCAAAAATATGATAGTCGATAACGGTGGAGCACTGTGAACACAGCCCGAACTTGCGCTATCGATCCCAGGACATGCGAGTTGCATCTTCTGGAATCATACAGCACATCGCATAGGTTCGCGTGACCAGAGAACTCGTGACTCCGGCGAGCGCTTCGATCGCGTTATCGTAATCGGGAAGGAATCTGGGATCCTTGGATGTGACGCACGACAAGCGATATGCAGTCCGAAGACCGAGAATATACGCGCATATAATGGGGTCTCAAAAACCCTAGCACTCCGACGGTGACTCCTTGCCTGGCCTCGAGGCATATACACGCAGAGCCCCCGTACCGCCACATTCGTAGAACACGATTCTGAGCTCCTCCGTTCCTCCGAGACCGAAGACATGACGAGTCCGCACGTACCTCCTGATAACCCTGATACTCTAGGATCGGTAGTTGGCTCTGTGTGCCAGGCACCATGGGCAGAGGTCGTGGATCCTGAGAAGGAGGCCGAGTCGAGGAGGACTGCCTCGTCGGACCGGCAGCGCTCAAAGGCTCCATCGCGAGAAGAGCGTATTGGGAGGAATCAAAGGACTGGAAATAGGCCATGCGTTAGGTTATGGAGTGAAAATAATAGTTGAGCAAATGGTACGAGAAGGGCAGAGAAAAGCGGTAGGCGAGGTCCCGGTACCGCTCGTGTATGCTAATGCATACTTAAGGACGGGTTTGCGAAAGCGCGCATCGAGGCCCGGCAAGAGAAGCGAGGTCTCGTTCTGCTTCTTGTTCACAGTGGGCGCTCAAGAAGGCTTACTTGCCTGATTTCGGGAGGTGGTCAGTGAGATTCGCCTCCCGCCTGGTCATGCACAGGTCCTCGCGTGGCTGCAGAACGGAACCCTAGCTGCGACAACGCGTGTTTGTGTCAATCAAATCTCCAGCAGGTGCTGCAGCTCATGATAGTAGTGGACTCACCTGTGGCGGATGTGGGAGTGGTGGAGGTGGTCAGGCGGAAGGAGAGAAGGGAAGCGACGGACAGAAAGCATCACCGTAACGTGCTCTCATCAAGGCTGCTTCGACGACTGGATCAACCGCTCGAAATGACCGTGCGACAAACGCGTGACTCTTTCCTGCGCTCCGCGTCACACGCGTCGTTTGACCTCTTTTCACCGCCGTCGGGTTTCGACATCCATGAACCCAGCTTCAACCAATACTTCTGCCATATGTGTCTTATTGTCATCGGTCATAGTAACCTCTCTTGGCTCCCACCAGCACCAGCAATTGTCCATAGCAACTTGGAATCAACTCGCGCGTTTAAGTCGGACGCCCGCGCTTCCAATTTTAGACCCAGGCTCCTACCCATCCGAAGGTGAGAGGGAGCGGGCAATTGCGAATGACATGTGCCAAGTAGATTACAGTCACGTGTCAAATACTTCCCAATAAGGAACTTTTAAACTTCAACCCGCTAACCTCTCACCAACGGCTGGCACAAAACATTGGTAAACAAACGCCACCCGCGGTGCCAGCCACAGATTTTCGAAGCCCGACGCTATTTTATCGAAAATATATTTTATTCTTTTGTTTATCGAGAGCAAATAGAATGTTGTGGTGCAGCGCGTCACGGTGCGTCGCGTCGCGTCGCAGTAGTCTTACCTTCTATCAAAATGGGTCTGCATCCACATTTAGATGCTATTCTACAAACTCTTGAATCATATCAGTTCAATCTCTCAGAATTACTACTATCCCTTCTACAAAGCCCCTCCATTCCGACCACCCTGCCCATCAGCATCTCAGCCAAGATATCAGTAAAATCCTTTCCAGTCTCGTCCTGCACCCTCGCTATCATGAACAAACCAGGCTCTGGGTGTGTAAAACTTCTGCCGAACTCTACGCAAAGAGAATTGGAGAACTCTCGGCAAAAGGAAATGGATGGCACTTCAGTGCCATCCATGCATCCCCCGCACAGATCCAAGAGTTCCATATTCACGACCTAGCAAAAGACATTCATGCTCAGGCTCCGGAGATATGGGATCTTTTAGGTGCTATGCTCACCACCAATGCCACACAACACAGTGATTTAAAGTGCTCGCCAGTGGGTGGTGACATTCCTCACAATAATGCCGAAGACGACGACATGATCTATTGGAACGAACTGGCAGACACAAGCGAAGATGAAGCTACCGAAATGGAATCGGATCCCAACGAGACTACCGCCAAGAAAGCACTGCTGCGTGAGACTCTGCTCGTCCTGGTAAATAGATGCTTGTTCTAGAAGCGTATAACCTTAACTGACCTTTCCATCAGAAACGGGTGTCGATCGTCAGTATTCTGATGCAATCACGCAACCAGCACTGCAATGCTTTCCAGAGCATCATCGGAATATTTTTGCACTCATGCAACACACCTGAAAAGGTCGTCAAGACAATCGCTAGACTTGGACTCTCAATCTCGATGGGCTCCATTCATAATGCCATTCACTCACTTTCGCAAAAAGCCCATAAGCATATCCAAGAAGTCGGCCAGTCACTTGTGGCATCGTATGCCTACGACAACTTTGATATCGACTTCAAAAGATCTCTGTCAACGGTAGAGCAATCCGAGGACACTTTGACACACCTTACTTCTGGTCTGCTCTTTCCTCTCCAGCACGGAGTCAAGCTTGAGCATTTGCAGTGCTCGGAGCTTCTGTGGCAGCACTCGAAGTTGAACGACATGGTCCCGAAGGTGTCGTCGGCACCAAATCCCTCATTCTATGACCTCATACTTCTTCACGCTGATAAAGAAGATGAGATCTCCGGTCTGAGCAGGCGAGGCCGGTATAATGCATGGCGATTTTTGTACGACCTGGTCCACGACGGTCCTAAATACTTCCATCAGTATCGTGGAATCCTTGGTCTCCCAGATACAATAGACCAAATACCCGTCACAAAGCTCAATCATATCCCTGCGAGGGCAATGGACATTAATCAGTCAACAGTGGATGGTAATATTGAAGCAATAATAAACCTCCTTCG
The DNA here is from genome assembly GCA_002994785.1 of Heterobasidion parviporum. NCBI lineage: Eukaryota > Fungi > Basidiomycota > Agaricomycetes > Russulales > Bondarzewiaceae > Heterobasidion > Heterobasidion parviporum. The sequence goes on from PDUQ01000021.1 coordinate 512,099, forward strand.
TCAGGGAGGTGTTGGAGATCCCACCGATGACATGGAATGTGATACCTGTTACGATTGGGATCTCGGGGCTCATCGGAGCATGGTCTAACCCGATATCCAGCGTACCAACACTAGGCGGCTCCTCATCGGAGCGTACAACAAGGTATTCGGCATTCCCTCAAAGCCGACTAATCCGATGGATCACTCAGCATCGGACGGGAAGTGGGACACAGGGATATACTCAGCAGAAGAGGTACTAAAGGAAGCATTCACATGTCAGGGCCGCATACGGTATATAAGGCCCATAGAATAGGCTAAGGAACTTTAGTCTATTCTCCTCGTCCCTCCGTATCTTCCTATACGGAGACCTCGTCTCTACACAGTCTTCCTACTGTGTACCCCTTGTCCTTACTGTACCCCAATACAGTCGGACTCATCATTTTCCACAAACCACTGTGCAACTTAGGGAAGAACCACTACTCTGAGGTTACCGAACGAGCAGTTCGTAACATTAGAATAGACTCGACCACGCCCCTACCTTGCGCACACACTTGCTCGCTGCCACACCCTCTCTCATAACCTCGAACAGTGGCATAGACCCCCACTGAACGAGTGTTGCTTGTTGCACGCTGGAGCAAGACCTAGGCCTAGGATTCCCACCAGGCGCTAGGCGAATCAATAATCAACTCCGTCAAAACAACCGTCCCATCCACAAACAAGGCGCCTCGTGGTATTACTCAGATACAAACCAGAGGGCCCCACCAAACTTCAACAACTGCTCGTTTAGGGACGGACAGTACTTTTTTACCAGATCAGACGGAACAGAAGCAGAGTGGGCGTGGAACGAAGTCCACGCCAATTGGGAACCCCCACCACAATACAGAGAACCCGAGCCCGTAGTACCGGACACCTCGGAAGAAGAAGAGGAAGAATCCTCCCACTCAGATTACTCGGACGCACAGACGCCCGTACACACAAACCCCCAAAACATCATGTCAACATCAGGAGCAGGAACCGCCCCAGCCGGCGGAGGAACCCTCCCCCTCACCACAGTACAGCCAGGTCGAGGAAAGCTGAAGCTTCCCGACAACTTTTCGGGCATCAAGACCGAGTCACAGCATTTCATGCTCCAATGCCTCCTTCTTTTTGTTACAGAAACAGATCGATACAAGACCGATGCGGATCGGATCTCCCTGGTCCTCTCTTGCATGCGGTCCGGAACGGCAGGAGTCTGGGCGGAAAACTTCTTAAACAGGACCATCGGGGCAGATCCTCCCACGACCCTGGGAACATGGAAGGACTTCAAGGAGAAGTTCGAGATCCACTTCAGAGAGTCTGGGAAAGTGGATAAGGCCCGTAGCGCCCTCATGACCTTCTCACAAGGTCGCATGACAGTGGACGAATACTCCAATCAGTTCACACTCATTGCTGCCGACGCCGACATCGCCGATAAGGAACAAGTTCCTTACTATCAAAGAGGCCTGGACCCAAGAGTCCTCGACAAAATCTATGACCGAGAAACTCCGCCAAAAGACACAATCCAGGATTGGGTCAACATGGCCTGTGAAATAGACGGCCGCATGAGAGCCCGCAGCGCTCAAAAGACCCTCCTCGCCAGCTCCACCAACTTCAAAAGCGATTTCCTAGACCGCTTCCATCTTCGCTCCACTCCCCGTTACAATTCCACCAACGCCCCTCGACGAATGAATAACCAAGTCGTCGATATGGACATCGATGCCTCGAGGAAAAAGGCGTACGGCCAAAATAAACGGACACACGAGGGCAAGCCCTTTATCACGTGTTATGCCTGCGGGAAACCCGGGCATTATGCGCAGGATTGTCGCTCATCCTCTCAATCTAGAGGCCTTCGGCCGACTAGAGGAAATCCGCGTCGCCAAGTGGGAAGAGGAGGTCGGAGAGCTCGCGAGGTGGACATGGAAGAAGATGACCAGGGACCCCAACTGGAAGGAAACAGCCGACTTCATCGAGAGTTGGAGGAGGGCAGTTCTGGTCAGCACCACCGTGGGATACCACAACCTCGTGTTCGATGGAACCCGCGAACGCTTCCACGACCCGAGAACCCCCTCCGCACCATGGAGGACGCTACGTACCGCCTGACCGACGACGACTCGACCGATCCGTCGGTGATGCTGCTACCGTCCGAAGGCTCTTCAAAGAGCTAGACACGGACGAAGCTAAGCAGGTGTTGGTGGACGTAGCAGAGGGTTTTCTTTAGCCTCTCCTCTGCCAGCAAGAGAGAGAGAGACGGTCGAAGGGGGAGTTAACCCATGTATCAACATACGAGCAATGAACCATCACATCATTACTCCTATCCGATTGAACGTAAAGTTAACAACTCAAGGCCGAAGAGCTGGAGCTAGAGCAACGATCGACTCAGCCTGCGAAGGGATCTTGGTCAACGAGTCCTGGGTATGGAAACATAACCTCCCCAGCTATCCGTTGGACCGACCCATTCGAGTACGGAATGTCGACGACTCCATTAACAAAAACGGCCTCATAACTAGAGGCGTAGATGGTAACCTGACCATCACCGACCAACAGGGACGAACGCACACAGAACGCGTTCAGATGTTTATCACCAATCTAGGGAAAGACGACATGCTCCTAGGACAGATTGGTTACGATACCACGATCCTTCCATTCGATGGAGGAAACGAGAAGTACGGTTCGATGGGTGCCGATCCCTATGCGAACAACCGTATGGAATTACCAAGCAAAAGAAGAACCATTGGCCGAAGGACGGCTAAACAATGGCAGGAAAACACACCGAGAAAAACCTCGCTTGGTACACGATCTCTCAGACCCCAGAGGATGGCCGAGAGAAAGGTGGCGCACGCTGACAAACAGCGAATTCAAGACGGCATTAGTGAACCTTTGGGACAGACGCGCCCAAGGACGACAGAAGATGCTCGACATACTTGCCGACGTAGACAGGCGCCGACAAAATAACAAACTCAAGTTTGACCTCCCTGTTCCGGTGAACAAGGAGGAACCCGTCATTAGGAAGGTCGCCCCCGAACCAACAGGCCTCGCCAGTTTTGATGAAGACCTCGAAGAGGAAATTGACATCACGCACCTAAAAGATTGAGTACCGTCGCCCTATCGCGAGTACCTTGACATCTTCAGCGAGCGACGGTCACAAAGACTCCCAGGACACACAATATGGGACCACGCCATCGATCTAAAACCGACCTTCGTTCCTCAAGCACCCCGGATATTCCCGCTCAGCCCTGAAAAACATGACGAATTAGGAAAGTTCGTCAAGGAACATTTAGCCAGGGGAACTATCCGTCGGTCCACGGCTAACAGCGCGGCCTCCTTTTTCTTTATTAGCAAGAAGGATGGCAAACTCCGCCCGTACAGGACTACCGACACTTGAACGAACACACGGTTAGGAATGTTTGCCCCCTTCCCTTGATACAGGAACTTTTGGACGTCATCAAAGGAGCCAAGGTATTCTCCAAATTGGACGTCCGTTGGGGATATAACAATATACGGATCAAGAAAGGCGACGAGTCCAAGGCGGCGTTCGTGACCCCATTGGGCTCTTCGAACCACAGTGATGTTCTTCGGTCTCACCAATTCGCCGGCCACATTCCAAGCCATGATGAACATGATCTTCAAGGATCTCATCCTCGCCAGGAAAATTACGGTGTACATGGACGACATCCTCATCTTCACGGCCACGGTGGCCGAACACGTCTTGGTGATAAAACAGGTCATGAAAATCCTGCGCGACAACGATCTTTACCTCAACCCGGAAAAGTGTGAGTTCCACAAGGACAAACTCAACTATCTGGGGTACACGATCTCGGCAGACTCTGTCGCCATGGAGGACTCAAAAGTAGCTGCCATTGAGGAATGGCCCGTCCCTCGCACTGTCCGAGACATTCGTTCGTTCTTGGGATTGGGAAACTTTTATCGTCGCTTCATCGAGAAGTTCTCCTTCATCACTCGACCTCTGCATGATCTCACCAAGAAGGATGCCAAATGGATCTGGACGGACGCCTGCCAAAAGGCGTTTGATACGCTAAAATCGGCTTTCACCAAGAAACCCGTCCTACTCTACCCGGATCCTATGCATCCTTTCCGGCTCGTCACCGACGCATCCCTCACCGCTTATGGCGCGGTTTGTTACAAGCAGGGACCGATGCAGCATGGCACCCAGTGGCTTACCTCTCCGGATCTTTCGCTCCTCCGGAGCGGAACTACGACGTTCACGATCGCGAGTTACTCGCCATCATCAAAGCCCTGGACCACTGGAAACATTACTTGGAAGGAGCCCGTCACCCGTTCGAAATCTGGACCGACCACAAAAATTTGGTCTATTTCCAGTCTGCGCGCGATCTCACTCGCGCCAAGCTCGCTGGAGCTTGTTCTTGTCACAATTCGACTTTACACTCCTTCACAAGGCTGGTTCCACCAACCATGCTGATGCTCTGTCCAGGCGGCCAGACCTTAATGAGGGGGTGGAAAATGACAACAAGGCGCAGACTCTCCTACCGTCCAAACTTTTCGCCGACTCAGAGGAAACACTAGTGGATGTGCGCGTTCGATCCACGGAATTACAGTCTCAAACCTCCTCACGCTCATTCGACACTCTCGCTCGGAGCAGGACACGGTAGTAAAAGCGGCAGTACAAGCAATTTTAGGAAAAATACCCGCACCTTGGCAACGCCTTAAACAACTGGACACACGAAGAAGGAACTATCCGACGAAACGGACGTATCTGTGTACCAAAGGATGACACCATACGAAGAGCAATCGTCAAAACCCACCATGATTCCATAGCAGTCGGACACCCAGGACGGTCAAAGACATTGGAACTGGTGCGACGAAACTATTGGTGGCAGGGAATAACAAAGTTCGTCCACGACTACGTGGATGGTTGTGCAACTTGCCAATCTACAAAGAACTTGCCACATCGCACTCACCCGCCGATTCAACCGCTTGAAACCACGGACACACCCTGGAAGTTCATCTCCACCGACTTCGTAACCGACCTCCCAGAAAGCGGAGGTTCGACTCGATCAATGTGGTGGTAGACCAAGGACTATCAAAAGGAATCGTCATCACCCGTGCAAGAAAACAATCACGGCAGAAGAAACACGAGACTTTCCAAGACAACGTCTTTAAACGTTTCGGTCTCCCGCTAAAGTGGTGTCCGATCGAGGCCCACAATTCGCGGCCACATTCACTAGGGAACTATGGAAAGGACTGGGTATTGTTCCAGCGCTGAGTACTGCATACCATCCTCAAACGGATGGAGAAACCGAAAGGGTAAACCAAGAGATCGAACAATTCCTACGAGTCTTCTGCAACCACCATCAGGACAACTGGGTGGAACTACTTTCTTTTGCAGAATTCGCTCATAACAGCAGACAGCATTCAGCTACAGGAAAATCGCCATTCGAAATCCTCTATGGTATAATCCACCCTACTCGGCAGACACGGTTCTGGATACCAGGGTGCCCGCAGTGGCGAACGGATAAAGTCGATCCAAGAAGTACAGGAAGAGCGGAATCTAGCCTGCGCATGGCTGCGCAACACGCGAAAGACAGGGATTCCCACCGAAAACTTCCCCAATGGGAAAAGGGAACCCAAGTATGGTTAGAAGGCACACATCCACACGACACATCCAAAAGCGAAACTCGCCCCACGACGCTACGGCCCCTTCAAGGTGAAGACCGAATTGGGACTCTCGCTTACCGTTTGGACATCCCCAAACAATGGAGGATCCACCCCGTGTTCCACGCATCAATACTCACCGAATATCACGAGACAACGGCCCATGGGAAGAACTTCCCCAAACCACCGCCAGAGATCTTGAACGAGGAAGAACACTTCGAAGTTGAAGCCGTTCTGGACTCTAAACGCCACGGTCGTGGCATCAAGTACCTCGTAAAGTGGGTCGGATATCCGGAAGCGGATAACTCATGGGAACCCTGGGCCCTATTGAAGGAACGGCTGATGAAGCGTACAGGAATATCACCGAAATATCCCAATCGTCCAAAGGCCTCGGGATTACAAGTGGATGCAACAGTATAAGAGGAAAGGTCGATGGACAAGAAGACCATCGCCCTCCACATGACAGATTCCTCTAACTCATACTTCTCCCCACATCAACGCGACTCATCGCCAGACCATGCCATGTACATCGGAGGAGGAACCACCGAATCAGCCTCCTCACCGTCGCGAAACTCCTCGCCAGATGTCGTTCTTACCATTCCAAACCCGGATACCCGAAGAGTGGACCCGACAAACCAGACGACGGCCCATCGGATCTGGTACCAGTACAGGAGTCCTCGTACCAGAGTCCTCATCAAGGGTTGAGGGAACTCATGACGGTCACCCTCAGGCAGATCCGACAGAAGGAAGAAAGAATCCGATAATGCAGTGGAGCCAGAAACACCGGGACCAGAGCTCCTGGGCGGCAGTGAGCGAGTACTTCGACCTGCGCGATACCAAGCCCGGCTGGACATGTTGACGGAAATGTACCAGACGCAACAACGGGTAATGCACCACCTTCCGGACCCGGAGGACCCCTTACCAGTGGTGGAAGTCCTCAGCCCGGAGAATTGGAGCGACTAGGCGATGCCCTCTGCAGCGGACCACCATTGGATCGGTAATCCAAATGGCTGTCGCTCTGGCCTTACAACGGCTAGCTAATGTCCTGGCAGGACAACCCGGTAGCGAACGAAGCGATGTTCCGCGTCGGTTGGCGAACGCCAGTGACCGAGTTAGGGTCATGGCCTACACCGAGAATCACCGCGTTGCCTCTGGTACGCGCGAGGGAACACAGGGCAACATGCCCTACTCATCCATCCCCACGAGTTCTCTCTTCGTCAATCTGGAACTCGTACCAGCCCTCCTGGCCGACACCGATACAGCTCATTCCCCTTCCATTCGGGTTGAACCGTACCGGGTTGTACCATGGAACGAGGGAACCGTCGGGGAGAGTACCACCTGCGAGCCATCGAGACGCCTCCGCGCAGACCGAATACGTCTGGACCACCGTACAGCGACAGGCCAGACGAAGCGGGCAAACCCGCCTCCTTTCGGCCAACCGAACCCCGCTCCGGCGACGACACTCCCCTCTATACCGACGGCGCGAGAGAGCAAGCCGCGCAAGGGGAAGGGCTGAGGGACTACAAGGGGCCACACTAGACTTCCTCGACAGGGAAATTCGTCGACTATCGACAGAAGTCGAAATCATGGAAGTACAAGAGAAAATCCGCGAACACGTCGCCGCGCTCCTCGCTCTCCATCGGAGATGGGGAGAACTTCTACTTACACGAGAGCGGAACTAGACGCATGGGACGCCCTCGACCATCAATACGACGACTACGACTACGAAGCATATGCGCGAGCGGACGAAGGAGAAGGGGATTTCGGCAACCCCGCTGGGGATATTAGGGTAGCAGAAGGAGAGGACCTCTGCACCCCAGGTAACGGTTACACGAACAGGACAACCCCGTCGTCCACCATGACGTTAAACTGGATGTTCGTCCGAAACGACGTAAAACTACATTCGTCCGCAAAGACATTAAACTAAGACAGGAAGGAAAACCTCGAACCCGGACGACGATCCGCTCAAGTCGTTGACCTGCATGTCGTTAAACTGTGAAAAGATAAGAAGGCAGGGGAAGTACCTGTCCTGGCCTGGCAGGGCCGAAATCATATCTCATCCGTTCCTTCGGAGCAGAACGAAGGAAACACACAAGCGAACCTCTCACTGTCAAGAGGTATTCTGACAGACGAATCGGGCGTCCCGTTTGGATCCCCAGTTTTACAGGTCCCTTTCCGCATTAGGAGGACCTTGGATTCAGCAAATAACCTATGCCGCTGGCTTCTCTTGACGGGTGATGGCCGCCAAGAGACTCTCGAGATGCATATTCCGGTCGTGGCCTATCGGGTGCTATGTTGCTCCCTCGCTGTCAAGGTCTGACAGGAGTTTGGGCGTCCCTCTTTGGATCCCCAGTTTTACAGGGTCTTTTCCGCATTAGGGGACCCTCGCTGCGATGCACACAATAGTAGGAGATGCGACCTACTACGGTGTCAGTTACTGAACGAGGCACCAAAACAAAAAACCTCTCAGCCAGGACGGGCCACCGTATGGGGCTGACAGAGTCAGGCGGAGGGCTTACATCCGCAACGATGTAAAACTACGAATGGCTTGGTCCGCAATGACGATAAACTAGTTCTCGGCATTCGTCCGGAACGACGTAAAACTACCAGACCCTCGGAGTGTGGATGCATTCCAGCAGTGCGGAATGGAGGCCCCACTGGCTTGGAACCCTGCCGACTAGGTCAAGGCGCTTCCAGATTCCATGCGCCTTACGGTAAAAGAATCTGGGGTCGACACGGTTCAATTCCGTGCGAGGGGTCTGGAGACATGGAGCGGGTTGCCAGCTATCCGACAGGACCGCGACTACTCCATGGCCGTTCAGTCTACCCTTGAAGTCAGAAGCAAGAAATTCCGCTTCAAGGGCCAGTCAAGAGGCAACTGGGATAGTGCCTCAGATACGTGGTTGTGGGACAAGTTCATGTCCACCACACGTCCTCTATGACGTTAAACTGGGCCTGTCGGCGACTTCGAACACGAAGTCGTCGCGTCCGAGATGACGGAAAACTAGCCTGGTCCGCAATGACGATAAACTACGGTCCCCTCTGTTCTAGGGAGACGCCTTTGGAGCTGGACTTACCGCGTCCAGCTACAAGTCCGAAATGACCTTAAACTACCCTCGCCTTGGAGGCACAATCTATCGGGACTCAAGGCATAGTCGGACGATAGCAGACGTCCGAAAAGACGATTAAACTACGGCCGTCCTTCATGACGATAAACTGAGGAGACCCGTCAGTTACGGGCAAGCGTGGGTCGTGTCAAAATAGACACCTATTCTGGCACCACCCCCGCGTTTGAGCAGTGTCCAAAGATGAGAACTCTTTGCACACTACTCCAAAAACAAGTTATCCGGTTTGATATAGCATAAACCGTCACCTTCTTCCTCGGGACGACATAACCTCTAGAGCTGTGGAAATTGGTCTATGGCCCTATGCGCATCACCGATGAATGATCCGGCGCGCAGAAAAGTCCTCACTCTAGGCCTGTTATGTTTGGGAACAGGTGTAATTTATAGGTCCGCAACGACCTAGGGATAAACTAGCAGGGCCGTCCGCAACGACGAGACAAAACTACCTATGGTCAAGGAACGACCCTAACTTCCAACATAGAGGGAATACCACACAGCGACCCCGCATTCAACCGACTCCACAGCAGTCGAGTTTCTATTTCACCACCTAATAATCTTCGCACATCATCTTCTTGACATGCCAGTATCGTGCTGGAACAACAAAACGGGTACCAGGACGGCCTGGTTTAGGCGAATCGCTATTGTGCCGGAAGCCCACCGGAGTGACGCGGGATTGGTTACCCGCTAGGAATCAAACAAATACGGGCACAGGCGGAAGATAACTTCTTCTCTAGGCCAAGCACAAACGCAGATAGGATTGTACCTACAACAAAACGGCGGTGAAGGAAGAACACCGCAGGTGATGCGGTTTGGGACCCGCAAAGACCCTAGATCAAACAGCTCAACGGAGAAGGACAACTCCTAGGCGTTGTAAACGACGTAAGTCGGTCTTCGCCCCAGAAAACGAAGTCGTACCGGAAGACGCATCCGGACAAGACAGTCAAGAACGATTCACGATGATGGAAGAGGTGCACGCAGAAGCGTGGTCCGTTCAGGCGACCGGACGTAGAAAGGGGGTATTGTTACGATTGGGATCTCGGGGCTCATCGGAGCACGTCTAACCCGACATCCAGCGTACCAACACTAGGCGGCTCCTCATCGGAGCGTACAACAAGGTATTCGGCATTCCCTCAAAGCCGACTAATCCGATGGATCACTCAGCATCGGACGGGAAGTGGGACATGGGATATATAAAGCAGAGGCAGTACTAAAGGAAGCATTCACATGTCAGGGCCGCATACGGTATATAAGGCCCATAGAATAGGCTAAGGACTTTAGTCTATTCTCCTCGTTTCCCGTATCATCCTATACGAGACCCTGTTACACAGTCTTCCTACTGTGTATCCCTTGTCCTTACTGTACCCCAATACAGTCGGACTTGCTTCTCCACAACCACTGCGCGACTTAGGGAAGAACCCTACTCTGAGGTTACCGAACGAGCAGTTCGTAACATTCGCATTGATCCTGTCGTATCTCGTGCGAGTGGCCGAGTCCATAGATTGGTTTCTAAGAGAAGGAAAGCATGACCTGACCCTAGAATGAGGTCTACGGACGACTTGAGCTCGCAGTATCCTCACTTAGGCATTCCTTTCCTTCTGTCATCTTGTCTGCTGCCTCTGCGGCACATTCTCTAACACAACTCTTTCCTTTGCCCACCCTCCCTTAACCCTTATGCTCAAGGCACACTCCTTGTAACTATGCCATCATATGATGCCCTTCTATGGTTCCACATATTTGCCTATAGACTGCGCCGCTTAATCCCTTTGGCCTGCTATCTCCGTCCATATGACACATATGTCCTGACTCCTCATCTTTCACCCATGCATAAAAGCCCTCCTCTGCTCGTCACCTTCTCCTCAGCTTCATACCAGCATAAATGACTTCACCATCCCCACATGAGGTTTTGCCTTTGTCTTCCACACAGAGCTCTTCCTCTTCTTCCCTAGCAGGCCATCTTCTACCAGTCGTCACATTCATACCCATCCATGCATACCCCATGCTATTGCACAATCGCCCAATTACCTCTCCTCCTGGCATGTCACCTGTCGTCCTGCTGAACTTATTCGCATAGGCTCCCGCATTGCTGTAATTTACCCTCGGCACTCCCAGTACCTCTATGGTGAGGTTCGTGGTGTTAGGGCAGTCGAACAGCACTGGATTGAATTCTGGATCTCTACCTACACTGGACCTGACATTCTTTTATCCATTCCTTCCATATGGGCTTCTGTCCCTTTCCCCTTCTCCCTCTTCCACCACCTCTGCCGCACCTGGCTCCTTGACACATCCGCTCCCCTTGTTCCAGGTCAGCTTCCAGCTGTTGATGACCCATGGGAGCATTGCACCGACCTTCGACGGATTGTTGGCCATCGCACAGCACAGTGCAAGGAGACAGACCTGAGAGAGTGGCAGCGTCGAGGCTGATGCCCTTTACCCTAATCATTATACTGCCATCAATGTTCCTTTCAGGCTCTTTATACCTTATTCATTTCCCCTCTTCTCATGTGACGCTTCATTAGCTCCCACAGATATATCTCTTCTTCTCCCCACTCTCAACTGGATATCTAACCGATCAGGTTTGCTTGCAGTACAGCGATCAGCTTGCTTTGGCTCAGACCCTCCCTCCATAATGTCCCTTCTGATCCTGAGCCCTACCCCCTATCGCTGCTTGCCTGCCTTCCTCTTTAGTTAGGTGTCGGAACCCCTGCGGGCTTCTCCCTCCTTATCGCACTCTCATTTGTCATTCACCTGTATCTACATTGAACCGTTCGCTTGTCCTGTTAATCCATGCATTTGCCACACCTCATAGTTCCACAGGAATCAATGCCTTCGCATTGATCCTGTCGTATCTCGTGCGAGCGGCCGAGTCCATAGAACTGAAGCTCGACGCAACTCCTTCGAACAGTACCTCTGGGATCATCGTCGATCACTGCTGCCTGTGAAGGATTCGAGCCTACAAGTGAGTTATGTGACTGTGGCTCCTCAGAGTATAAAATCACACGGCTGATTACTCGGATCCACAGCGTTGACCGCGTCATGAGCATCATCCACGACCTCGAGAAATATGAACGATGCAAAGTCGACGACATGCTGATCCACTTTCTGACACAATGTCTCGTCGATCCTGCATCAGCAAAAGTGCCGAGACCGTATATAAGTATATATTGCCCTATATTTTCCGTAATGTCCACACACCATAATCAGAGGGGGGGTATGTGAGCAACTAGAAAAAATATATTATTGATAATGAATGTCGACATTGGCATTCGGGCCCATCCTCGAGTGAAATATATTACCTTGCATCTTCAAGAATGAGAAAGCACACCATAATGCAATATAATGTCCGAAAATAATATGTTGCGCTTCAAGGCACATTCTGAATGTCGAGCAATATAGCATCCAAAAGTATCATCAGACCATATCAGCTGAGAATGGCATGTCTTGCAATGTTGTCTTCAAAGTCAATGTGTTGCGCTACGGTGTAGAAGGAAAATATCTCGCTATGCAAAGCTCTTATGATCAACAAACATAATACATTGCAGCACAAGGCCATATAATACAGGGGATGAAGCATCGGGTATATATGGCAGTACAAGATAAGTAAAGCATAAAGGTTCAGCTGCGATACCATAGCATACGACAAGCCAGTAACAAAAGGGAGAGCCGAGTCTGCGGATCCACTCGCTCACCGAGTCCTCTTCGCAGGAGTTTTGCCCTTCTTCCTCGGGCGTGGTTTTGCACTGACAGGTCCTGGCGCGGTCTCAGTGGTGTCCGCAACATGGGGCTGAACAGGAGGCTGTGCATCAACGGGGCCGGCAACTTGTCCGGTGCTGCCAGGGTCGTTAGAAGCGGAGGCGGGCTCGACATGTTGTTCAGGTGTCGGGCTCGAGGAACACATCGTGAGGTCGCTATCGAAATTCAAGGGTGTGCGCCGGATCGGTTCGGAGAAAGGCGGAGGTGCATTGTCTGGCGGAGGCTCCTCCTCTGCGGCACCGGCAGCAGGTGTAGTTTTGGGCACCTCTGTGATGCGGATCAGTTTGCTCTCAGACTACATGACAGGAGAACTTACGTGCATCCTCCAGTTCTCGAGCGCGTTGAGCACGCTTTGCCATGATATCTTCCCACTCACTGTCATCATCTGGATCTTGTTCATCACCTCGCGCTGGTGCGGTCCTGCCAGACTCGTTCCAAAAACCATCCTGTCGAAGGGGATCAGTATGGATACCAATGACAGAGAAAAACTGATACTTGTTCCACCATGCCAAGGTCTCCTTAGTCCAGCTATCGTTGGGGAATCGCTCAAAGAGCTCAATGATCCTAGCGTAGAAGATCTTGTAGTCAAAGGAGCCGTCCTTGACGCTCCACGTCTCGATCGTGCTCAGCGCGAAGCGCGCCTGTACTTTAGTAAGTAATGATCCACGATGAAGTTCTTAACTCACTTGGCAGGCAGCGTATGCAATCGTCTGTGGGGTGACGCAATTGAGACCATGCAGTTTGGCATTCCCACATTTTGTGCCAGTTGCCGTGATGCCAGGCACTAGCTTGGCCGCCGATGGCCCGATCATCAACGCACGCCACGTCTACACAGTGGGGGCAAGTCAGCGAGAACAATAAAAAAAGACATGAAACGACTCACGCTGACCACCAAGTGACCGCGGCACAACCCTTTCTCACGATCGTTCGGGTCACAGGTATAATCCTGGTACATGAACGTTGGCCAGTTTATCGCAAGCACTTTGATGTCGTTGTCCTTGAGTTTCTTCCAGAAGCTGGATCGAAATACAATCAGGGTCCCTGCCGTGAGGAACAAAAAACTCACCCAGGGTGTGCATCAAATTCCGCAAGATACTTCTGCGGACACAAGAGACGAGCAATCATGGGGTGGAAAACCCACGGTCAGATTTGTTATCCTCGATGAGGCTGGTTTCAGTGGCAGGTTCTTGCGATCGAGGGGTGCGCAATCGGCCACAAGCTTTTTCATAAGCGTTGTGTCAACCGCGCGTGCATTCGAGCTACTCTTGGTCATCTATGGTAAAAACATGTGAGTGTATGCGCGTATATATGCGCATATAGAGACCTACCGTGTCGAGCAAGGACTTGAAGGAGTCTTTGTAGCGGTCAGTCTTGACCTTGTCGCGGAACCCCGGGACCAGGTCGAGCACGTTGTTGTAAATCTTGAGGTATGATTTCTGCTTATCCTCGGACCTGACAAACTTCACAAAACTTCACAATGGAGAATAGGTAATTGTGCTCACATTTGAAGGTCATCCGGTGAAGAATCGTCGGACGAGTCGTCTGAGATTTCTGCAGGATCCGGATGGGACCTGCTCTTCTGAAGCATGAGCCCTACAACTCGGAATACATCTTGAACGTCGTCGTAGAGCGTGATCCCGCGGCAGATCCAGCGCGCAGCACTCTTGTAGACCTTATAATCGTCGGGTCTAATGGAAAAAAAAGTAAGTACGAGCTGTGGATCGAAAGAACTGACTTGTTCTGTATCTTAGCCCGTTTTCCTGTCGAGCGCTTGTCATTCGCGGGTCCGTCGACTTCCTCGATGCGACGCTTGTGGCTGTTCCTGTGTTTCGAGCGTTGGGTAGGCGGTCTGCCGTCGTCATCGGATTGTGAGCTCTCAGACAAAGGGGACCGACCACGGGACGGCATAGTGAGAGTTGGGAGCAGGAGGAGTCTGAATTTCCGAGACAACTTGCCGCGACGTGACGCGCCTGAATAACGTGACCGCGCAAGATTCTGGCGCCAAGACAGCTTGCAGCTTGCTCCTTAATCTACTCTCTCTTGAGAATGCCCAAAGAATTGTGAGTATCAAATTTTTGTTCTTCCTTGCTTTCTGTTGACGACAATGTACAGAGTTCTGCTCAAATCATCATCGCGTTCTGCGCGGCGCATCACTCGCTGTGCACCGGTCGGCCGCTGGCAGCCCACGAGAGGGCTTGGAATTCCCTTGACCCATTCGACGCCGTCATGATGGTGTTCTACAGTATCCTGAAAAGGACAAGGACGGAGGAAATGGCCGGTTAAGTTGGGTCTGTAGGTGAGTAACCTCCAAACTCTAGCGAGTTCAATAACTCTTCATTGTCAGCGCCCTCGTGCCCAAACCGCTTCAAACCGTCCTCGCGCCCACTGCCAAATCTTCCCACCACCTCCGCCTCCTCCTCCCACCTCTGGTGTGCCATGACCCTGTGCCTCCTGCACATGCTGCCGCGGCCTCTTCTGCCTTTCCGCTCCTCCCCAGAACCCAGAACCCACCGGACTCGAGCGCCTGCACCCGGATCCTGTGTCTTTGCAGACACCGATCGCGTCGCTGCGGTTGTGAGGCCACACACCTTGCGCGCGCGTACAAGGGCCTCTGGTGACGCTAGGCCGAGGACGCGGGGACGTACCGCTCGAGTCCTTCCTCGCTTTGTCCACAGCGTCCCAACCACAGCCTGAACCGCTGCCCAACTGCATGCCGACGCGCCTCTCCTTGGCGCTCTCCTGCCCCTGCTCACGCTCTCGCAATCACTGCTCCCTTGCCTACCGGGCTGCGGCATCGTGCTCAAGTGTGCCTGCTGCTCGAGCCGTCGCGGGCATGCGATGCTGTAGCACTGCCGGTCACGCGAGCACGCCCGTGAGGAGCAGTCCGTGAGCGGCGCATTGTACGAGCTGATGGTGCCCGTGTGCCACAAGCGCGGGCGGTGTCGGCAACGAGTGCTTGCTAGGTGACTCGGTGGAGAGGTCGCGCATGGGCAACGAGTCACCCTCCTGCGTGGCTGACGAGTGAAGGCACACTGGTGGGAGCACCATCCCGCTTGTTGGTACATGTCCGGCCAGCACACAAGGAGCCGCCAGCACGAGTCTCCTGACACAGGGATATCTGCGGAGTGGAGTGGGGCATGCAAATTAACGCTGAGAAACGCGTCGCGCGCCGTGGGATAGCAGATAAAGTCTTTGTCTGCTATCCCACGGTGCACGACGCGTTTCTCAGCGTTAATTTGCCATGTTTTCATTAGTAACAGGTGTCTCGCTCCGCCTATGTGCTCGATAATGAGAGACTGCGCTGAGCTTGTGCGGTTGCATCGTCTTCCCGGTGTTTAGCAAAAGGTGAACAGGAGGAACATTAATATCAAGAAGCTTAACATCACCAGCTGTGAAATATGCGAGCATGTGCGCAGCTAAAGCATCAATTCTGTCGTTTTTTTGCATTGCGACATCACAATATTGATCCTTGTGACTTAGGTAACGTGACCCTGCCGCAAAATTAACATCTT